>OX421447.1:43939110-43964110 GCA_949126865.1 Montipora capitata | reverse complement strand
ATTTGTCAGATCTTTTCGGTGGGTGATAATGACCTTGATTATCTGAACTTTAACCTGGCCTGCTCCTATTTCCTTCCATTTGGGGAACAGCTGGTGCCGAACAAGGGAGTGCTTTTAAGCGCTACTGTTTAACCCTGTCGGTACCTTTTGTATCCACCAAAGATATGATCATAACAGCTAGATTGTGAAGGCTCAACCATTGTTTTCAACAGTTGATTCCGACGGGAACTGATTGCCTGTAAATCTTGGAATTTTTCCCTCTATGTACTGTCTTTTTACCTTAATAAAACCCTTGTTTTAAATTTATAAAAAGTTCTGATCATGGGGGAGTGCTCTTAAGCGCTGCTACAACCCCCTTATTGGTGTTTTTTTATGATCCCTCTTAAACGCTTCCGCAAATGGAAAAAGAAAGAAAAGGCGAAATAGCAAAAATGTTGGATTCATTGGCTCAAGAGCGCCCTTGAGCGCTTTTGTATTCCCTTTTAGATGGTTTTATATTTGAGTTAGGGGACAGTGCTTTTAAGCGCAATTGTTCCACGTTTCATTGCCCCTGACATTGTTTTCCAGAGCGCGTGTTTGAAAAGTAGTTCCAAAGTCGTTTTTTGTATTTAGAGACAGGGCAGTTAGTACTCTTGACTCTCATTCAGGATCTGTTATTCATGTTTTTACGTTGACGGCGAGTGCCTGTAGGCGCTATTATCCACGTCGTTTTTAGATGGCCCAACTTCAAGAAGAGCGCATTTTTGCGCTAGTCTCCAAGAAGACGTCTCTTTTTAGCCCTTTGTTTTAATCTTTTTATTACGTGGGTCGTAGCCGTGATTTGCTTGCACGACTTGTGAATAGTTTTTAACCATCTTTTTTATCAAGCATTTTTAACCATTTCAGGGGGTTTTTGTTGCAAGAGACAAAAAAAAAAAAAAATGCCTTGTCAACACCCCAAGGCCCTGTGACCAAGGAAGCATTTTTACCCTTTGACTTACTTCTTGGCATTCCTTTCTTGAGTTGGGCCGTTGCGCATTTCCTTTTTTTCACGAGACATCTAATCTCCTATCCACTGTATTCTTTCGCTTCAAAGGCAATCAGCTGACGAAGAACCCGGATATTTTCGTAACCAAACATGGAAACGATGCACGTGACTTTTTGTGTGCCGTTGGAACTTCCGGATATAACAGCAGTGCTTCTGTGAAATGGATTTTGTAAAGTCCATTGGGAGACGACAGATGCTAAGCCGGTCTTGGACAAACATTCGTCTCTTTTCATTTTTATTTATACACGCGATTTTCACTTTTATTTATCTTCGCATCGAGCCTTTTGTTGGATTTTCAAGCTTTTAACTTTTTATTTGAATCTATTTAATTTTGTGCTCTGGGATACTTCCAGAAACCTTGCGAAACGACTAGTTTATTTTACTACCCTTCGTTCTTACAGATTAGTCAATGCTTGTAAAAAGCCATATCTAAAAAAATTTTATCATCCTCGTGCGTAAACAATGTATTGTAAAATTATTTAGTTGCCAGAGGTAGTTGTTAATTTTCGATCTTACACTGTTCAATAGTTGTACGTTCGTGATATCCGTGCGCAAAAGATGGAATATTATACATATCACTGAAGGTATTTTTATACAATATTTAATATATTGATCCAAGCAACTTGTAAATATGTATATGGTAAAATATTTTATCAAGTCTTGAAGAACTGTAGGCGTTTTACCAAACACTTGCTTTCATATTTGGTATTGTACACAGCGCTAAGATAACTGGGTGGTACAAAAATTTGTTAGCTCTTCATTAAACGTATGCGCGGGTTATTTCATTGGCAACATGTTTAAAGTTGAATAAGATTGCTACAGAGACCTTTTCTGACGGAGAATTTTTATATCTGGTCCCTTTGTGTCAATGATCACACCGCCTTGCACTGAGAAGATGAGATTTCAGAATGTAAAGTGAACGAAAGTTGTGTCGAAATGTCATGTAATGAAAAACCAGTACCCCTTTCTTGGCAAGGCTGAATCTTCCCTTTGCTTTTTCATTTTAAAAGAAAAGCGTTGGTGGTCCAGATATCTGCATTTTATGTTTTGACTTTTTGGTTTTAGTATAGGTTCAGCTTTGCTCGTTAAATGAAAGAGGACACTTGTAAAGGTGCACCATGTTTAGGGTTTTTTGAAAACTTACTTGTACATAATAAATGGCAAGTATGTGATTTGCAATGCGATTCTGTTCTTGTGTGTATCATCCCTTAAGAAAGGAGTTATTTTCTCATCCCTTGAATGGCCTTAGGCAGAGCAGTGATTTGCGATCTTCCTCGGAAAAGACGAATTCGTAAGCGCTCTGAAAGGGCTTGAATTTCCAGTAGTCCAGGAGTTGTGCAATTTTTGTCAGTTGTTCAGGGCAACGCAACCCCTTGTTAAATGGGCTTAACTGTTTCTGGCTGGAAACTAAATGGAGTCTTCAAACGAAAAAATAGGTTGCTAACCCGAGAAAGTCACGGGAAATTGAGTATACGTTGTTGTTTTGTACCATGCTAAAGAATGCGACCTGTATATGCAATTTCATTTTGGACTGTGTCCTGAGGCATTTGTTTGTATGGCACTGCTGACATATTTGCAGCCTGCCGCTGCCACCCAAAACGGCAGGGAGTCAACAACGGAAACGTCACGTCAAAACGTAACTTAGTGCCATCAAAAGTAATTCGCATTACTTCCGTTTTGATGAAGTTGTACAAGATGGTCGAAGTGTCCTGTAATTGGACTGGTGCGGACGGTCGAATGTGAAGCAACGATAGAGCATCGACTCTTCAATGGCCGGCGAATGCCCACGTTTTCGTCAAAGACTTAAATTTGCTAGTTTCATGTTGTTTTGCAGAGAACGACAGAGGAATGCATGCAGCAGGGCTATTTTTCCCTTTTAACCAGTAACCTTGTTTTGCGGCGTTTTCGTCTTCCTAACTCCATCACAACTTCGAAAGGCTTTAAAATTCAAACTGTGTCCTGCGCAGAACCCTTCTTTGTGGACAGGTGCGTCTTCGTGTCACATTGAATTCAGGCCTTGGCGCAAACAAAACTGAAATTTTATTGCCCATTTTATTGGGCATTCCTGTCATCCGGGAATTTCTCTAGATCTTATCCAGTGCAGAAGCTAGGCGTAGGGCCTCTTTCACTAAGTAATTCAGTAGAGTCAAGATCTTTTTCCCCTCCCCCTCCCTATTCTTAGTTTCTTGTGGATGGTGGGTATGCCCTCACCTTTGCTGGGATCATGTCTTCTATGATGATTTGGGAATTTCTTAGGTTACCATGCCGATTTTAAATAAACGGCCTAGCTCAACAGCGCTTGGCCAAAATATCCCAAACATGTGGTATTATTTGTGTCCCAGCAAACAGAGCTCGCCCAAAGCAACACCTTCCCAATAATATCAATTTTTATGTACGGAGCATGAAGCATAAAAGGCTGTGTTCCTTGGCAAACAAGCCGGCCGATTATTTCATCTTTAAAGCAAAAGCGGTCTGACCCTACGATCAGTGGCAGTTCGAAGAACGCCGCGTGCATGCCGCCCGTTGTGTATTTTGATTACTTGGTGAGATTTTGCATTGATACCAAAAAGTTACTAAAAGAGAGAAAATTTCGTTAAATGAGGTTGGTCGTTGTTCTTACATTTTTAAAATTATTTCTTGTACATAGTCTGACCTGAAGGACAAGACCCTTGTGGTGAGCTCCTTGGCTCAGAAGGTAAGGTAGAAAACCAAATGTCAAGCACTTGAATTGTCAATTCAAGTCACGGTATTACCGTGATTGCTGCAAGATTGAAGGAAAAATGATTTCGCAAGCTGGTGGACCTGAAGCATTTCACTGGTGTTTTTTCGCCCAAATTTTCAAACAGATCATTCGCTCTGCAAGAGTAAGGACACAAGCAATATAAAGTTAATAGGGAAGACAAAAATTTGTTATGATAACGCATCTGGCGAATTATTGGTAATGGGCTTTTCGCACGAGGCTTAACTTTTCCCACTCGAGTCCCGCTTTCGTTCTCCCCGAGTAAGGACCAGCGCAGACTAACCTTTCCCAAAACAGTGGCTGGTAATCGAGCCTACTTTCACACCATTGTTTGGCCAATTCTGTTTGTTTTGAGTTGTTTTACGCAAATTCTCTGGCCTTGGGGGTTTGGAACGTGATTAGTGCTCTTCATTGGATAACCCTTACAACTGTGACCTGTTGTTCGAGTGTGTGTGGTTTTTTTTTTGCACGCTGACCAGGGAATAGGCCTTTTGCAACAAACGATCACATGGCACAAAATCCGCCATGCTGGAGGGCAAGCTCATTATTATTCTCCCCGGCACTGGGACATTAAAACAAAGAGATCTGAACCAGTCAACACCTTGACTTGCCTTTGTTTTAATGTCCCAATGGGGGAAAAATAACGAGCTTGCCCTCCAGCATAGCGGATTTTGTACCATTTGATCGTTAGTTGCAAAAAGGCCTGTTGAAATTTGATCAACAGCTGTCAGAAATGGAGGAGTCCAAGGCCGAGCTAGAGTCTCGGTACGAGAGTCGCCTTAACCAGTTACAGCAGTTGAACGAATCACTTGACGCATCTCAAATGTTTGAATCGCAAGAAGCTGAGCTGGACAAACTGCGCACGACACAGGTAGCCGCTCTCCTCCTCTGCTTTCTTGTTCATGTTAGTTGAACCATATAAAAGGAGGGTGCTTAAACACACGACATTTTGAGCCACGGACGGAAACCATAAAGTAATCGTCTCTAATATTGAAAAGATGCTAAGCAATGTCAATTAGCTTTTGTCAAGACAAGTTAAAAAGGAACACAGCTCACTTCAGGTTGTCCTCTGTGGTTGAAAAACGTCGCGTGCTCAAGGTTCCTAGTGAAGGCAATGGACGGTCAGTTGTTGATTTAATTATAACCGAGTGCTCAGTTTTCAAGGCAGGCAGCTTCAGGTAGCAGATTCTTTGATAGTTGGACTTTGCGCCGAAAAAAATGAGCGACCTTAATAAGAATACGTGGAGTGATGATTAAAACGGTATGTTTGGCGCGTTTCGAAGCAGCAAGGATAATAAAAATATGTTAAAACGGTATGTTTGGCGCGTTTCGAAGCAGCAAGGATAATAAAAATATGTTTAAAATAGCGTTTTAGTGGATGTTTGACAATTTTAATGTGAATCTCCGTAAAAACGAAGGATTTCTAACTTATATTCTATGTATTCTTATTCCGGAATACGGTCAATCGAACGCACCCTTAGGGCGCGTTCGATTGACCCTATTCCGGAATTAGAATACGTGGAGTGGTGATTAAAACGGTATGTTTGGCGCGTTTCGAAGCAGCAAGAATAATAAAAATATGCTTAAAATAGAATTTTAGCAGATGTTTGACAATTTTAATGTGAATCTCCGTAAAAACGAAGGATTTCCAACTGATATTCCATGTATTCCTATTCCGGATTACGGTCAATCGAACGCACCCTTAGTCTTTCGCAGTTATTCCATCTCGTTAACATCGAATAATGTTGGCGAAGTATCCTAAAAATAGACCTAACTTATTAGACTGTAATGTGAAGTGCTAGTTTTCTACGCCATGTGAGCGTTAGCCCTACTAATGAAAATGGGCCCACACAAGGACAGAGAAAAACGTTGACCAGGGTGGGAATTGAACCCACGACCTTCGGGTTAGATCTCCGCTGCTCTACCGACTGAGCTACAAGGTCAGACGGGAGCAGGCTGTGGGAACTGAAGATATTAAAGTCACGGCAATGAACATTACACTCTAATCAGTTAAAATATAAGTGCTACATGGCCAACGTTTGCAAAAAAAACGTAATCCTTCCTTATCCTAAAAATAAAACGGTACGAGCGGTCTTAAGGTCCCTAAATTACTTAACCCAGTTAACGAGTAAAATCATGTGGTGTTAGACATTAAGAAACGGTCCAGATAAGAACGATAGTAACAACGGCAACGAACATGTTGGAATTCAATTGGTATGCAAAAAGGTGATAACTTTTTTATTGTCTGTACTTACTTCTGATTGGCTTAAATAGCAAACGGTTAACAAAACTTCATAAAGCAGTATTATATTCATCCTTACTTTCCAGCCATCTTCCATCTTTCATCTGGTCTCAGTTTAAATGAATTCCACAGAAATCGTATGTGGGGAACATGTAAACGTTTCTTGGCTTTTGTTTTCAACTCTTGCGATTGGTCAAAATCTTTTAACACAAAAAAACACCCTTTCAAAGTGAGCTGTAAATGAATTTTATTGCGTTAACTGCCTTCCTGTAGGTTTATGCATTCTCTGTGTAAAAATGATAACATTCCTATGTGGGGAAAGTCCCGTTGCCGCATAACAAAGGAAATTGCTATCCACCTTACACGGATCATTACTTAAAAATCTGTGAAGTCTCACTCCCTCGAATCAATGGGTTTAGAATATATTTTGCAATGCCACGTTGGGAATTATCATATCGCTAAAAGAAAAAGGAAAGGAAAGGAACTTTATTCAAGTGTCTAGTCGTTCTAGCGCTGGAGCACTAATTGGGGACACTGTAAACTGAAATTAACAATGAAAGCTAATCAAGTCAAATGTTGGTTTTTATGGAGAGGGGAAGCCGGAGTACCCGGAGAAAAACCTCTCAGTGCAGAGTAGAGAACTAACAAACTCAACCCACATATGACGCCGAGTCTGGGAATTGAACCCGGGCCACATTGGTGGGAGGCGAGTGCTCTCACCACTGCGCCATCCCTGCACCAATCAGCCTAGATTACAACAAAGGTATAAGAGAATGAAAGGAAAAAAATTGTCTTTTACGTCTTTAACCATGCATGGTAATTAAGAAGATCAGAAACTCTAAGAAATCTGCGATAGTTGTTTACAACAAATCTGGGGCCTGTCCTCTTTGGAACTCGGGAGGTAGGGCGTATTAAACGATTGGCCCAACAAGCGCTGACCGGGATTGCGATATATCAGGCTTCGAACGACCACCTTTGTAAAATAAACTGGAATGTAAATTTATCGCGGAATGCGCAGGTATAGAAGTAGACGCAAGCACTGTCCTTTGTTTGGCTCGTGCTGTGCACTACTTGTTTCGTGCTCTCCTTCCTTTCTTGCGTGCGACTTTTATTATTTTTTATATAAAGCACAGTCGCCGCACTCGGTGCTTTTAGTTTTATGGATGTGTTTTGCCGTGTAATCAATATACAGTATTTTAGAGCGGTTTTCAATTGAGTGTCGAAAGTAATTAGCGAATTACTTTGGTTTTGCATCTACTTCACTCTGTGATTGGTTCAAAGTTCTCTGGCCACTTTTTCAACCAATCAGAAGTGAAAGCAAAGCCAATCGTGGCTCACGCGTGCACGTTTTCACGCGCTTTGTGTCGGCTACGTGTAATCACTTCGGGTTTTGATTGGTTTACTGGATTGTCTCGGTCCTTTTTGATTGGCCAAAGTAATTACTTTGTTTTTGGTTTTACAACACTCATTTGAAAACCGCTCTATTTTACTGTAGGCTACCATGACTAAAGTTATTAGCAATTTAGAGGCGCATCGCCAAGAGAAGAACGAAGAAATGGAATTGTTGCGATGCAAGGTGGACGAAATGGACGAGTTGAGACGGAACAACGACCTTCTAGAAACGCACTGTAAGACTCTCAGCTACCAGTTAGAGGCAGAGATGGAGGCCGGGAAAGAAAGGTTAACAATTTTCAGTGTAGTACTTTTCCTCTTACAGTGTCTGCATTCAGTGCAAAGTGCTCCCTGTGAAGGTGACACTTTTGTGTTCGTGAGCTCTGTGAGAGGTCATAGGAGATAATTATGATCATGACGAAATTGATGATCACTTTGTTAAAGTCTCAAGCTTATTGTGTTACTAAGCAAAAGTGCTCTTCTGATTGGGAAGACTGCAAATGGAATCGTTTTATACTAATGAGAGAACTGAGTGATCCTCGCATAAAAAATTCAAGGTTAACGACGGGCGGGATCCAAAAACGAATCGACCCTGAACATCTTTTAGCCTAAACAACTTAATTTTTTCGTGTGTTTCATGCCGTTGTGTATCCAGGGAAGAAAGGCTTAAAGAGGAGGCTGAAAACTTAAGACGAGAATTAGGAAGTGCCAATGAGGCACAACGCTGCGTAATCGCTATGAAGGTTAGTCAGATGGCGGCGGGCGTTTCTCGAAACTCTCGAAACTTTTAATTTCCTCTTGAAACAGCTACATTTTTCATTCCAGTTTTATTGCTGGAAAGTGGGTGCACGCTTTGATGACGGACCACTTGGAACAACCGCGAAATGATACTAGAACGCAAATATAGGGTTTTACAGGAGTTCATCAGTCAAGGAGAGACTCTATCTCCCATACTTGGCCAAGGCGTCAAACCTCTTCCGAGTAGATTTATTTATAGAACGACTATCTTGGGGCATTCAGCACGCTCACTGTTGTAAAAGCCAATTCAAACAGCATTATCTCAGCAATACTTTTCGTGGAAAAACCTGTTCCTAAAAATAAATTTACTATGAAAAGGGTTGACTCAAGGAATTAGTGGAGATAGAAGCTCTCCTTGATGAACTCCGGGTATTTAGTTGATGTTCTTGTTGTCATCTTTGTCATTCTTGCGCTTCTTTGTGTTGAAGATGTCTCATCGAGCGCGTAAACTTCATCTAGTGGCCACGTTGCCAGGACTTTTAAACCGCACCTCTACAATTCAGGACAAAACGTTCCTCGAGTTGCTGCGCTATAACTTGAACAGAACACCAGCCATGTCTCCCCCTTCTCCCACCACCCCCTCACATCCTACCCAACACAATGTTCTTCAGAAAGATGCGGAGTAAAGAACCCTTCCCACCCCCACCCCCACCCCCACCCCCCGTGTGTCAACATTACGGAGCTTAAGCGCGAAATGTTTTTGAGCCACGAACGGCAACCGGAAGTAAGTTGCTTTCTTTTTTTCACTTGTCTTAACACCCATATTTATATTGTTATCTGGGAGAGACTTGTGTCCTGGAATACGAAATGTTCACCTTGGCTCAAAAACGTCACGTGCTGAAGCTCCCTATTTTCTTGGGGGTGGATGGTGGGTAGGGGAAACTTTCTTCATGCAAAAAAAAAGGTGTTTTAGATATGGACAAGAAAGTTAAAAATGTCTACATTTTTAGCCTGCGTAGCATGGCGGTTTTGGTTGTTAAGTAATAAAGGCGGGCAAGGGCTCGTTCTCGCGCGCTTGCGAATTTCGCGGCTTCGCCGCTGTGCGCCCGGCTCGACAAAAAACCGCCATGCTACGCAGGCTAATTTTTTCCCAATGTTTGTAGCTATCTGACCGTTTGGGGATATCAGCAGAGAACAGTATTCGCTGAACCATAGATAACATATGGCGATGGTTATGAAACTCGACAAGTCCCTTTGTTTTATGTTTTTGTTCGCTATTTTGGCCCTGACCTGAGCATGCACAAACACAACTTTTTTTTCCCAAAAAAACAACCAATGAGAAGTTTCAATTCATTTTTTCAAAACTCATTTCTGCACTGAGGACAAAGGATTGTTGCGTGGTCACGGTCTAGTTAACATGAAACGCGATGTCGCTGTTCTCGCTTTTGAATTTACCAGAGTTTCATAACCAGCCCATCTATATGACCTGTGGTTGAACACAACATTTATTACAGCTTGAGTTAAACCATCGTAGACACGGACGGTACAATTACCGAGAGACGAACAAACAATCAAATTGTAAAAAACCAGAAACCCATAAGGGTTGAAACGTGTAACGCGCGTTCACAGCTTCCGAATATTCAGTGCGAACTGATTGGTTGAATGTTTCAGTGCTAAGTACCATATTTGGAAACCCCTCGCTATTGTTGTTCCAAATATGGTACTTAGCAAATTGAATATCCAGAAGCTTGTTTCCCAGCAAACAAGGGACCGTTACACGTTTCAACCCTTATGGGTTTCTGAAAAAACTGAATGATATACGCTAAGGAAAATATACATTGAGCCAAAACGCTTACAATACTGTGCGACTTCCTTATCAGGATGGATTTTCTGCTGAACAAGGCGAGATAAACAATGAGATAAACTAAAACACCTTTATTTAAAGCACTAGTCCTAGCAAACAAAAACGTGTCCTCTAATCACGTGCTCAAAATGTAAACAGGGCCCCCAATTGCTGATTGACTTGAGCACTGACTGTAGCTCGACCTTTGGAACAGCTATGGTGTTAAGGGTGAGACTAATTTGGACCGACCTTTGTTACGTCTATGCTTGTTATACCAGGTGTAAAGGTGCGTGCATTTCTCTTATTGACAGGACAAGGTGCTGGTAGAAAAGGAAACCATCGAGTCAGAGTGAGTAAATATTAAACAGTGTTCGAGAATTAAAATTTGGATCTGGTAGTACCAGTAGGATTAAATTCATTCTTCAACTGTCATTTTAACGTTTTCCTTCCAAGACTCCTGGACGAATTGCGTGTGGGCATGTGATTTCCTGACCATCCTCTTAAGGTCGCTCACACCAGTCTCGACAATTTAATTGGAAGGATTGGCTCAACAACACTGTTTCACGTGACGCCAATGTCCTGGTATCATGTGAAACACCATATCAACTGGAAAGCCATCTAGACCCTTTATATTTTGTGGCTCAAAGCTTACAACTCAAAAACGAACCTGGCGACCTCCAACTTTTATTGTTGGAAAGTTTCGAAAACTAGATGCATCGCTTATAAGTATACTCTTTTTTCAGACGAACATCTAATTTTTGGGCTTTCTTATTAAATTATTTTTTTTTGCGATTCGGCCTGAAAACTTTCTATTTAACATATCCTTAAAGTTGTGTGGTATACTAAATAATTTTGACTACAAACCGAGTTTACTATTATGTAGTGTATTATGCAACAAGAAAAGCACATTGTTGATGTTAAAAACGGGTTGCCACGGTCAGGGAAAAATCAGGGGAAAACAAAAACATTTCATGCAAGGTCAGGGAAAATCTTTTGTATTGACAAAGTCAGTGAAAAGTCAGGGAATTTTATTTTTTCGGTAAACAGTTCACGAGATTTTGCGCACAAAATCCCAAAAAAAGCGCAAAGAGATCGAAGACAAAGAGAAAAATATTGATGGCCTTCAAAAAGAGCTAAAGCAAATGTGATTATTAAGGTCAGTGAAAATTGTTTGGAGGTTAAAGCGTTTTCTTTTTTTTTCACAGGCTGGCTGCAGCGAAGTTGAACATGGAGACAGCACTGGAAGATGCTGAATACATGGCAGACGAACTTGAGAGGTGAAAACAACAAATTTGCTAACTTAGTTTGCCCTCCGTCACTTAACCTGTCGGAACTTTTCTCCTCGGTGTATAAATTGCGCTTTACCAAAGAACGGAACCTCTGATTAAACCCTTTATCTCCAATGATCTAAAAGTTCATTCTCCTAACTACTTCCATAGATTTTCTTCTTTGGCTAGTCACGAGAATTTGGTGCTATATGATATCAGGATCGTATCCTTAAGCTGATAATTATCTTCATTCTCAATACTTGTGTACATGACAGGGCATTGGAATGGAGAGGTGAATTTACAAACTCATCAATCCTCGAGCAACTTCTCAAGAAGAGAGACATGTTAGAAATGAGATAATTTTCTCGCTTTATGATTAGCAGCACCCTGTCTTTTATTGTAAACCGGCGCGATGCTAAACCGCTCTTATACGTATTAGGAAGCTTAAGCACGCGAGGTTTTTGAGCCACGGACGAAAACCGGAAGTGAACATTTCGCACGTCAGGATATGAATGTACCTTTTCGTGCCCTGTCTTAAGAAAAGTAAAGACACCAAAAACTAAATACGATTAGTAAATTTTCAGCTCCGACTATTGCATTTCTAGCTTTTTGATTGGCTAAAAAACTCCGACTATGAGCCAATAGTCGAAGTTTTACGTCATATGGAAAATAGTGCGCCAAGATGCTCTTTCCGGACGCTTTGTAAAATTGTGGAAATAAAAAACGGCGGCAAAACCCGGTTTGAGAATTTACTAAAACAATTATTCCATTCGCCCTTGTTGGATATGAAGTGATTTTAACCAACTCGCGCTACGCGCTCGTTGGTTATTTTATCACTTCATATCCAACTCGGGCTCATGGAATAATTGTTATATAGCTCTTTGTGCCATAAATATATTTCATATCTTGTCAGTAGGTTGTCAAGAATGTTGTACGTGAGAGCCAAAGTACTAGTTTAGATTTTTACCCATTTGTGACCTAAAAAAAGCAAATTAAGCATGAGCATGACAGAGCCCCTTTAAAGGGACATTTGGTGTTCAGTGGATGTCAAAGTTGGTCGTGCCTCTAACAGGTACATTTGTGGACAGAGGCGGCCGCATAAATAACCAGATAGGATAAAGCGTCTGCCTGCTGAAGAAAAGGTCGGGATCATATCCCCCACAGACCAACACTCTTACATATATTGAAAAAGGGTGGTGCAGCTTGTATTACAGTTTTCCTCTAAAATACTGTAATTCTTCATTTTTGTTTATTTTGATTTAGAACCAGACTGGTCGAGAAGCAAGTATTTGAAGAAAAAGAAGAGTTGAAATCCAAACTGGAATCTGCTATGGAAGAGAAGTTTAAACTGGAGAAGGTAACTGTCCTTTTCATTTTTCTCCTTCTTCTGTAAGGAAACCTCCACTCCGACTTATAAATAATTTTAAACCGAACAAATTTGCTCGACAATTTCCTTCAAAAAAAAAGTGTTCCTATGGAAAAAATGAATTTTACAATCACTTATTTCCACTTTCAAATTTCCCGGTCGCCGCCATCTTGAATAATTGTGACGTGTTACGGTTTCCCTTATTATTTTCACACAAAGAGCTTTTAAAAACATGGACAACCACTCTCAAATCGAAACAAGACATGTTTCGATCATACAACGATCATTATGAATTGTGAAGTGAGATACAGTTGTGATTTGAATTTATGATGAAAATTGATGAGATTATTTACATGTGCACGATTGTTAAGAGCAAAGGTGTGGCGTGAAACTATTAACAATTGCATATAAGATTAAAGGCCGGGACACACTAGGCGATAAGTCGATGCGACACGTCGCGGGGACAAGTCGCCGCAACAAATCGCCTTGTGTGACACGGTTAATTTCATGAAAATCATTGTCGCTGCGGCAGAATTTTGTCGCTGCGATCAGTCGCACGAATTCAAACCAGTTTGAAATTAACGAAAGCAACGTTGTCGCATCGTGTGTACACTACCGGCAACAAGTCGCTGCGACAAAATATAAATGAACCAATGAGAGAGCGTCATATGGTCAGCCATATTGAATTAGAAAACTAGTTCACATTCCCCCTCATACGAGATCACTGCGTGTGCACCAAACAGGCGTCGTGTCGCAGCGACTTGTTTTGCAAGTAGTACACATGGAGCAACTTGTCGCAGAGACATGTCGCTGCGACTTGTCGCCTAGTGTGTCCCGGCCTTAATGAAATACTAACGTGTCAATGGTGTACTACATAAAATGCAATTCGAGCAATCATCGTCAGTCAGCAAGGAATTTAAGTTGAGCTTTCCAGTACGCTGCCTAAATACAGATAACGTAAGAAGGTCCTTAACATTTTAGGCAGTGGATTCCGTAATTAGGGCCAATGTATCTATCAATGTGTCTTAATTTTAATTTATAGACGATGCAGCAGATCGAAGAGGAAAATGCTCGTCTCAAGGGGCATCAAAACCCAGCTCAGAAACTGCAGCATTTGCTATCAATCAAGAAGGAAAATAATGCCCTCAAAGAGGTAATATGCTTTCTTGTTGAAGCCTTGGCACCGAAAATGTAACAGAGCATTGGTAATTATGCCAAGCTATCGATCAGAATGTGATTAAACTTAAAAGTTGGTTCAAGTGGCATAAATTATTTTGCTAGATTGGCAGTATGGAATAGAACCACTAACGTGGCCCCACGGTCACGCTTCAGGCATTGCGTGCCGTAGGAACAATTTTCATATACGAAAATGCCGTCAAAGCTGAAATTCAACCAATCTTGGGCCGGTTGCTCGAAGCCTGGATAGCGCTAACCGTTGGTCAAGAGGTACGAAAACCTGTAGGTTTCCATGGTATTTAACACTGGTTAGCGCTAACCATGCTTCGAACAACCCGGGCCAGCTAGATCGCTGCGATGAGCAATGCGAATTTCCATAACAAAAACGAACGGTCGAAAAGCCTGTCGGTTGAAGGTGGGCCTTTAAATAGGCCAGTTTCGTATTCTCACAGCTGGACTGGATCTAGCATGAAATGGAGGCTAATGCGGGCAAATTAAAGATTTGCCCGCATTAGCCTCCATTTCATGCAAGATCCAGTCCAGCCGTTAGAATTCGAAAATGGTCTATTCTCTATTTTCGAATTCCCCATAACACACTTTGTTTGCCCCCCAAATTTTGCTGAAACCATTGTTTTCAAATGCTCTTGGGAATATGCAGTGTCCCAAGAGCATTTGGGGTGCAAACAAAGTGTATTATGGGGAATTCGAAAATAGAGAATTAGCAATAGCACAGTTGACCTGGTGCCGTCCTTTAGACCCACAGGGTCCCCACTTCGGTCCTTTGTGACTTCAACTTCTTTTCAATCTCAATGGTGCATTGTTGCAGCTTGGCCAACCCATAAAATGGAGGAACCCACTAGCAGATAGGAGGTTACAGGGCGCGCCGTTTGCTTTCACAAATATCAATGATGATCACCAACGGTGTTTTTACATTCATTTTCTTTTCTTGTCTTTTAGCAAGTAAGCAAGTTGAAAAAGGAAAATCAAAAGTGCAGCTGCAAAGGAAAGAAAGCCCCGCTTCTAAACAAAAACGGAGGCGATGAACCAACCAAACAGGGAAACGACTCAAAGGGAAGCTCATCCAGTGACGAAGGCCTGATGACCTCAGAAGACACAGACAAAGAAAACGTTTTTACTGCCTCGACTTGAAACGTCTCCCTATACAAAAAGGGTTCACGAGACATTCACCAAGAAGGTGCTTAATTTTAGTTTTAAACTCGATACAGGATTCTTGGTCAGGCTCCTTGATATGATAATATTTTAGGCAACATTTTCGTCCACATTTTCCAGGCTTGCTTGCAACTGCTCATCCAGGATTGATCAATATGTAAATTCACCTCTCCGTTTCAATTACCTGTTAGGTAGACCAGTATTATTTGAGTATGAAGATTATCATCAACTTAAGGACACGATACTGATATAACACCAAATTCTTGTGACCAGCCGACGAAGAAATCTAAAAAGTACTTAGGACAATGAACTTAAAGATCATGAGAATCTAAGGGTTAAGTTGCCAATCTTACTGCGATAATTTTGCGGACACTGGTTTCAAAATGATTTACCATATATCCTGAGCCCGTCATCTCGAACTCTCAAGAGAAAAAAGGTTCGAGCTGTCGGCCTGTGATCTTCGAAATGGCAGGGTTAAATTTATGTTAATGTCAGTTATCAAGGGAGACTCAAGCCGTTCAATAAAGAAGCGGGGTGTTCGATATATTGGGATGGAAAGTATGAGCAAAAACTGAATTGAAACAGAACATGCAAAGCTGAGAAAATGGCAAGGAAGACTGTGCCACTTATCTCAACTCTCCTTCATTGATCCACCTCTGCGCACTCTTTGGCGGAGGTTGTTTCTTCGGTGGCGTGAACGCGATGAAAAATATCAACGACCCCTTTACTCACCTGTTTAAAATGCTTCATGAAATTCAGTCTCGAGCGTTTTCATGGTCCGGATCTTTGCGTGGGTTTTGTTAGCAAGTTGAACGCGCAATTAAAATTGTTTTAAGTCACAGTGGAATGACTGCACCTGATGTAAGCTTAAATAGTCTTTGGACAGAAGAGTTCTTCAGCAGTTTCAAAAGTAGCGTGCAAAATATTCACTTGTTTGAACCTGTTATATTAAAATATCCGCAAATTTAAATTAATTGAAACACAGGAAAAGTTTACTGACGTTTGTCGTCGAGAGAATTAGATTTCAAGGTAGAATCTAGGTATGGTAGCCCACTCTGCAGCTCAGCAGCAAGTGCCCGTGTATAAAACTAGATTAATGAACGTTCTTTTTAATTTTATTTCCAAGTTTATTGCAACTGCTTTGTTCATATCGTTGCCTTCAAAAGGCTTATCTACCAAACAATGCATAAAGTCTGAAACTTCGTGTTGAACTTAGCCTACGTTTTTGTCATGTTTCTATTATAAAGAGGAATATGAAGCTGAACTGACATATTTGTCTTTCACATGGCATGAATAATGTATTAAGAACTTCGCGACCTTGGCAAAGTTTCGCTTGCTTAAATGGTGCATTAAGAATATATTTAAAACAAGATAATACTGCAAGGCCGGTTGTACGGCTGTAAGGTATATATATATATATATATCCTTACAGCCGTACAACCGGCCTTGCAGTATATTTTGTTTTAAATCTACAAATTATTTGCTGGTTAGATCTCCCAAGATCTGGCGCTTCCACTTTGTTCAGCTGGCCTGGTCTATTAAGAATATTTACAGGACTTGTCCTTTCTGTTGACAGAAATAATATTACGGTCTCGGAAATTTAACAAAATCAAATTTAAGAACATCATCAAACCATCCCAGGTGAAGTCGTGGGAATGTTTGAACACATTCCCTTTGGCTTGAGGAGAATAAATGGTTGCAGTTTCATCGGTGTTCATAGCCGGTACATTTAATTTTGAGTTACTTGTCTCTTCGAAAGTGTCACGAAATTTCGCAAACGAGTGCTTCCTTGTTACTGTCATTTCCCAATGAGTAATAGGATTACGGATAAGAGCGCGTTCGTATCAAAAGGTTAATTTTACGGTGCGACTTCAGTTTTACATAAGCCTGATAAGGTATTGGCGTTTTGAGAAATATTTGAATTATTCATTTTGACAACCTATTTTCTGCCCCAAGACATTTATTACTGTCTTAATGGAAAAGACGAGAACTTAATAAACTTCATTTCTTATTCATTGAAACCGCCATCTGTTAATGTTGTTTAACATATGTTTTGGCACCAATTAATTTTGACTCGAACAAAAATTTCTCCGAATTTAGTTACAATTAGCAAAGTTTTAACATAGATTTCTTTTTAATAACGGCCCTTTTACGAAATGAGGGGTTATATGTTTTTACATTCTTCAATGGTCTCTGATTCGTTCCTGTGTTACATTGCTCAAAGAGAGGAAGACTGATGCGTTTTTTGATGGTCACTCGAAACTACCTCAGACACAACAGAAGCACACTGGTTATTATTCTTCGATGATTGTTTGTGGCAACATACTTCGGTCCGGTCTGTCTGCCTTCCGAAAGACACGAACGACATGCGCTCACAGCACTGGTGATTGCATTTCAAAAGTCGTTTAAAAGCTGTCCTGAAATGCTGGCTTCTCCAACAATATATCAGCGGGTTCCAGCAAGCGTTCATACTTGCTACGGTGTAAGCAATAGTTAGGTGTCGTTTGGTTATGGGGACGGACGCTGAGAAAAAGTGAAGGCACAGTATAACCAACAACGGCACGAAGCTAAAGAGACACAGCCCCACCAAAATGGCCACACTGCGCGCAGCTTTCATCTCACGCTTCATGGTCAGGGATGCTGGATGCAGGGTGAGTTCGCTCTGAATGATTTGTTTTCTCTGTTTGTAAGCAACTTTGAATATGTAACCGTAAGAAATTACAACTGTGGCTATTGGCAGAAGCAACTGAACTGTGACCAAAAAGATAAGGTAGGCGAGGACAGAATTCGACTTCAAAGAGAAGTCATTTTGCCCTTTACGGGGGCGAAAGAGGCAGGGAGTCAATCCCCCAATAAATTCACGAAACGCTGCCCGTCTCTCTGCCCTCAAAGCTTGAGGGAAAGCAATGGACGACAAGATCGCGAACAGCCAGACCCCAATTGAAGCGAGAAGTGCTCGGCGATTGGTAACCATAGTGTGATACCTCAGCGCATATTTCACAGCGATCAAACGTTCCGTGCTGATCAAGGCAAGATGGAGAATGATGTTCGCATTTAGAGTAAAATTCAGAATCGATATGAAGAAACAAACTTTACGTTTAGGCCCCGTCACAACGTCGCTTACCAGGCGTGAAATGAAGACAGCCACCATTAAGAGATCCGCTATTGACAAGCTCACCAAGATGCTGTTCGACGCCGTCCGAAGGTGTGGAAATTGGATGAACGCTCTTATGACAAGGTAATTCCCGAAAATGGTGGCGACTGTCAAACACGCGTGCACACAAATATATGAAACTTTGAACTCGTTCAGGGAACCGCGCCCAGGCGAAGAAGTAGTAGCAGTTAAATTCATGATGCTCAAACACTTGCTTTGACCTCGCACTTTGGAAGCTTATATTACACTTCAAAAGTTCACTTAAGCTGCCTTACTCTGGGATACCGCGGTTGTTATGAAATGATGTGAGGAGACCCAGAAAGTTGTTCAACTAGACGGAAAAGCTGCCTTACTCTGGGATACCGCGGTTGTTATGAAATGATGTGAGGAGACCCAGAAAGTTGTTCAACTAGACGGAAAAATCCTGTTGTAACTTCGACTACGTTTCTGTTTAATTCGTTAGTCTAGTTTCAGTGGATAATTTTTATACCATCTGGCAGTCATAATGGCAACAATTGGTCCTCCATATATGGTCAACTCCCACCTGTATTTTTCCTTTTAATTTATGAATTGAAAGCTCTCTATAAGGGCAAATATTGCTAAACAAAAGGGCAATTACGCTTTTAAAAGAAGAAAATTGCACTCATTGTCACTCCGGAAGAATAATTATTTTTGTTGAAAGAGAGACATTTGCTGAAGTGGTGAATCAATATAATGGAGAGTGAAAACTCCATAATTCGAATCCGGGTACCTGCAACCAAAAGCTTATTTTTTTTACTCACTTCCCGGATGTCTTTACCACCGCTATTCCTTTCCTACTAAGGAAAGTGGCGACGAAATGACAATCGAGATCTTCGCACTTATTTGAACATGACATCTGGACACGATATGACTGTGACATGACTCACATTTTAACATCTGGCCATTTTCTGAAATGAAAATCCTCTGCTAAAAGGGTCAATCTGTGAGCACCCCGATTATATTTTTCCCCTTAGTACAAATAACAAGGAATTTAAGAAACGACGAGGGTCGTGGCAAGGGAACGTCACTTTAAAATAAACCTAGGCGTTGCCTTAAATGTTTAAGGGAAGAAAGTATCATATAAAAATCGGTACGATGAATATCAGTGGTTTGTAAGGAAGATAAAGAGAAGACTCTTTTGTCCATCACGTGGTCGTCAAAATCTTAAATTTGGTTATTTGAAGTTGTTGTTTTGCTGAGAACGACAAAGAAATGTACTAAAAATGCGTGCCGCGCTCAGCTCGACTGATTTTTTCAATTTAATCTAATGACATCGCTTTCCAGCGCTGCCGTAGAGTCGAAGTCGTCTTTTACCTCATTTTTCTCAAAAGAGCGACGAGACATACCGTACGGTTTAGTGAAGTCGATTTTGGTTAACGTCATATAGCTGTGGCGCCCAGCTAGCCTTTACAATTTTGGATATCAACACACTGAGTTATTTCACATAATGGCTCGGTGATGGTGTCATTCTTCTGCTTAGTGAGCTAGGAGAAATTTGCATTTTAACACGTCAGTAGCGCTTGAATGTCTCCGGCACGTTGAACTTAAAAAGGCTTACAAACTTGAAATTCGTAAGCTTCAAGGTCTTGTACTTAAACTGTAAACAAGAGATACGAGTCTTGCATCGACTGAAATTTTTGACGGAAGTTCTCCCTATAATGACTAAAAATGTTTAGCCAGATCGAGTGACTAGGTAGAGTTGATAGGAAATGTTTCGTTTAAACTTTTGCAGCTTTTTATTGTTTATTCAATTAATTTCTCCAATGCTGCTGGGTCCAAAAAGTGGACTCTATTCATTTGTCGCCAAAACAAAAAGAGAGTGAAAAATTCATCCGCTATATTGCGGGCGTGGAAAATGCAACAAATGTCGCATACAGTTCGCTTGCTTTGAAAGGTTTTCAACTATTTTCCAAGTTCCTTACCAGTTTGAACGCCCGGTATCAAGGAAGTCCAAAAGGTCGATAGCAGATGTTTGATTGTGAAAAGTTCCATAACTATCCATTAGCGTTTTCGGTGCAAGCCAGCCAAGGGGAACCAGCAGTGTTCCAATTGGCAAAAAAAAAAAGAAGCAACATTCATCTTTTTTTCTCTTGTACATCGCGAAAATGTCTATGGCAATGTACTTCATTTTATTTCTCCGTATTACTGAGCATCGGTTTATTTGCTGCAATTTGAGAATTTCGATGTAAAAATTGTGATATCCTTATGAAACCGCCCTAATATACAGAGTAGATTTATAAACATCGAACCGAAGAAGCAAGAACTGAGATCGGACAGCGAACTTGGATTAACGATGTAGAAAACAAAGAACGCCGTCGTTTGTTGTTGTTCGGAACAACAACGAACAAACTCTACCACTTTCTACCTAAAATTACCAAATTTCTCAATGATCAATTATTAGTATTTAAGTCTTCATTATTTTACGCGCAGAAGTTTGAATGGAATAAGTTTTTCATTTAAGTTTCAGATCTATTTTCATTCCCTTTTTGGGCTAATATGTCAAGGTTGCAATGGCGATTAATTTATAAACTAATAAAAACTAACCAGAAAATTGCCAAGTAGAACATTTGTCCTTTTAATACCGCTACTACATTTCGATGAACCACTTTTCTGATAGGGACAAATCATCCCAAATAAAGGCACCAAAACGTGTCTCCAGCTTAACAGAAAGTATAATTGCTTGTTTGCTTTGAGCGAAGCGCTCAATATCTTTGAATAAAACATAACTGCTTTACAAATGCCCTCACGTTTTGCAAACCTTCATACATCACACATGTTACTTTAGGCGCCTACCCAAGTAAAGATGTTTTTACGACGGCCTTTCTTGTCGTTCAGGTCACGTAACATTTCTTACACAGCTGCTTTCTAAAAACCTTCGCCCTAAAATGTTGATTTTCCACTGTAAATATTAATTTTGTTGATTTTAAGGCGTTTGATCACGTTTCGAATGGCAAATCAACGTTTTTGTGTGAAAGATAAGTAAACAGGTATCGTGAAAAATGTTTGAGTGAGTTTACGAGAACTTCGTAAGATGAACAGTATGGCGAAAAGAAACTTGAAAAGTCAAGTTCACATTAGAGATATGCTGTGGCGCATACGGGCAACTTCAAGAATTCCATCAAACCGAGAAATGATTTGACATCAGGTTCAAGTTTACCCCGCGAGCAGAAGCCCTCAGACTGATGTAAGGAAACCGGGCAATCTCGACTCCAGAGCTCTTCTCTTGACTGAGGGAGAGAAGAGCTCTGGGGAACCCTGAAACATAGTGTGTTCTCATTAGTTTTCGTGAAGAACAATCAAAAGCGTCTCTGATTGGTGCATTCATGTTAGCACGAGGAGTGAGCAGGCATGTTCTCCTACACAGAGTTTCCCAGAGCCTTGGGTCGACGAGAATCGACAAGTCTGGAAGAGGCAATTGCAAACTGTAATTTGCTTCCACTCATGATTAACTAAAGATTTTCCCTAAACACCCTAAAATAATGTGATATATCCCCTTTAACGTCAGGTTAAATTTAAAGGTGTGGTTTGCTTCAAGCGATTCGTATTTGACGCGAGTAATTTGTACCGTGATGTTAAACTTGTCCTCCATTTTAGTGACGAAAATTTCAACATTTTTTGAAACGAAAGACGTCATAAAACTGGAAACTTGAAAAAGATTTTTTTCTAGTCATCTTCAACCTCCTATAGATAAAAATTCTGAACACCTTGCGAATTTGATGACTTATCTGTGAAAACCCTCTTTTGTGGACGTGTAGTTCGCCATTTTTCGTCAATATTGTTTTACAACAAAGCTGAACTGAGAAGTAGCAGAAGTATGCAGCTGATCTCGAAGATGCTAATTTCTTTTAGTTATGTTGACTTTTCGTCAATTAATTCTTGTGCCATTAACATCCGAACATTATTAGGAAACGCAAATAGGCTTTTATACATTTAATTTTAAATAAACCTTCGAGCTACAATTTTCTGGGGCGCTTCTGATAAACGTCAGAGTTTCGACAACTGCCCGGTCTTTGGTCGATATACCTCTCTGATGTTGTTGTTTTCGTATCCCCGAATTACACCTCCTCGTTCTATCAATCCAAATGCGCTAAACGTGCGTCGCATCTCAGGTTAATAGACCCTTAACACGGTTTTTGGCGCCATCTTGGTTGGGGGCAAACACAGCTAAATTTATAGTAAATGTAGGGGATTTTGGCCGACTTTGAACCACTTTAGCGCCGCTAAAAAGAGACGGATTTTTACAAAGACATTTATACTGAGATTATTTTCATGAAAACGAATTTTTAAGATTCCATACAAACCCTTCTAAAATCATCGCGACAAACTGTCGCGAAATTAGAAGCAACATGAGAAGAGTATTATCGGATTTACGGACGTCATACCTTCTTTAATAGTCTTATTCTCTGTTGAATGAATGATATACATCTGGACACGGATATACTATTTAAAGTAGTGGCAAAAGTTGGACTGAAATCTGTCTCTTTTGGCCTTATTTTCTGTTGAATGAGTGATATCAATAAAACTACTTAAAGTAGTGGCAAAAGTTGGAAATCTGTTTCTTTTCAGCGGCGCTGCAGAGGTTCAAAGTCGGCCAAGATCCCATAGATTTACTGTAAATTTTAGCCGTGTTTGCCCCCCCCCCCCCCCCCCCAGTCATGATGGCGGCCAAAAACCGTGGAAGGGTCTACTGAGATCTGTACGGGTACGCAAATTCTAAACTGATTGTGAGCAGGGCCCCGTTTCTCGAACCCTGTGAGCAGAGGCCCCTGATCACAATCAGTTTAGAATAGCGTCCAAGTTAGTTTTTGATGATTGTATCCGATAATTAAATGTGGCAAATTTATAACAGCGTGGTAAGAAACAAAAATTCAGTCTTTCTGAAAAACTTTAATTCGGCAGAAACCTGTTGTGAGCCATGATTTAAAGTGATTTTAATGAAAATAAGCGCTCTTCACATTAATTCTCTATCCAGACCATTCCATCCTCCATGCCATTCCTTACCTTTTTTCGGAATCATTTGCGATCCAAAATGGGAGTCATTTGCGGTCCAATATGGGGATCATTTGCGGACCCGCACAGATCTCAATAGACCCTTGCACGGTTTTTGACCGCCATCATGGCTGGGGGGGGGGGGTGGGGGGGGGGGCAAACACGGCTAAAATTTACAGTAAATCTATGGGATCTTGGCCGACTTTGAACCTCGGCAGCGCCGCTGAAAAGAAACAGATTTCCAACTTTTGCCACTACTTTAAGTAGTTTTATTGATATCACTCATTCAACAGAAAATAAGGCCATTAAGGAAGGTATGACGTCCGTAAATTCGCTCATGTCAACTTCATACATCATACAACTCGAAAACAAATCGACCCTATATGTCATGCAAACAAGTGTTAATCGATATAGGCAAGGAAAGTACAATAGACCAGGAAGAGTATTTGCCGAACTCCACTTAGCGTTTTTCATCACGAGCAATATTATTAAAAATTGAGGCGCAGCCAGGATACGACATATTAAAATACAATAAAAACGTTCTCTGGCTAAAAAACCCGCAAGAAATAACATATTAGGAATGTAAAAGCATGTGCTAATGGGTCAAACATTGCGAAACATGCATGGTCATTCGGTCATCGCATCGATTTTAAAATCATTCTCGAGTTATCGACAAAGGCTCTTTTCGTATTAGGAAAATGGAGGCTTGGCACGCCTCTGCTACCAAGCATGCTGACAATAATTCTAAGCCGATTCCTAATCAGTATTGCTGGTTTTCACTCACGTGATCAACAGCCATGTTTTTCAACGAAAACAAAAGGAAGCGTTTGCATAATAATAGAGTTAAATTCCCGGAGGATTTGGTCGCGACACCAACATGGCCGCCTTTTCTTTGTTTTGGGCACCAACATGGCGGTCGTGACGTCATGTGAAAACCGAGAATAGCATTCTTTTTAAACAATAGCCACCTTTATCATACTTTTACTTTGTTCTTCTTATTATTTTTATCTCGCCTTCTTTGCACATATTTCACTAATTTACATTTCGTGTTTTATCCGTGGAAGGCTGTAGATCGACAGCCGAAAGCTTATGTTCCTTTTTAAAACTTTTAGCCAGAGAACGTTTTATTGTATTTTAATACGAGCATTATGATACCAAAAATAAAATCTCTAAATGAAAACTGGCGATAAGAATACGTGACATTTCGGCGTCGACAGGTAAATATTTTAAAATGTAAAGAACCCTAGGGCGCATGTTCCACACAGAGTTTCCCAGAGCCTTGGGTCGACCCGATGCTCTGGAGACGAGAGTGGAAAAGCACAAGTGCATGAATCAAATTTTTCCCTTTCCTTATGCTTGGCGTTCGCTTGCAATTGTGTCATGTGAAAGCGAAACACAGCATAAGCACCGGGAAATTAGCTACGTCTGGCAATTAAAGCACTTTTTCCAGATTCCCCGCGTCTAAGCATTTGAACAAAATGGCAGACGCCGTGGTTGATTTTGATGTAACATTTGAACAACGAGTGCGAGTGTTTCATCATAGTTCCAAACACCGAGAAACTAAATGACAGCATTTATTGTTTCGAGGTGTTTGGAACCTATGATGAAGCACGAAGCATTTTGTGTCATGGATGGCTCCTTGGTTCCCCCTACATCAACGTCATTGTTTGAAAAATGGCAACCTTAATTTATATGCTGGCACCTGCGGAAACTATAGATCAAAAATATAAAATTCTCCTTCAAGCTCTGAATTAAAGCGTTGTTACGTTCACCTGACCTGTCCTCCCTTCCGTTTTGTTGCGCTTTGGAATTAATTAACGTTTTCTGTGCTACTGAGCATACTGAAATTGTTGCATGTATGTTATGAACATTAA
>OX421447.1:43929110-43934110 GCA_949126865.1 Montipora capitata | reverse complement strand
TCGACACCAACAAATATGAATGGTGGCTTGTCTGGGATTAGCCTCTCTTCAGGTAAATTTGCCAAAAACTGCTCTCCCGGGCGTGTGTTTCTTCGCTGACAGTCTATACATCTCCTTAACACTCGTTGCACTGCTGACCTTCCTTTGACCACCCAGAATGTTTCTCTTAAAGAACACAAAACACATTCTTGACCCATGTGACCCAAACTCTCATGATACTGCTTGATAATCAGATCCGTCACATGATGCTTCTAGGGAAGGATAATGGGGTGTTTCTTCTCATAAGGAACCGGGGCATGTGTTAGTCGGCCACGAACCCTCAGCAAACCATCCTCTAAGCGTGGGTTGAGCTGATGCAACGCCGTTCCTGCCTTTCGATGGACCTTTTTAACACAACCGTCTACATCGGAACTTCCTACTGATGAGAGAACCTCAATGACTTGAGGGAAAGACACTTGCTGTACTTCCTTGAGGATTTCCTTCTCGGCCTCCTGAAGCTCTGCCACCTTCAAGTGGCCATATTTCACGAATGGCACTTCGCCGCTCTGGATTTGGGATTCACTTGAAACTAAAGCGCTCCTCTTACTCAGCTGAACTTTCAGTGAAAGGTACGCCTTGTACCGCAACAACCAGGCTACAGCCCTTTTCAACCTCCACCAAGACGAGTAGCGTGCTATTAAGGGCTCCAGGAATTTACTTTGAACAACAACGGTGTAAATCTGAGTCTCCTTCCTGACTTCAGGGTCGTCATCTTTCAATGCTGGAATTTCAACCATCCTTGGCCAGAGGCTCTCATTTCCCCAAAGAAACTCCGGACCTCTCAACCAACGATCATTTTTTAACATGTCATCCAATTTAAGTCCCTTTGAGCCATCATCTGCAGGATTATTATCTGTTTACATAATGCCACTCGGAGTGGGAAGATCCATTATGTATCACCGTCAAACAATTGGATTCGAACGTGTGGAATCTTTTTGATTCGTTGTTTATACACTTCAACACTGACATTGAATCGGTCCAGTAGAACACTTTCTGGAAGTTCATATCCAATTCTTCACGGATAATCTTACAGAGTTTCACGGAGATGACTGCGGCTGTCAAATCCAACCTTGGAATTGAAATCTCGCGCACTGGGGCTAACCTTGCCTTTCCCATTACAAATGCACAATGAATTTGACTGTTCTCGTCCTTCGCACGGAGGTATGCAACCGATGCGTATCCTTGACGAGATGCGTCTGAGAAAAGGTGTAACTGTACTTCGCTTACTTCGCCAAACTCTCTGGGTCTGAAGCAACGATCTACTTGCACTTCCTGTAACTTGGGAAGATCATCCAGCCATCGCCTCCACTGGGTTTTCTCAGCCTCCCCAATGAGATCATCCCAACCAATGTTCTTTCTACTAAGGGCTTGCAACAACAGTTTGGCTTTCATGATGTATGGTGCGATGAAACCCAGGGGATCAAAGAGAGAATAAACAGCTGACACTATTCCTCTGCATGTCATTGGCCGCTGATTAGCAACTTGAAGGATCTTCTCCAAGAGCTCCCACACAAATTTGTCTTCCTCTGTGTTCCATTTGAGACCTAGAGCAGATTCGGTCGGCAATTTCTCTAAGTCCAAGTTTGCAAATGACTTAGCCCTTTCAGATTCTGGAATCGCTGCTAGCACATCTCTGTCATTGCTATACCACTTAGTCAAATGGAAACCACCTCTTGTTAGTAGCTCCTGGAGTTGACTCACCAGCACAACTGCCTTCTCGGTAGTGTTTGTTGACTTGATCATGTCGTCCACATACATGTTACGCTTCACCGTTTCCACTGTCTGTTCCTCGAACCATTCTCCATGTAACTCGGCGGTTTTTTTCAAACAGAAATTAGCAATACTCGGGGAAGATGTGGCACCAAATAGGTGCTTCACCATTCTATACTCTTCCAATTCTCGAGACAAGTCTCCCTCCATTGGGCCACCACAAAAATCTAAGTGCATCACAGTCCTTAGGTTCCACCAGCACCTGATGGAACATCGCTTCAATGTCAGCTACCACTCCAATGGGCTCTTGTCTAAACCGACTAAGGACACCCACTAATTGATTTGTTTGATCAGGTCCTTGTAAAAGTTGTTGATTCAATGACGTCCCTCCGTACTTGGCAGCACAATCATAAACGACCCTCACTTTGCCGGGCTTTAAAGGGTGAGTTACGGGATGATGAGGTAGGTACCACACCGGTCTGTCCTTTATCTCTAACTCTTCATTGGGGACCTTTTCAGCGTGGCCACTTTCAATGTAATCAGCCATTGTTGTCTTGTATTTCTCCAACAAGGCTTCGTCTTTCAGGAGTCGTTTCTTTAGAAGCAAACCTCTTCGCTCTGCAACTACCCTGTTGTTAGGTAAAAATGGTGGCTCATGTCGCCAAGGCAGGGTAACCTGAAAGTGTCCATCTACCATCTTAAGAGTTCTCTCCATTATTTCTAGGGCCCTCTTGTCTTCCAACGATGCACAAACTCGCGTCTCGACTTCAGAGTTTTGAAAATCTGTTCTCCACAGTCACTCCAACTGTTGACTAAGTTCATCGTTCCGAGCTTGACGATCAATTTCATCTATCTGTAAACGATGCTTGGGATCATTGGCATTACATTCTAGTTCGAAGACACAGTTCATTTTTGCAACATTTTCTTCATAAGCATCTTCAGTGTTTAGCCCTGTAGACAACACAACACTCTTCTTGTGGTCCTTGCAAAGAACATAATCTTCAGAATCTAAACCACCTGCGCACACAACAGAGCTATCTTCCATAAGTAGGTAATTGACTGAGCGTTCGGCGGTACAGCTTTCTCCACCAACAGGACCTATCACCGTCCATCCCAGGCTGTACCTAATTGCTACTGGTTCTCCTTTGCCACCAGCCCGGCATTCTAACGGCAAGAACAAGCTTGGGTTGTCTTTAAGACCAACAATTAACATGACACTTGTTATGTCCAACTGTCGTAACTCAATATCACGCAAATGAGGCCAATTTTCAAGATCCTCCTTCTTGGCTATACAGCTCTCAGTTATAGGCATATGCTTGACTGTCCTGACGCTTGAAAGCTCCACTGTCACTGATTCATCCATTGACATCACCAAAAGATCTACTTGTTGACTTTCCACTCTGGTTGAGCCCGTCATCCCTGCTAAAGTGAAGTCCAGCCTCGTGCCACTTGCACCCAATGTCTCCTTCAACCTTTCATGGCAAAGAGTCACTTCTGAGCCACTGTCCAACAATGCATATGTTTCAACAGGTATCAAATTGCTACCTTTGGCTAGGACCTTGACTGGAACAACACTAAGACAGACTCGCTCGCCGGCCCCAGTTGCAGCAGTTACGGCAGCACTTTCACTAGTTACTCCACTGGTTTCACTGTTGGTGTTCACCCTTGTTCCTTCCTGATTAAGCTGGTTTGTACTAACACTTGGCGGGGTTGAATCCGCTGGAGGGGGGTGTAGCAGTGTGTTGTGTTCCTTCTTACATCCATCCACTTGACATTTGAACTGAGTTTTGGGGCAGTTTCTTGCAAAATGACCTCTCTGGAGACACTTGATAGAAAGGCTTTATTCATGTACTACTTTCCATCTGTCTTGATGAGATTGCTTCTTAAACTTATCACACCTCCACAATCCATGCTGACCACGACAAACGGTACAAGCAGGCATTGTTTGGTTCTGTCCCCCATTTCCCTGTCGACCTCGGACACCTCCAAATAGTGACATAAGTCTTCGAGGATTTCGACCTCGTTGGTCTCTGCGATTCACATTCTCCCTTTCCTTCGAAGGAGCAGCGTTAAGATCCTCTCCAAACTCACTATTAACGAGCGCAGCTCTGTCCTTTAAGTGTTTAAGGAAGTCTGCAAACTTAGGTTTCGCTCCAAATGAAATAAGCCTTCCCGCACATTCTGTCCACTTGACCCTCATAAACTGTGGCAGCTTCTTGTTCAGTTCCCTTAACGTATTCGTGTGATTCAAATCGCTGACGTATTCAGGCCCCATGCCTGACAGTGTTCTATTGGCAACATCTAAATGGCGGGCAAATTCAAGTAAACTTGCTCCATCCGCCTGCTTCAAGGGAGGTAGGTCTTCCAACTTCTTGATATGTGCTTTGGCTATGATGTGACGTAGCCCAAAGTTTTCGTGTAAGGTACTCTTTGCTACATAATATCCCTCGTCTACCGGTAGATTCACACAACTTTCAATGGCATCCCTTGCCTTGCCATAACAGTGTTGGATTAATAGCTGTAATCTCCTGGAGTTGTCGGGGTTATCTTTCTCTAAGCAGGTTTCAAAGTTGTGCATGAACGAAACATACTTTATGGGGTCTCCATCGAATCTCATGTACTCAATCCTTGGGGCAGAAACAACCTGACGCAGTGCTTGTACTATCTGTGCTCTGCTATCTGATGTCAGCGATACTGGTTCTCGCATATAACATTCTGCTGGGACTGCACCAGGGGTCTGGGACCAGGGTACCTGAGTTGGCCATTGTGAGTACTCTTTGGTGTTAAAGTGGGTTGTTAATGGTGTCTGTACTTGTTGTGATAAATTTAGCACTGATGGATTTACAGGTGGATTTCTCAATGCTTCAGTGTCCTTTGCGTTATTCAGTTGCTCTGTATGTTTACCTGTTCCAGCTTCATCAACATAAACTGTATGCTCGGTTTTTGAGAACACTGGGTTGGGCACTGTAACGCTTGCTGGCTGAAATGTCTTAGCAGCTGAATTCATGATTCTCTCATTGTCTCTTAATGCAGGCAGCTGCTCCAGAGGTGTTGTGTTGTGTTGTTCGTGTGGCTCGATCAGCTGCGACTGAGCCACATTCTGTGCCTGATTCCCATAATGTATAAACTCTGCTAAACGCTCCCTATACTGACTCTTCCTGCATTGATTCTCAAACTCTTCATACACATTAAGACTCGCTTTAGCCCGCTCTTCCTCCATCTTAGCCTCCAACATGTCCTTCTCAAATCGA
>OX421447.1:43916610-43924110 GCA_949126865.1 Montipora capitata | reverse complement strand
AGGGAGTACTGTTCAAAATGAAGGAATTTCTGGTTCATCCTCGGTGTAAAAACCTGTGAAACTCACAGATGACGTAACACAAAGGAAAACAAAAGAGCAAAAAAACATCAAACAATAACCTAACCCTACCTCGAGCTAACAAAACAAAGAAAAAGTTTCACAGGTTTTGACACCGAGGTAAACCCGAATTTCTTTATTCCAAGGAACAAAATCGCAATCAGTTACTTCGCAGTATTAAATTATATCCATAACCATTCAAGTCGTATCGAAACGTACCGCACTGGCCTCGAACATTTCCACATACTTGTGGAGTACTGTGTGAAACACCGTTTTGTAGTCATTTATTTACATAAGAAGATGAATTAACAAGATGTAACTTTTTACGCTGCATGACATACAAGTGCAACATTTCTTGTTCGTTTCGATTATTAACGTTTTATACTTTGCTTCTTGTGATGTCAAACTCTAAGAATCGAGCTTCATATTCACGAAACGCCAAGAATTTAGAGCCTTACATATGTAACTGTAAAGTGTTATCGGGAAACCAATAAGCATGCAAGTGTTCATTATAGAGGGGGTATAGGGTGGGTTAAGATCACGTTTCACATAAACTAAATCGGGTTTTTCGCGTTTCACGTGCTAAAAAACTGCATTTTCTCGAGTAACGGACAAACATTTGGCTATTTCACGGAGGTGAGGACAGCTTAATAACTGATACGTCCCGATCGTGTTCTCGGAGGCATAAAAAGAAAATTCAGATCTCTGTTATTCCCTCCAACTTCTTGACTCGATTCCAAGGCACTAACATTTTCATCCTCCTCTGGTTCTTCTCTTTGTGCACTTGAACATTGATTGGTTTCTTTATCCAAAACATAGAAATTGAGTATGATGGTCACTGGACATGTGACTTCCAAGACTTCCGAACCCTCCGCCATATTGAAACTGTTCCCACAAGACCCAGGGGACTGTGTAAAACTACAGGGGAGCCCTGGGGGAAGGTTTTATCCCTAGCCTCTTTAACCTTTGACAGGAAGTCAGGGTTGATAAGGATTCAGTACGGCAGCCACTAGCTGTGTCCAGAAATGGGGTAGATAGCTCTTCTTCATCACAGATAGCTCTTCCTCATCACATCTTAACATGTCCAAATATGTTACTAGCGTGTGCAAATCAGCCTTTCTCCATCTTCATAATATAAGGCGTATAAAGAACTATCTTTCTAGGAAGAAAGTGCATGCATTTTTTACAAGCAGGCTGGATTATTACAATAGTCTGCTTTATGGCGTCCCAAAGGAACAAATTTCGAAATTTGCAATGCGTTTAAAATGCCGGTGCAAGGTTAGTTATGGACCTTGGAAAATATTCCCATATTACTCCTGCTTTGTATGATTACATTGGCTCCCAATTCCCGCGCGCATTCATTTTAAGATTCCGCTGCTGGCGTTTAAAGTCATCCACGGGCAAGCTCCCGTTTATCTGTCCAGTTTGGTGTCGGTAAAATCCAAATCTTATTAGATGCTGGTAACTCTTGGAGGGCGTTCATTTCAGATGGCCGTAACACGATTATTTATTATTATTATTATTATTATTATTATTATTATTATTATTATTATTATTATTATTCATTTTTGTGGTAGTAGATAATTCTTTTTCACGGACATAAGAAGCAAATTCACATTTCACAAAGCAAAAAATCAATCACGCTTCAATCACGCTTCATATTAATTAATAAAATCACGAATCACGATGCAATCCTAATATCAAATTTACAATGGAACTTGAAGAAAACCACGAGATTCCATTTTTAGATGTCCGCATTAAGCGCAATCTCAACAATTTCACAACAACAGTACATCGGAAAACAACTTTCACTGGCCTCTACACCAAGTGGGACTCTTTCACTCCTAGAAAGTATAAAATAAATTTAATCCGCACCCTCACCTATCGCTGCTTACGCATCTGCTTGAGTTCTTCCTTGTTACAGTCGACTCTCTTCGATCTAAAGAACACTCTCCTTCAAAATGGTTACCCAAGAGGCGTTCTTTGTTATAACATTAATGATGTTTTGAACAGACAAAAGAACAGGTCTGCTGAACCTGCCGCCACTGTTCCTAAGAAAGATATCATTCTTGTCTTGCCTTTTTTGGGCTTTCAAAGTGAAGCTCTTACTCGACGTGTTAAATCTAGTATTAGTAAGTTTTATGGCTGTGTCAATCTTAGGGTTATTTTTCAAAACACTTGCAGGGTTAAGTCTTTTTTTCCCTACAAAGATCGTTTTAGTCGTTCTCAAAGATCAAAAATAGTATACAAAGCCAGTTGTTGGGACTGTGATTCCTTCTACATCGGCAAAACAAAAAGAAGATTGCATGACAGGAAGTCCGAGCATTTCAAAGTTCTTACACAAGTCGGCCACGCCTCTGCAGTTGCAGACCATACAATTTCTACCGGTCATAACATCAAATGGGACCATTTTGAAATCCTCGCATCTGGAAAGTCCGACTTGCAGTGTAACATTAAAGAAACGCTATTAATCAGTGACTTAAAACCCTCTCTCAATGAAAACATTGGTAGTGAGAAGTTTTTTCTTTATTAATTTCTTCCGGAAGAATGGACTACCGGAAGTTACGATTTTGTTATTAACTATTCACCAGTTCCTCGCTCTAGTTTTTTAAAATTCAGTGTAACAGTTTTAACCGTCACTTCTGATGATGTATGCTGCAACATACGAAACGTCAAGTATAAAATGAAAATGTTTGTAACCGCTGTTTTTTTCCTTTTCCTGTTGAAATTGAAATGGCCAAAGGACAAAAGTATTTAAGAAAAAAGAAATTAACGTTTCACGAGAAATAAAAGGGTCCGATCACGTCTCATGAAAATACCCTATAACCAGGAGCTCATGGGCTCCTGCCTATAACCCCCTCATTATACCTCAATAGGTTTCCATTCACTCTCGCTACATCACCTGAAGGCTATCTAAAAATGCATTTACTTAATAAAACGGGGGAAAAATAGTACAACAACAAATTTTCATTTCCAAACAAATGGTTTACATGTCTTGGTGAGGTTTGAATTAGGCAAAAAAAAACCTTTGCTATATGACCATTGTGGGTGTATTAAACATAAGAAATAACACGTCGATCATTGGTGTACCCAACTAATCGTCTGTGAATTGAGCTCTATTATCGTGCAAACGTTTTTCTTTGTTTCGGTGGAAAAACAACGTTACTGATCACGAGAGTGAAAACACTCTATTACTAGTTCGGATACCCTACCAGTTTACTGCGCTATAAGAGGCTCACGGGACCTCGGATGAAGTCATCTTACTTTGCCCTGGCCTGCAACTAGAAAGAGCGCACTGAGTTCTGGGAAGGAAAACATGGCGTCTAAAGTTGCGAAAAGGAAAGAAGGAAAGAAACCTAGAAAAAACACGTGGAAGGAGAATGATGAAGTCTTCCTTTTTGCTACTCGTTAAATTGTCTTCAAATTTTCGTTTTCTCCTGGTTGACATAAGAAAGTAAGTCATGGCTGTCATATGGAGTGCTGTGGAATTGTAACCGCGCCTGAGAAAAATACCTGTGTTCTATCCGTCTAATGTGAATTGGAGACGGAAGAAATTCAAACAGTTTATCTGTCTGGAATTCATACCAAGACGGAAAATGTAGCAGACGGATAATCCGTCTCTAGAGTGAAAACGGCCATTAATTATGACATTTACCGTGTTAAAGATTCACCACCTCCTTCTTCTTCACACACAATAGGTATGTTCTTATTTGTTTCCGCACCTCAAGAATGGCTATAAAGGCAGTATATGCAAGTGAAAGACTGACTAAAAAAAAGACAAAAAAAACAAAAAAAAAACATAAGACTCATGATTTTTCTAAAGGATCGTTTCAAGCGCCTCGATTTTTTGACGATGGGAGACGATCTAAGCGATAAAGGGGTTTTAATAATGTAAGTGCTCTCACCACTGCGTCGCCACCCATGCTCATCGTAAGCCTGGGGCAGCAAATATTTTGTTTTTCCTTCACTATATTAACATGATGTTAGATTTTGCAATCTTCATATTTTACCATAATGCTACATGGACAAGATTGACAACAACAGAGATACGTCAAACTATCTCCTGTATTATCATAAATATTTCATTAGTTAAATACGCCAAATTCAATATATAAACAGCTTGAACCACGTAGGGGACAGCCAAAGTGAAAAATAATATTCTTACAGTAGTTGAATATCATGCCTACAATACGCAAATATCAGATGTATTGGTTCATCTGATAATACTACTGTAGCTTTAAGTGAAGCAAAATGTCAAATTGATTAATTTTTATGCCAAATGGAAAAAATGCTTTTAATCTTATTCCTTTAATTACCTTTACCAGCTTGTCTACGTGACGAAACGTTTGACAGTCTTAATTCACATCTGCTTAAGTCTTTAGAGCCTAAATGCCTGGATTGTCAACATCAATGCGAAAGACTAACAGCTGCGGTACAATGCTTTCGTGGCCAGATCGATTGGAAAGACTCTCGCTCGTTTTCGGTATTTGAAAGACCTAAGCGCTTGGCATTGTGTACGGCCAAGGGGTCTGTTCCTCGAAAGTTCCAATAACGTTTCGGGAAAGGAAAGGAAAGGAACTTTATTTAAGTGCCTAGTCGTTCTAGCGCTGGAGCACTAATTGGAGACACTGTAGACTGAAATTAACAATTAACGCAAATCAAGTCAAATGTTGGTTTTCGGAGGACAGAGGAAACCGGAGTACCCGGAGAAAACTTCTCAGTACAGAGTAGAGTTTGGGAATCGAACCCGGGCCACAAAAAGCCCGAAAAGCCATTTCACAAGCTGGTCTTTTACCATGCAAAGCAAAATGATAGTGAATTTTGTTGACTTAAAATGATGATGATGATGATGATGATGATGATAATCTTTATTTAAACACGATCAATTCATCAGCCCATAAAAATTCATATCACATACGCTAAAATATTTAAAATTCAAACTATACTACAACACTAAAAGCTGTTTTCCGTTAATGCCGTGCGTTAGACTTAGACTTAAAGAATGTCATTGATCTTACGTTTAAATACCCCCAGAGCCTCTGTGTTCCTTATATCGCATGGTAGACTGTTCCATAATGTGGCACCATTGTAGCTAAAGCTAAAATCTCTCCGTTCTTAAGATATAGTAGGAATTGTGACACCCGAAAAAGGCCCGAAAAGTTTCGGAAGAGAAAGCTAGTTTGCCTTTGCTAGTAACCGTTACGGAAAAACAAGAGGCAAACGGCGGAAAAGAAATAAAATAAAACGAACTAAAATTAAATTTCAGGCAGAGGCAAATGTTTTTCCGTCTTTAATTTACTTAGTGTCCTTTCATTGTTTTCGTGAAATAGAGAAATTTTAAAAGGTCTAAAAAAAGTAACCGTTCATAAAACAAGTTCTTATTTGAATGCTAAGGAGCTCCCTCTTCGGTGTCTGTTGTAGCTTTCAAAAATGTCTTTCGCAGAATTTCCACAGCAGTATGTCGAATGTGCCTCAACTTCCAACAGTAAATTAACGGATTTAAACATGAACTCAGAAACCAGAATGTTAGCGAATAAACATACATGATCAATAAAACAGTGTTTTTATGATATTTTATAAGAGCAGCACAAATGCAAGCGCGTGGCAAATATAAAACCAAACACGTAAGATAAATGTAGAAAGTGCCCTTCACTGACAGTTTTTTTCGCTCCATGTTGGCCAACGTTTCGTGTTGATCTTGTGCGATTTCTAGTTGACCATTAATTGCATTTCTATGGCGAAGCACGATTGAATGTATCTTGTAGTGAAGAACTGCCGTAGTTACGACACACGGAAGAATAAAAACTGTATCAAAGTGCAAATGAGGTCTGATTGCAATGCTGATCCACAAATTCGATACCGAAAGAACTGTACTAGCAACCCAAATTATGATGACCCCGGCAAGAACTCGCTTATGAGTCACTATCTCTTTGTATCTGAGGTGAACATGAACGGCCAAGAATCCGTCAACACTTAGAGCCAACACACCTAACATTGAAGCGTACAAACTAAGATCTGCAATAAAAGAAGAAATCACGAGTACGTAAGATGCTACTGCATTTCCACTTAGTCTTGCTTCTGACACAATGGCAAGCAACATGGCGAAAGTGGGTGTAGCCGCCAAACCAACACCGAGAACAGCAATGTCCGCTGAGGCTTTGTTAACGCATAAGTTCTCCTTATCGCGTGAATTGTAACACTGTTCAAGACGATCGCAGCCAAAGCAAAAAATATATTTAAGATGAAGTTTGCAATGAATATCACATGTAGATTCGCATGGTCTTCCATTGTGCGCAAGTGTTTGGCTATTTTAGCTCTTCATTTTGTACTTTAAAATAAGGGCAACAGCTGTCCTCGTGGTTTGGTATAAGTAATGCCTGTGAACGTAAGCTTAAATTTAAAAAAGGCTTTTTTTAAACAAATTCATTGCAAACGACTAATAATAAACATTGGGAACTAATTATTCTTTGGCGCTCATCAGGTGTTGGTCATTAAGAGCATAAAAAAAAAATTTGCTGAGAATTCTTCTTCTGCCTCGTCCGTCTCAGATTTTTCTGTGCTGCATGAACTTCTTGTAAATTCCTTAGAGAGCATTTTGTTGTACCTCTATAGATTTTTAAAAAATGAACAAAAACGCTTTGTTTACTTTCAATGGAGTTACGCGTGACATGTTTTTTCAATCCTTGTCACTTCTTTGTAAACTAAGGAAAGGACCGCTCTGGGCTGCCTTCGCGTTTCCGAAACAAACTTTTTCACGTTCCGGCTGAAGAGAAAACAAAAGACAACAAAATTATTAAAGAGTCAAACGCACATTTAGAGTTATTCTTTTGGCTTTTCTCTTCACTACTATTTACATTTGAGGGTGAATTTTTCAATTTTACATTTTGATTTGAGCTACTTAACTTGGAGTTCTCTTTCATCTGTTCCTTGTCCTTTCCTTTGATTCGTCTTCAACGTTAGTCATTAATTTTCGTAAAGTTGTGATGGGTCTGCGATATTCGTGTTGCTCACAAACCATCCATCACTACTTTACGAAAACTAAAAAAAATACATACTTAATTGACTGCTCCCCATAGGGACTTTTCAGGGCCAATGAAACACAACGAAACGACGGAACAGGACAACAACAACTGTTAAGAATCCCAACTGGCCGGAGGCAAACCAGTTGGCTATTTACAAGTGCGGCTGGGAAGTTGAACCAGGGACTACCAGGATCAAATTCAACGAGCGGTCAGAGCGGGTGTTGAACCCAGGATCTCCGGATCTCAAGGTAAGCGCTCTAACCACTGGGCCACACTACCTCCTTAGCATTTCTTAACTACTGACTAGCGTTCAACACGCAACCTTTCACAATTATTACTGAAAAATAAAGCAGTTAATGCACCAATTAAATTAAGCTGGATTAATTTTAAGTAGTTTGTAAGCTTAATTGGATTAAGCTGA
>OX421447.1:43854110-43914110 GCA_949126865.1 Montipora capitata | reverse complement strand
CTAAGAAAATACGCGCAGAAGGCTCTATGCACAAAGACACCACTTACCAGGGAAGTGACAGGCAAGACTTTTACCGACACGGAAAAAAAATAATAAAATGAAACGAACAAATCCCACCCACTTTCCGACTGGGATTGCCATACTGGCAACCCAGTAATGAAAAAAACTAACCGTGAAAAGTGCTATTGGCTTCAGCCAGGAGCCCATCTGGAGCATACAACTCTACTGTGTTCTTGCAACGGCATTTTCACAAGTAAGGTTATTTTTAGATTGAATTTCCCGCTAATTAGACTCCCACAGGAGCCCGATGACCAATTACAAGAAATTAAACTGACGTCATAGGGTCACCGAACCGGAACTGCCTTTGTTTTTTTACCTAATTCGCGGGAAGGGCTAGTCTAAAAATAAAGCTACTTGTGAAAACGCCGTTTCACAGACGCTGTATGGAAGTTGCACGCTCCAGATGGGCTCCTGCTTCAGCTTGGAATGACGTAGCGTAATACCATTACTAAGTGAAACGAATACAGTCGATTCCATTTGCTTTGTGGCTTCGTTTGTCGGTTGATAATAAATCGAAATGTGAGAAAAAGCTAGACAAGGTAGCGAAATGAATAAGAATAACTCCCGGTGAGCCGTACCATATATCTATTTGCTGTTGTTAAATATGCAATCATTTCCCATAAATACGCGATAGATTTTGCTAGGATAGGTCATATAGTGAACCCCGTGTGTAGGAGGATCAGGTTACAGTCATAGTCAATGGTACACAGTTCTCCTCAACAGTCCCCAGCTAATCCTCCAGGAATTGAGCTCTATTATCATGCAAACTTTTTCCTTTGTTTCGGTGGAAAAACAAGGTTATACTGATCACGAGAGTGAAAACACTCTATTACTAGTTCGGATGCCCTGCCAGTTTACTGCGCTGTAGGAGACATGCACGGGACCAAAGGTATTAAACTAAGTTCTCGTTGGTAGGTCGTAGGTTCGACTCGATCCTGCAAAGGAGAACTCGGGTTTTTTGCGAGTGTTATCGAGTCACCATCGAAAACATGCATACTTCTTACTAACCAAGTTCGAGGGCCGTACTGTAAATTACGGCCCGCGTTTTTCCGGGCCAAAAATCTAAGAGGAAAAACAAGGGTCCTTAATTTACAGTACGGACCGAGGAAACGAGGTTAGCAAGATATTTATTATATCTCTGTGGTAATCAGCCGCGCGGGAAAGGAAACTAGTTGAAGTCAAGCGCCGGTAGATTCAACCGCCATTAAGATTTTAAAAACGATAAAACTTCGAAATTCTTGGCTTTTTAAAACAGTTTCTCGGAATATTCAAACAGTCTTACATGTTTATGCAACAGAAAAGACATGAAAAACTTGCTAGAGAATGTTTTATCGAAATTTCAAATTAAGCGGGCCGTACAGAAGAATACGGCCGATAATATAGCCAATCATAGCGCGCGTACTATCTGAGATGCAGCCATAAATTTGTAACAAAGGGTTAGGATTCACAGAGAAAGCATGATTCTGGCTACCTAACCTTACTTATTTTATGTCATGTTTGCAGAGAAAGTCGGAGAAACGTAACAAAAATCGTGGCGCACGTGCGGAGCCATCGTTTCTGGACGTGTTTTGGTAGCGTGATAGCGAGAAAGAGCTTCAACATAAGCCTGTGTGTACTGCCACTTCATCAACTCTACATTCTAAGATCTCCTAAGAACTCTTTCATCTAAATAGCTCGCCACCGTAGGTCTTCACTGAACGGTCGTGGCATCTTCGATTCTGAGCATCTTCGATATAAACGGATTTTGAGGACGGAACATCCGTCAATGACGGATGATTCGTCTTGAATTCGCATCAGGACGGATGAAGTCATCTTATTTTGCCCTGAAAAGCCTGCAACTAGACAGAGCGCACTGAGTTCGGGGAAGGAAAACATGGCGTCTAAAGTTGCGACAAGGAAAGCAGGAAAGAAACCAAGAAAGGACACGTGGAAGGAGAATGAAGTCATCCTTTTTGCTACCGCTTTGTAATTCGCGGAGCTTTCCGATAGACTCGTTAAATTGTCTTCAAATTTCTTTTTCTCCTGGTTGACATAAGAAAGTACGCCATGGCTGCTATAATGAGTACTGTGGAATTGTAACCGCGCCTGAGAAAAAAACCCGTGTCTATCCGAGTAATGTGAATTCGAGAGGGAAGAAATTCAAACAGTTTATCTGTCTCGAATTCATACCAAGACGAAAAATGTAGCAGACGCTTAATCCGTCTAGACGGATTATCCGTCTGTAGTGTGAAAACGGCCGTTATGACATTTACCGTGTTAAAGATTCACCACTTCCTTCTTTTGCGCGCAAAATAGGTATGTTTTCATTTGTTCCCGCACCTCAAGAATGGCTATAAAGGCAGTATGCAACTGAAAGACTGAATTAAAAAAAACATAAGATCGTTTCAAGCGCCTCGATCCTTTGAAACCAGAAAGACGATGGGAGACGATCCAAGCGATAAAGGGGTTTTTATAATGTACGTGCTCTCACCACTGCGCCACCCATGCTCAACGTAAGCCTGGAACAGGGAAGGTGCATATTTAATGTTTTGCACGATGTTAGATTTTGCAATCCTCATATTTTACCATAATGCTACATGGACGAGATTGACAACAACAGAGATACGTCAAACAGTCTCCTGTATAATCAGCGCTCGTTTTCGGTCAGTATTTGAAAGACCTAAGCGCATGGCATTGTTTACGGCCCAGGGGTCCGTTCCTCGAAAGTCTCAATAACGTTTCGGGAAAGGAAAGGAAAGGAACTTTATTTAAGTGCCTAGTCGTTCTAGCGCTGGAGCACTAATTGGGGACACTGTAGACTGAAATTAACAATTAACGCAAATCAAATCAAATGTTGGTTTTTGAGGAGAGGGGAAACCGGAGTACCCGGAGAAAAGCTCTCGGTGCAGAGTAGAGTTTGGGAATCGAACCCGGGCCACATTGGTGGAGGACGAGTGCTCTCACCACTGCGGCATCCCTGCACCCCCAAAAAGCCCGAAAAAGCCATTTCACAAACTGGTCTTTTATCATGTCAAGCAAAATGATAGTGAAGTTTGTTGACTTAAAATGATGATGATGATGATGATAATCTTTATTTAAACACGATCAATTCATCAGCCCATAAAAATTCATATCACATACGCTAAAATATTTAAAATTCAAACTATACTACAACACTAAAAGCTGTTTTCCGTTAATGCCGAGCGTTAGACTTAGACTTAAAGAATGTCATTGATCTTACGTTTAAATACCCACAGAGACTCTGTGTTCCTTAAGGATATCGCATGGTAGACTGTTCCATAATGTGGCGCCATTGTAGCTACAGGTAAAATCTCTCCGTTCTTAAGATATAGAGTGAATTGTGACACCCGAAAAGGGCCCGAAAAGTTTCGGAAGAGAAAGCTAGTTCGCTTTTGCTAGAAATAAACTAAAATAAAACGAACTAAAATTAAATTTCAGGCAGAGGCAGATGCTTTTCCGTCTTTAATTTACTTAGTGTCCTTTCATTGTTTTCATGAAATAGAGAAATTTTAAAAAAGATAACCGTTCATAAAACGAGTACTTATTTGAATACTAAGGAGCTCCCTCTTCGGTGTCTGTTGTAGCTTTCAAAAATGTCTTTCGCAGAATTTCCACAGCAGTATGTCGGATGTGCCTCAACTTCCAACAGTAAATTAACGGATTTAAACATGAACTCAGAAACCAGAATGTTAGCGAAAAAACATACAAGATCAATAAAACAGTGTTCTTATGATATTTTATAAGAGCAGCACAAATGCAAGCGCGTGGCAAATATAAAACCAAACAAGTAAGATAAATGTATAAAGTGCCCTTCACTGACAGTTTTTGTCGCTCCATGTTGGCCAACGTTTCGTGTTGATCTTGTGCGATTTCTAGTTGACCATTTATTGCATTTCTATGGCGATGCACGATCGAATGTATCTTGTAGTGAAGAATTGCCGTAGTTACGACACACGGAAGAATAAAAGCTGTATTAAAGTGCAAATGAGGTCTGATTGCAATGCTGATCCACAAATTAGATACCGAAACAACTGTACTAGCAACCCAAATTATGACGACCCCGGCAAGAACTCGCTTATGAGTCACTATCTCTTCGTATCTGAGGTGAACATGAACGGCCAAGAATCTGTCAACACTTAGAGCCAACACACCTAACATTGAAGCGTACAAACTAAGATCCGCAATAAAAGAAGAAATCACGAGTACGTAAGATGCTACTGCATTTCCACTTAGCCTTGCTTCTAATACCATGGCAAGCAACATGGCGAAAGCGGGTGTAGCCGCCAAACCAACACTGAGATCAGAGATGGAGAGACTTAACAGCAATGTCCGCTGAGGCTTTGTTAACGCATAAGTTCTCCTTATCGCGTGAATTGTAATACTGTTCAGGATGATCGCAACCAAAGCGAAAAAAATATTTAAGATGAAGTTTGCAATGAATATCGCCTGTACATTCGCATAGTCTTCCATTGTGCGCAAGTGTTTGGCTAAAATAAGGCCAACAGCTGCCCTCGTGACTTGGTATAAGTAATGCCTGTCAACTTAAGCTTACATTAAATATAAAAGAGGCTTCTTTAAACAAATTCATTGCAAACGACTAATGATAAACAATGGGAACTAATTATTCTATGGCGCTCATCAGGTGTTGGTCATTGAGAGCGTAAAAAACAATTCTTCTTCAGCCTCGTCCGTCTCAGATTTTTCTGTGCTGCATGAATTTCTTGTAAATTTCTTAGAGAGTATTTTGTTGCACCTCTATAGATTTTTTAAAAAATAACAAAAATGCTTTGTTTACTTTCAATGGAGTTGAGAGTGACATTTTTTCAATCCTTGTCAATTCTTTGTAAAGGGAAGGACCGTTCTGGGGTGCCTTCGCTGACACTTGGTCGTCCCGGTTTCCGAAACAAACCTTTTCACGTTCCTGCCAGCTTTCCCTTTCTCCCTCCTCCCAATATTTTTTACCCATTTTCCCCATCTCCCCAGTTTTGGTCATTTCACACCACCCCCCCCCCCCCCCCCCTCTCCCTATTCTGTTTCTCCCACTCTGAAACCATGAAAAACCATTCACGTTGATAACATGCCAGGCGCCCTCGTCGTTTTGCAATTGCTTTTCTGTTTGGTGACACGGGAAATTCAATCAAAAGGCGGTTTTATCGGAAAGCGTTATCTTGCATGGTTGGTACCACAACTCAAGAAAATGGAAAGTACTTTTTAAAATAGTCTCTAGCTCATTATTATCAAACGCCACATTTTTTCTACAAGGGTATGAAAATTTTCTTTCACTATGGCTCAAACAATAAGAGCGCAATTTGTGCAAGTTGTGTGTACGTGCGAGCAACTAATTTAGAATGTTATGCGTATCGCCTTGTTTTGAATTTCTTTTTTTTTTTTTCATGATTTTGTATGGTAATGTTATCTTGGAATAAAAACACGATTTCACAAGTGGAACAGGCTTAAGACTATCAGACATCAATTCTTATTAATTAATCACTTGCTGCTGAAAACCGGCATTAAGAGGTCTTTATTGTGAAGGTTTCCAGAGATGAGATGAGGTTGTTAATGGTCTACGCCAACCAATTATTTTCCTAGAGTACTTTCCAACTTTATTCTGTTAAGTTGCAGGCTTCCAGATCTCTCTTTCTCTCTCTCTAACATATTCTCTCTCTTACAAATTTGAGTCTAAACAATAACACTTTAAGCTGTGACAATATTCAGTGGCTGGTGACGATACTCGTCTTAGCGCTGTTGACTAAAGCATACTTGATGACGTCTCTAGTATACGTCTCCTTAATTTCACGCAGTGTGTTTTTGACAGCAATGCAAATATAAAAATGGTACTTTCATCGAAAAACAGAAAATGTTTGAATCATTTTTCTCACTATGTAACAAATATTTAATCACGCGAACAAAGTTTCAAATGTTCTTTTCCATTCTTTTCTACAAAGTTGAAGTAGGAGTCTTCACCATCCGAGGCTCTCGGAAAAATCACTTTTCGCAGTATTCCCACAACAGCACTGCGAATGGGCTTCAACTTCCAACAGTAAATCAATGGGTTTAGACAAGAGTTCAGAAAGAAAAGCGTTACAGAACAGCGGGTCAAAATTAACAAAGCAGTGCTTCTTGGAGACAGTTTGAAAACCATAATTATGCAACAGTATGGCAAATAGCAAACCAGGCATACGAGATATATGTAGAATGTGCCAAGGAATGAATGTTTTTGTCGTTCGTCGATAGCCATCTTTTTAACGTCTTGCGGTAACGTTTTTTGCACTTGCAGTGAGCGAATTGCATTTCTGTGGCGTCTCACGATTGTGTATATCTTGCAATGAATTACTGTTGTAGCCACGAGACATGCAACTATAATAGCGGCATCAAAAATGTAAACTGCGAAGTCTTCAGTGATCGGCCAACGACTTGGAAGGATTGAAATGATTACACTTAGCACCCAGATATCGAGGTCACCCCGGCAACAACTCTCTCATGAGTCACAATCTCTTTGTATCTAAGGTGAAGATGAACGGCCAAGAATCTATCAACGCTCAAAGCCAACACACTTAAAACTGATGCACAGGGAAATAGAAATGAGACAATCTTACTGGTCGTCGTTAATATGTTCGTTGTTGGATCGTTTTCAGTGGTTTCTGTTTTTGTCTTAAACACGAGCGCTACCAAGTAGAGAGGTTGAACCATTAACCCGACACCAAGATCAGAGACAGCTACACTCAACAATAACGCTCTCAAAGTCTTTGGCAAAGCCGTAGAAGTTTTTCTGATGGCGTGAATTGAAGCACTGTTCAGCGCGATCGCGATCAAAGCAAGCAAAGCATTCAAAACGCAGATGGAGATCGTGTACTGGTCTTCACTGTCTATAGGCATAATAATAAACTATACATTTCAATTGAAAAGGAAAGTGCATCTCGAAACAACTTCTCTGTTTGGACGAAACCTCAATTGGAGTTTATTTTAGAAAGACCTTAGCATATATCAAAGGTGAATAAAGAGACATCCAAGTAATTTGCATTGCGCTTGGCAGGTGTCCGTAACTGCGTCACCAACTCGGACTTCAGCGGGAAATGAGCTTTGTGATAATTATGCATCAGAGACACGTACACAGTTCTTCAATAAAACATTTTCTATTGGTTAAGGGTAAAAGATGCTCATTGAAAATAGCTATAATGCGTGCGATGCTGCAAGAAAAAGAACGAGTCCAGAAAGCTTGATGCCATACCCTGGCACGAACTTAACCTACTAATTTGCGCTTTCTTCAAAGATACAAAATGAAAAATGACTGACACATTTCAACTCGAAAGGGACCGCCTTGTCTTTAATTAAGGGAGGCAGCCGAGAGGCTGAATAACAAATAAAGTTCCCCCGATTTCTCCGCCTTCATGTCATGTCTAAGATGCTATGCTTCTTGTACGTTTTAAAAAACGTACAAGAGGAACTTGCCATTCACCCCTTTACCTTTCACTCGCGATTAGCTTTTCCTCCATCATTGAACAGAAACTGACAAACATAAACGAGGTCGATAAACTTCGAAGTTGTACAGTGCCTTCTTCCGGGATGCAAACCGTTAAGTAGAGCTTAAGTAGAGGGAAGGAATAATATCCCTAAATGATCCTCATAAAAAACGAAGATTTCCTCTTGCTGGCTGGAAATCAATTTACTTGTGTCATACTTCGAAATAGGTGGATGATGGGGGGACATTAGGGGGTACCCAATACCGCAATACCGCAATACCGCAAGAAAAATTGACAAATCCCGAAATACCGTGTCGAAAATCGACGAAATACCGATACCGCATTTAGATCCCTTTATAATTGGTCACGCTTACTTTAAGTTGCATCCACGTGGTGTGTTTAATTATCGCAAGCACGTATACATATGTCCCTGTGTTTTGATTATTTTAGTAGTTGGACAGTGAAGTTATTCACAATTTGTTTGCTTTGCTATTTTTCATGAAAGGAAAACTGCATTCGTTCAACCTTCTGGTAGGTGAATGCAAAACAAAAAGCATAGAGTGAAGTGTGAGGTCTTATAATGAATAAAAATCCTCTTACCTTAAACCGGTTTCCTAGTTTTCCGTTATTTTTCAGTACATTAAACTATTATTGAAACGAACAACTCTTCCAAATCGAGATCGTGCACTAAGGAGGAAGTTTGCTGAGATTCCGATTTCCCCTTGAAGCATTGGTACACCTTTCGTCAGCAGTTTCCTCAATTTCCTCGTCACTACTACCTTGAGCACCTTGAGGATTTTCCAAGGATGACACAACAAAAGCAACCGTAAAATCGTAAATTACGTAAATTCGTGTCAAAAATGTCTTCTTCTTTTTTGTGAAACGTGAAAGGCCGATTTTATTTCCCTGAATTGTGAAAGGACCAATTTATTTTCCGTTAACCCACCTTTACGACCTTTATTGGCCACCCTCGACAAAACCATTTTTTACAATAACTGCAAAATTCTCGCGTGCTCATTGGCTAGTTTTTATTGTCAATAAGCGGACAGACATGAATTTATAATTTATGCGATAATGACGCAATTGCTCGCGCGTCAGATTGAAGTTTCTCCCATTTTTGTCTCGCGTTCTTCTCGTGTTTTGACTTAATTTTGACCCCTCTGCCTTTTTGCTATTGTAAAAAACAAATTGATGTCAGTTTTTCATGCGTCTGTCCTATTATTGACAATGAATTTCGTCATAACATTGTCAAAGTAGTATGCGGATCCACTCGGCGTTATGACGAAATTCATGATCAATAACAGGACAGACGCATGAAAAACTGACATCAATTTGTTAAATGGACATTATAAACCATTTTGAGCTTGATATTGAGTGTTATACAGGAAGTCGCCCCAACAGCTAAAAACTCCCATATATTTTACCTTGAGTGCCCGAAAACAAAAAGAACCTCCCACGCGCTCGGCCAGTACGAGTTTTCATAATTAAATGTGGGACTATTCTGAGACTTCTGACGTTAATCTGTCTAGGGTCGTCAAGCTATCGTACACGCTGCATAACAAATGAAACAAACTTACCAAATCCTCTCTGGCAACTTCACAAGGCGTTTTTCGCCTTTCGCAACAGCGTATCGAAACTTATTGTTCTTCCGATATTGTTCGCCCCCCCCCCCCCACCCTTGCCTTCTTCATAAAAAAGCCACACAGTCAATAATGACCTCGTCATCTGGAGCAGCCTCAGCCATTCCGAGAAAAGACCAGAAAACGTGAGAAGACCTCGAAGACCTCGAATTATCGGTTTACAGACCGAAAAGTAGGGTCAGGTGACTCAACGGAAACGGCTCATTGCCATTGGATGCAAAAATTGTGTAATCATTTACCATTATGGCAAAATCTTAATCGACCTTTATATATACTTTATAGATCTATAGCTTACTGAACGTTACTGTGTTTTGTTTTGCATAGTGTATTGACCTGTATGAGGTCTATGAGACAGGAGAGGGCAAATGAAACGTACCGCAATACCGTGAAGGACCTTCTTTTACCGAATACCATCAGCCAAAATGATGAAAAACCGCATACGCCGGGCTAGATGATACCTCGATACCGCACGTAAAAATTCAAATTACCGAAATACCGTATGAAAAAAAGCCCAATACCGCAATACCGTAAACCCCGATGTCCCCCTCGATCAGCGAGGGAGAGTACTGATTTTGAGGTTTCAAAACCTTGAGAAATACTGCCAGATCTCAATGTTTTACAAAGAGTAGAAACTTCTATGCTAGCTGTCAGTCTAACATACTTAAATATGGCTTATATTCCATGGTCACGACAGCCACTTTATAAATGAAAAGTGTGGGGTCTCTTACTTATTCAAGTAGATAAGGAATTGGATGAACCACCTGCTTCTTCAGTAAAGTTCATTATTTTTTTTTAAGAAATCTTAAACTAAACAATATTTTAATTTTCTGAGCCTTTTTGTTACATATTGAACCCTTTTGCTTTACGATGTGATGGAACTTCGAAAAAAGAGGATACCTACAATTAATATTCGCTTGAAAGGTTTCTAGACGAAGCCGGTTCAATTTGCGAGAGAAAAGTGTTAATTCGACTCAAACAAAAGCACAAAAAAAGGGATTTGTCCGTTTGTTACTGTTTTATAAGCTTGCTATCCCGAAACTTGAAAGAATTCTCATTAGGCACAAGGAAGCTATTCCGAAAGTAATTAGGCTTTGTTGGCTAATTTTGAGGCACGAACCTTTTGTATTTTTGTAATTCCTCAGTTGTATTTAACCACAGTCACAATTCTCCATTGCTTTAGTTGTTAGAATCACACTGACAAATAAATCACTCTAAATGGACCGCATGTTTACTAACAGCTTTCTTCTAAGCGGCTTCAAGACTTCGATCTATCATAACTAGTAATAGTTTTCACTACATCTGCCCCTGCCTAAGACAGTATGACTGAAAGACAGCTGAGATACATTTAAATTATATGCTGAACATGTCGTCCCTGTTTCCGATTTGCGTCTGACAAATCGTCGCCCCTGTCTCTGATTTGTGTCCGGACAAAATCAATTTCTGAGCCAGGCAACTCGATTTGTATCAGATCTGCTTCAATGTTTGATTTTTCAATCGCTAACACGAACAGCACTTTGGTTCTCCTTGCGAGTTCCAAAAACACCTCGGTCCCGAGAACAATATCAATACCACCTGCGCGCCCGTTTAAGAAATACCGATAGCACGTCACCTTGTGCGCACGGGTGAGCAAATCGAGATCGATTCCCCCTACAATATCTACCAAACTATACATTTACCCTTTTTACGCGGGGGCTTCTTGGTTTCCTCCTCGAGTTTTGGCCTCTGGGCCAAAATCCAGAGGGGCCAATAAATGAGGACGTGAAGTTAAGGATTTTCATAAAACTACGGCCGACGAATTTTTCGATTAACTGCATTTTTACGACAGCGTCACGAATGGATTAAGTTCATTCGAAACCCTCCTTTATCTTTTTATTTTATTTTCTTCTTCAGACTACGTGTTTGTGAGAATTATCGTTAACTTGATGCCTGTCAGTTTAGGTGTGATAGTGGGAGATTATTTAAGAACACGCTCCACAAAATATGAACGACATTGCCATTGCAAAATGCAGCTGTCATGACCGTGCAAATCAGTCGTGGCCCCAGTACAGATTATAAGTAAGTGGCGTCCTATGATTGGTCAATTAAACGTGTGATATTTGTTGTCATGGCTACACACTGCCTTCGATAGGTAATAAATGCGCTATTTTTTTACCGGGTGAAAATGTCCTATCATAAATCATAGTTAACCGCGGGAAGATATATCACCAATCGATTCTTCCTGGATTCGCTGGAGATTTTTGTAATTCCGCCCGCTTTAACTCAGGGAAAAATCAGTTTTTCCATGCATTGTCTTGAAATCGACTAAGTTGTGTCTTTAACTACAAGAGCATAATTAATTAAGGCGTCCTTTTCAAGGATATTAGGAAAGCTAGTTTGTTTAACGATCGCACCACGAGCACGTCTTGCGTGTTAAATAATTAACGAATTAAAGAAAAAGGCATTGGCAGCAGGCGCCATAATTTTTGCATTTGGATCAAGCAAAGGAAAATGAATTTTAACGCCTTAAATAACTAAGAAATGTTGTCAAATCTCAGTGTTTTAATATTTGTTGCGCGTGCCAAAAATGGCTGACATAATCAAAGCGTGGAACTTTGCTTCTAATGATGAAGCTTAAAATAAAAATGAAAACAAATCGCTAGTTTTCTAAACACGGTATATTTTTAGCTTTTCTTACTTTTTTTTCTCGTTTTCATTTTTTTGCAATGCGATCCCGACCAAAGAACAAATATTACCGCGGCAAAAATGATGATAAATCGCAAGCTTTCTAAACAGACAATTTTTAGCTTGTTTTCTTTTTTTGTCTCTCATTTCTTACAACTTGATCCGACCAAAGAGAACATATTACCGCAGCAAAAGTCATCGTCGTCCAATCTCCCAATCTCAGGTGTGTTTTAATGGCAGCGGGGATTCAGAAAATTTGAACCCTGTTCAGTCCAAACTTATTAACAATTTACTTTTATTTGATGTGTCACCGGTCAGGAAATCGACATTTAAAACTTGAGAGCCGGAGAGTCTCAAAACTTGAGCTGAATAACAAATGCCATTTCACAGAGGAATGCTATACTTCTTCACTGGACTTACGCAAGCTTTTATCACAGTTTGCTTTGGTAGGTAGTTGCTCACTAATACAAACTGTTTTTTGGAATAGCAGCCAAGATTTACATGAATGGATTATCAGCGTTTTTTTTTTCTTTTTCCGGGATGAAACTAAAGAACCTGTTCTTAAAAGAAAGCTTGAAAACTATTGACCCCCTACTACCAACATCTCTAGCGTTTGCCAAGCGGTTTCTCCTTTCACTGTCCTTTGTCCAGCAAAACGTTTCTGAAACAAGAAGCCTTTTCAAAACATTCCTTCCTTGATTAAAAAAGAAAAACGCTTGATACCTTTGCAGGGTGCTTACTTTTATTCTGAACAGGAAAGCGAAAATATTGACAAATCGCAGAATACCCGAACTCAAGGATATAACGCAACGAGGAAACTAACAAATCGACAAAACGGTCGAGTGATTCAGTGTTCAAAATCGTTGGGTGCGTTTCACTTGCCTCGAGAGATCTCAAGATGACAAATTAATGATGCGGGAAATGATCTTTTTTCCATCTCTGCATGCTGAAGCGTATTTACGCTTTATCTCGGACTCAAAACACCGTCATTCCTAGGCAGCTAGATCAAGAAGGAAAAATTTTCGCTCCGGCGGGGCATTCAAAATCGCGTAGTGTGCAAAAAAAAAGTCAACTCTTTTGACTTCAGAGTGAACCATTTACTCAGAGAGCTTGAGTAGCAGTAATTGTGACTGAAAATCTAAGCACGTTCGCGATGTAAAAACAACCTTGAACTTGAACATGAAGTATCGTAAAGATAAAGTGACGAACACAAAAGCGGGGGAATTGAAAAATAAATTGGATGTTTGGCTGTTTGCGTAAGTTTAGTTTATATAATAGCATGAAGCGGTTGATTTTTATCTCTTTTTGTTTCAATTCGATAAAACTAGTCACCAGTCATCTAAGTGCCAAAATTAGAACGGTATAGCACATGCAGTAGATAAGGGAATGTGAAGTGAGACTGAAACAATGTATAGCGGAAATGTACAAGTATTGAAATTTCTTCCTCGTTTTGGTTCATGGCCGATTATGCTATGTAAGCTTATCCATACTTATCGAGCCTTTCCATAACAGAAGGGAAAGATAATGAATTGTGTTCCTTCCTAGCTTTCTCGTCCTTGAGGCAATTCCAGAGAGTGACAAAAAAATGCTATTTCATTTCAAACAAGAATCTACAGGCAGCCTTCACCTTTGTTTAGCCGACATTTCCTCTAAAGTTCACGGTTTTATCCATGCCTGCGTCGCGGGCCACGGCAGCAATATTGTGCCTTTAAAGAAATAATAATGCGAAAATATAATGACTTAACATGATTTTCTGAAACGAAAGAATACGGTCTATGAGCGGACTTTGGGATGTTTGTTTCTCCACACCTTGACCAGAGCAATCCTTGTCGTAAGTTTCATTTCTTCAGAAAGGAAACGCGGTATCTATGTCTACTTGGAGGTGAGCTGTTTTCCCTGTCGGGTAAAGGGCTGATCAAAAAAAGAGTTTAAAATTTAAAATCTAAGCATTTTCGAAACAAAAAAATATTACCTAAACGCCAGGACATAAAATACCTCTAAAGATAAGAACTCAAATGCAAAGTATTTAGGTTAACAATACTTAGGAAGTTGTCTAGCTAAATGCGTTTCGGCTATCCTTTTCGTGCCAATTATAGTAATTTAAACAACCTGCGCATGCAAATAATGTCAAATAAATGAGTCTGAATGGAAATTCTCTTCAATAAAAAGGTGTTATTGGCTTGCCAATAAAAGTTTTATGCATCTCAATAATTAAAATTTATAATGCATGCATAATTATGCACTCAGCAAAGTGTGATGCGGTCATTCTTGTGGAGGAGCAATTATTAAGTATCCCCTATAGGGAATTTGTTGCATTCCGAGAAAGCGCGGTAAATATTCATTCGCTTTTCAAGCTCGACTGATCTGGTTGTCAAAATTTTTTCACCCTCCTCCTCCCCATTGCCAGGTTCCACTATTTCTTTCTTTCTATCTTTCTTTCTTTCTTTTTCTCAGTTAACTTCTGTGGTGCGCTTTCAGATCCCCACCTTTGCTGGGCGTGCGATCAATTCTTTAAGTTTGTGATGTAATATTTTCATTGTTATTAAACCGGCTATGTGCTAAGGCACATAGCCAGATTTCTCCAAGTGGCCTGTCTATTTTTCTCTGCCCTGCAAACCGAGCTCAACAGTTTGGCGACTCACTCAACCTCATTTATATTGAGAGGCATAAATAGTGACTTATTGCTATCAATTTGCACGGTACATCTACTCTTGAAATAAATATGCAAAATTTAAAATGCTGTGCAGCTGTAGTTGAAAGTAAAACGCATTTTATAATCATTGTCACAATGAAATAGGGAGATTTACGACAAATAGCGGGGATATGGCTTTCTCCTTTTATCCTATGCATAGAGTAATCACCAAATCGAGCGACACACGTTCTCTTTGTGAAATATAGCTTCTTGCTTTCTTTGTCTTTCAACAGGAGCTCGCATCATCCCAGTCCCTTACCAAATCTTCGGCGAGAATGGAATAGTAACAAGTCCAAACTTTCCAAAGTCCTATCCGAACTACATCATCACGCTGTGGAACATAACAGTTCCAGCTGGGAGACAAATCAAACTCAATTTCACTTTTTTCCATCTTAGTCCTTCAAATATATGCGACAAAGACTTTGTGAAGATTCAAGATGGCATCCATTCGACCAGCGACGTCATTGTACGTTTGTGTGGCCACCAGCCACCTGGCAAGACTGTGTTCTCCACAGGCCGTCATTTACAGATATACTTTGAGACTGATGCCACTGATTCTGACAAAGGGTTTAAAGCTTTTTACGAAGCCGTTGGTAAGTTAGCTAAGTCAATCCGTAGCGAGAAAAGCTCTACTGTAGGAATAGTTCTAGGAATGATAAGAGGTTTTGTTAATTTTTACTGTTACTGACCATAACACAGACATTTTTGCTTCCTCTAGTATTAACCGACAGCTCTATAGAAGAAGTACAGCGGAAAAAGAGTAACTGTTCGGGTAAGACGGAATAATAAAGTTAACAATTATCTTGCCAGGTAATGCTTTTCGTTGCACGGTGGTAGCATTTACAATTACAACAGTGTTCCTACATTAGTAGCACCTCAAAGCCACCATTTTTCAGCTGTGTCTCTTTTGCAAAAAAAATTGAAGCCCACGTGCGTTGACCTTATATATGGTCACAGACACGTATTAACGTTATATTGGGTCACAACAGTGCCATGATATGATGGTCTTGCTGTGATTAGCCAATCACAATGCTTGAATCCAATATTTATGGTCTACCTTTTTACCAGACAGAATTCTTGATTTTGATATCGTAAGATATTGTCATGCATAGTCGGTTTGCGTTATTAATTTGGGCACATTACGGAGTGAAACTCTTTTTTCGACAAATTCTTTAATTAAACATAATTTTTATCAGTTACTATACTCTTCAGCAGGAATAAAGGGACGAGTCAAGGAATGCAGATGCGAAAGAGATGAAAGTAATGGCATGTTGTACCTCAGGATCAATTGCTCCAGCTTAAATTTTCCTCTCATTCCCACTGGTGACTTCCCTGTTATCACAAAAGTCCTGTGAGTAGATTCAATTATTTCAAATATGATATAATGATCCATCCACATGTTGCTTCAAATTTACAAGAAGTGCTCAGAGTGTTCCAAAGCACACTCATGGATGAGCAAAACTGTTATTTCCCCGAGACAATAAACACTTAATGACTGGTCCCGAGGGAACCAGTTAGTTTTGTTTTCCGGAGAGTCCTTCGCCGAGACAGTCTCGGGAAACATCAGGCCTGTTTCCCGAGGAACCAGTCATTAAGTGATTTGCTATATAGCACAAAAAGAAAAACGTGCTGCAATGGCAACGACAACGGCGGCCGTCGGTCAACATTCCCGGGTAACAGTGCACTCTTACCCTATGACGTCATAGATTTTGCACTGTTACCTGCTCAGAGACTTTTGGCGGGAAACAGTTTTATTGTTAGATGCCATGTGACCTCGAAGTAACCAAAGCGTGTGCTGTTGGGGGAAAAATTCAGCTATATAACAATAATTAACAATTATTCGCCGAAGGCGAAGTGATTATCGGTGAATATTCACCGATAATCACTGAGCCTGAGGCGAATAATTGTTTTAGTATAAATACACAGGTGATTATTTCAAAAAAGAGAAAAAAAAAACATTTCAACGCGAAAATCATCTTCACTTACAGTGGCAAAACGACTACTGGCAGCCATTTTGTCCGTCGAGGTGATTATCGGCTGATAATCCGAGATAGCGAGCCAATGAGAGCGCGCGATTTTGTATAATCACCTGTGTATTTATACTAATGATTGTTATATACCTAGACTGTGTCACTCAAGAAAACGGGCACTGTGATTGGTTGATTCTTGGTCACGTGCCCCTGATGAAATTCAAATGTATCCCGACCGGGATACAATTCCGCAGTTGTTGCCCGCTTTTGTGTGTTTTGCTGCGATTGTTGAAGGGAAAGTCTAAATATATAACAAAGCACTTAATGTCTGGTCCCTCCGCAAACTAGATAGTTTTGTTTTCCCTGGAGTCCTGGGGCCGGTTGCTCGAAGTCTGGTTAGCGCAAACTGTTGGTTAAGAGGTATCAGTACCTAGAGTTTTCCATGGTATTTAACGCTAACCATGCTTCGAACAACCCGGGCCTGTGGCCCGTTTCTCGAAAGTCCCGAAAACTTTTCGGGCCCAGAGAGCCATTTGTGAAACTGCCAACCGCTTGTTTTGGAAAGCCGATCTTTTAACATGTTTTAAAGGTAACAAAAAGAAAACGAACTGTGTAGTTTGACGACTTAAATCATTTCCGTTCTTGAGATACAAAGGGAATTGTGACGCCCGAAAATGGCCCGTAAAGTTTCGGGACTTTCGAGAAACGGGCCCCTGATGTTTCCCGAGACAAAGGACTCTCCGGGAAACAAAAGTGATTGTTTCCCTCGGGACCATACACTTAGTGTATATTCATCTGTTGGGATATACTATGAGGAGGAATACTCTATTTCACCAACAAAATTCACTAAAGAAGGAATGCAGATTGATTTCGAAAACTTTGGATATCTTTTAAGAATTGTCTTAGTGAACAAGAATATTTGTTATTTCCTTGATTGTTAAAACATATTTGAGCATGAAGGGAGTGCGCATGCATGTCCCATGTTGCTGTACACTACAAAAGCGTTTCAAAATAAACCGCGAGACTGCTATAAAAACGGCTAATAATGTAAACAAAACATATAGAATTCTGAAAAAAAATCTAACCCCACTTGAAATTTGGTACACTTCACCCTAGTTGTCTATTTCAGAAACCACCGAGTTTCTGGGGACTTTAAGAATCCTGAACCCACTATGTTTGCAGCAAGGTTTGTATTATTTTTACAGTCACATAAAATAATGACATCGTTCAAAATGGTCATTTGATACTCATTCGGGGTAACAGGGTTTTCGCGCGGTTTTCAAGTCTGTTGTTCAGTGTTCTTTAGGTTTCGTCCGTCTAAGTAAAGCCCATTTACAGAAACGAGGATAAAGTTCTGTGGAAAAAGAAACTTAGATTTGCTATTGGAATTCGATTCCCAACTGCTACATGTGCCTTGATTATTTTCATTGCTTATGAAGTTTTAAGTTTTCACTGAGCTTTGGCAGACTTCAATCTGTAGTCTGCCAATAATCTCGCTATACACATAATAACCTTACTGTTTATGTTGCGCAAGAATCTATTGGAATATAATGGCATGTGCAAATGCACCCACCGGCATAGCTTCGCTTGAAGTCTTTCGGGATTCAGATAGGACGACGTCTTCAGTTCCCAGGCCTTCGGTGAATGCCTCACTTAATGGTTTCTTTTTGCAGTGACCTGAGCAGAAATAAGTTACAGAATATTGAGGGTGCAAATTTTACTGGTCTTCAGCGTCTTTCAGTTTTGTAAGTTGGATGAAGATAACTAAGATATGTTTCCATGATCAAGCCATTACGACCGTCTTTCCACTCAAAGGACAGAGTAACTCTCTCATCTCTCTCTTCCAGTTATTTCATATGATACTCATTCTTTTCCCCTGAAACTAGTACGTCTAGACATAGTTAATAGAGAGGAATGGTTTGGAAGCTCGCAAACATCAAAGGAGCAGACAAAGATGCCAAGATTTAGGTTGGAAAGTCCACGACCGTGCACAATCTTTTGTTTTGCGCTCATACACTATGCATGAATTACGTAACCAACACTTTTCTATTGGTTAGTTCCTCAGTACGAAGTAAACAACGATTGTGTTTTGTGCACGGTCAAGGCCAAAAAAGGGAACAAAAACCTACAACAAAGAAATTTGTTTAAAGGGAAACTGAAGGCAAAAAGATAAGCATTTTTTATTTACACTTTAGACCATGTACAATAATGTTTTCAATTTTTTTCTGGCCTATCCGTAATTTTTCCACCTAAAAAAATGTTTGTATTCCGATCGAGGACCATCAGCATAGCGGCTCAGAATAGAGAAGTCAGCGGTCATTTTTGCAACTTATGACGTATGATATGGGGAAGACATGCGAGAGCGCCCCATAAAGAAGCAGTGTTTTGACTCATGCTTGTCGTGAATATTGAGTCCGCGAAGAAACAGCAAAACAACGACGAAAATACCCATAGCAGCACTTGTTTCTCTTGATTACAAAATCTCTGTTCCCCATATAATACGTCACAGATTCTGAAGGAAAAAGCGGGAAAAGCCCAACTTCGAAACGTAATTTTCTCTCAAAAAACAGAAAGCGAGAAGAAATAACCCCACAAACTTAACTTTACTTATGTTAGGCTTTCCAAAAACAATGTTGGAAAAATTGCTGATTTTGGCCTTCAGTTCTCTTTTAATAAATTCATTTCACAAAGGCGGTGGATGGATGTCGACCGGTTCATTGGCAAATCACTTGGCAAGTAATGAAGACAAAATTTCATGTTCGATTCCGAGAGTGAGGCGTGGGGTATGTGTCATTGCGAGTCAGGCTATGAAAGAACGACAACGATGACCACGAATACTTCTGAAAAATACTTCTCTCTCCCTATGACGCTTTTGTCGGTCTCAAATGTCGCCCACAAACTTTCTCTTAAAGCTCATTCTCACGTCGAAGCCAGCCGGGGATGCTGGTGCGGTACGAATCGTGGCTGCAGTCACGGGTTAGGACCGATGATCGCACACTTGGGCGTGCGGTTCCGCAGAAATAAGCCAGGTCACTTTTCTCACTCAGTGCTACACGATGTGCAATCACTTGTAAACTTCAGTTATAATCTCATTATCCGCTTGAACAGAGGGAGTAGAGCACAATGTTGTTATTATATATTTGCTATAACTGTTTTAAGCTCAAATCTTATCCCCACAACTGGGAGATGTGGTTACGTTTGCAGGGTCATAACCAACGACCGCCACAATCAGTATAAAGTTGATGTTACTCTTTTTCAACAGAAATCTCGCAAATAACTGGATTGACAGTCTGGCAAACGGAAGCTTTCAGACTTTAACAACACTGACAGACCTGTAAGTTTGCATTGACACTTAACGTTGCCACAAGAGTCAACAGTTCTGTAGTTTATCTTGATATGCTGTTTTTGTTATCATACGTGCTACCCTCCCAGCCCAAACCAGTGCGGTCCAGTGGTCATGGCGCTTGCTTTGAGATCAGGAGCCTAAGACCAGTTCTGACGACTCGTGTAAGGTCGTGTTATGTCACCCTGATAGTTCCAGGTCCAATTTCTCGGCTGCACTTGCAAATAGAAACTGTTTCGGTTCTTAAAAAGTTGTCGTTTGGTTGATTCCCTTTCATTGGCCCTTAAAAGCCCTATGGAGAGTGGTCAATTAATCATGTATGTATGATTTGCAGATACTGCTTTTCCCATGTCCCTATCTGATGGAAATGGGGCACGATACAGTGGTATTTATTAATGAAAGCATAATTTTTGACGGCAGGATAACTATTAATTTCGCTCATTACCTTTTGTCTTATTCCTAGAGATTTGTCTAAGAATCGTTTGCAACATGTTCACTGGAAAATGTTTGCCGGGCTACGCTTCAGTTTAATGAGCTTGTAAGTATATTTTGCATTGCCTTTTAAAATAAATATCATGCCAACACTCGGTAACCTATCGTAATTATCACATTATACTCACTATAGACTCTGTCACCGAATAAAGATAACAGGGAATATAAGGATTCATACCCCTAGAATGTCACGGCTGTGCTTTGTAACTGGCCGTTTCCAGAGCAATCTTACGACTAGTCATCATTGACACCAATGCATGAAATCTCAACAATAGAGGACCTTTTCCGTGTTTCCATAGCCTCATCTAAACACGAGAGGGAGTTGGGAGAATTCGAGACAGTAGGGACTTTACGATCTACGACGCGGTCGTCAATGAGAACTCCACGAAAGAACAATATCATTGGTTAAAAGAGGAAAAACAAACGTGCTGTGCACGTGCGCACGTATTTTAGCAAATATTCTTGTGGTACTCTGCATAACAACTACGTGAAATTTAAGGTTTTGACGACAACGCCAGCGTACAAATTTTTTACTTGGAAACCGCTCGTACCGATTTATTTTTAGGACACTTCGCCCACATTGTACGACACGAACGAGATGGCCTAACTTACGATAGTGCAAAGTTATATTTTAAGGTGACGTTTCGTCGACGTCGCCGATCCCGTCCCGTCCCGTCCGACGTTGCCGAAGTCCCTAGTTGTGCAAACCCGAGACGCAGTCGAGGCTTTGCGTAACTGTCGAGAATTCTCCAAACTCCCCCGTGTGTTTAGATGAGGCTATGGAAACACGGAAAAAAGTCCTCTATTGCTTCTATAAAATGTCTCTGAAAGATAATTCGACAAATAAAGGAAAATGCTAGTTGTTTTACTTCTAGCATAGTTAATAGATGTAGGCTGGTTATGAAACTCGACAAGTTTCTTTGTTTCATGTTTTTGTTCGCTTTTTTGGCCTTGACCCTGCACAAAACCCGACAAAAACACGCTTTTTTCGGCAGGATAACCAATCAAAAGCTTCGACTAATTTATTCGAAATTAACTTGCGAACCAAAAACAAACGATTGTGCAGGGTCACGGTCGGTTCAACATCTAATTGCGACTGTATTGTTCCTGCTTTTGAAATTCCCAGGGTTTCATAACCAGTCCCTAGATTAACTATGCTCCTAGATTAAAACAGATTATCTTGATACGCGCTCATATTTGCTACCAGCCATTCAAAATTCGCGTCTGACTACATAACAAATCAAAATTCGTGTGATGTCACAGCCGTATCTCCATACCCTCATCTAAGCACAGCTATTGACCAATGAGAGTGCGCGTACTATTTTAATTATTTTATAAAAATTTATTGTTTTTATTTTCGTTCGTTTGTTCGTTCGCTCGCTCGCTCACTCACTCTTTTGCTAATTTAAATTATTTAAGTTTCACCAAGGTAATGGGGTTTGCACAACAAGTCGATGTTCCATTTACAACGTACCCACGGATACCTGCATAACAATAAAACCACCGGGAATTCCAAGTCCTACGAACTCTCTGAAAACAGTACGTGGGTTCGTTACACGTCCCACACAGTTTATAAACAAGGGTGTAAGACAAAACTACGACTTGTAGTCCTCATGCAATTTTAACCTTTTCAAGGGAGGCACGATAGTGTAATGGTTAGCCGTACCGACTCCTCTTTGTTCCTGCGATGGACTAGCATTCCGTCCAGGAATAGAAGGGTAGCAAGCAATTGCCTCAGTTTCTTCTTGCTTTGTAAACCGGCGTAATCTTCGGTCGTGTGAGCCCTAGAGGCTCCTGTGCGACTACTTGCCCAACTTAAAGGGGCTAGGTCACGCTATTTTAGGCATTTTCAGCACTGATCGAATGGTCATAGAATTAACTAAAATATCAAAATAACTGTTCAAAACTATAGAAGAACTCTAACAAAGCACAGGGAAGCCAAGAAGGGACATGGATGAACAAAACTGGAGAGGATTGAAATGGATTGAATTTGGGTAAATTTGAAAAACGTCGGCCCACCTTTTTTCAAATTTATATCAGTCTATATCAAAATGTCATTTACAAAGCTTGAAAATCATTCTGTTGTTATGTGGCCGTGATTTTGCAAATGAAAGACTCTTACTCTGCCAATTGACGTTTAGAGCTCATAATTAACAAAATTAAACAAAATTACCTAAAATAGCGTGACCTAGCCCCTTTAATTACAACATTTCTCCTGCGAAGTATCCGTTCTTCCCTGCAACTGGCTTAGATTGTTCCCTGGGTCACCTCCAATCTATGGTTCTCATAAGTTAAGTGGCCTGTTCCTCCATCTTCAAATGACCTTATCGCTTATCTTTGACCTAACCATTTGGTCTTTTTTTGACACAAGATAAAAACCTTACACGATCACAATGACATTAATAGTTATTATGATTTTTCGCAGAAATTTAGGCGAGAACGAACTTCAAAAGCTGGATGAAAACTCTTTCAAGTTCCTCTTTTTATTAATATACCTGTGAGTTTGTAAGCAACACATCAGTAAGCCGAGTATTTTATTAAAGTTTGTCTGCCCTAATTACAATAAAAGATTGTGCCCGTGCCTGGAGTCTCCGAAGTCTATAAGCATATTAAAATGGGCATTATTTCCCTGAGGAAACAAATTCCCTTCTTGCACATACGGCGGATCGCGCTATCCGAGACTTCCTTACATTGGTTATTTCGGCATACGACTGAGGCTTGCACGAACTTGCAATGTGCCCTCACCTTGGCTTCACATTACGTCATGTATATTTGTTTCTTATTATATCTCTCAGATAGTACGCGCGCTGTAATTGGCTAAATTAGCGAGCCGTATTCTACAGTACGGCCCGCTGTACAGCGCGCTAAATTTAAAATTTCGACAAAACATCATCTAGCGAGTTTTTCATGTCATTTCTGTTGCATAAACTTGTACTGAAAACTGTTTGAATCTTGCAAGCAACTATTTCAAACTTAACAGCCAAGAAGATTTAGTTTTTGGGATTTTGGCACGGCATTCTTTGTGGCAGTTGAACCTTTCGCTTGACTTTGACAAGTTTCCTTGCCCGCGCGCCGGTTAACCTCAGAGATATAATAAATATCTTACTAACCTCGTTTTCTCGGTCCTTACTGTAAGTTACGGATCCTCGTTTTTTCCCGTTGATTTATGGCCCGCGGGCTTCGCGCTTGGGCCATAAATCAACGGGAAAAAACTCGGTCCGTAACTTACAGTACGGACCTCGAACTCGGTTAGTAAGAGGTATTTCCAAGATTACTTTGAATTATTATGTTGATTTCAATGACAACCAAGCCTATTTAAGGCTTTCAAGACGATCTCTCACACATAATTCATTATTTTCATTCCTCAACAGAAACACCTTTTCATGAGACAGACTAATTTTTGATTTTTGATTTCGAGTTGGATTTTAGAGTTGGTCATTGTAAAATGCAAACTGCAGACCTGAGGTAAAATGCAGAGTAAGGTCATAATGTAGCCGTTGAAAAAGCTCAAACCCTTTAGAAGTGCTAACCTTAGGCCTAATTAGGCATAACACAATATTTAGGCTTAACTCGAAAATCCAACTCGAAATCCTAACTCGAAAATTAGTCTATCTGTCAGGAGACTACAACAGGGAGAAAAAAACACGCTTATCATGATCTTTATCGCTGTTTCAGTATAATTTTGTTTGCCTTTCAGGAATTTGAGGGAGAATAAAATACAAGAAATCCTTGAAAAAACCTTTGAGCATCAAATTTTCCTAACGACTTTGTAAGAACTTTAAATTTAATTATACGCTTGCAGTTTCTTATTTTACCCTCAGATATCTGCTGAGGTTTGCTCATTAACAATCTATTCGTGGTTAGAAACCTTGCAGGAAACTACTTAAAGCAGATTCATTCAAGTGGCTTAGCGAACCGGAAGCTTTATTCTTTGTAAGTGATCTTTTGTTCCACTTCTTACAACAGCTGCGCATGCTTTATTGTCTAGCATGTGGCCACGCTCTGTGGCCACTACATCAGCATTTACGTCACGTGGCAAGCAAATAGGCCGGCCAAACGTGCACAAAGTTGCTGCTGTGCAGGCCACAAATTTTAAAGCAATTCGTCTTGCAATGTTTCGAAGGAACAAAACAAATTGCACGCCGGCTAAGCGAGTCTTTCTTATATTTTGTATTCACTTCAGGGATTTTTCTTACAACCAAATCTTGAAAATACCAACAAAAGAAATTTCATGGCAACGTTCGCTGGAGATACTGTAAGTATTAACATTCCTAAAACATTTATTACAAAAAGGAACGCTGAATAACTGTTATGATTTCTATGAAATCTTTAAAAACATAAACCTCTAGTAGTGTGGAATGATGTATCGCATTTAAACAGCCACACACGTAATATACAACATTATTATTCAACACATAGTGACAACGTTCAAATATGGTCATAGCGCGTTCGATATTCGTCGAACGTACTCAACTGATATCCTGCGATATACACAGTTTTGTGTGTCGCGGGGAAAAATGGTAGTTTTCCCAGCTTTTTCCCCCCAATAAACGTAGAAAATTGTGCTTTGTCATAATTGAATGTGTTAAATAATAAAACAATTATCCTGCTCAATCCTGCGGAATATCGCCTGATTTTAGTCAACTCGGCCCAGGCGATATTCCGCGCGATTTCGCAGGATAATTGTTAAATATGCACATGAAACCACAAAGAAGGAAAAACGAATCTGTAGTACATATACTGAACTGCGGATATGAAATCAAGTAAAGCAGTGATCCTCGCAGTTATGGACGCAATTATAGCAATTGCGTAGAGAAGCCTGAAAAATTCAGGACTTCAACAGGGTTTGAACCCGTGACCTCGCGATACCGGTGCGACGCTCTAACCAAGTGAGCTATGAAGCCACTGACGTTGGGAGCTGGTCATTTGTGGGTTCTTATTTTCCCGAGAGGGATGAATCAGTGAATGAAGTGTTATATGAAATTATTCGTATACTGAACTGCGGATATGAAATCAAGTAAAGCTATGATCCTCGCAGTTATGGACGCAATGTTAGCAGTTGCGTAGAGAAGCCTGAAAAATTCAGGACTTCAACAGGGTTTGAACCCGTGACCTTGCGATACCAGTGCGACGCTCTAACCGACTGAGCTGTGAAGCCCACAAATGACCAGCTGGCTTCATAGCCCAGTTGGTTAGAGCGTCGCACCGGTATCGCGGGGTCACGGGTTCAAACCCCGTTGAAGTCCTGAATTTTTCAGGCTTCTCTACGCAGTTCCTAAAATTGCGTCCATAACTGCGAGGATCATAGCTTTACTTGATTTAACTGATAAGCAAAACATGCCAAGACAAAGTTGAAGCCGGAATCAAGACACGAAAGTAAAGACGTATTCCATACTATGCAAATTGATATTTTAGCGCCTGTTATACTATGCTTGCGTTCTAGGAAATTAGGGCACAACAACATCTCCGAAGTGACATTTGGGGAACTTCCCTTTATGCCTAAGCTCACATTCCTGTAAGAGGTCGCTTATTTGCTGTATGTATTTGCAATGATAGTCTGTGCGTGTGTTGATATAGTAAGAAAGTGTTTATTCAGATTTAAGGATCACGCTGCAATCTGGTTGAAATTCAGATATGGCTTGAAGCTTCGCTGGTTTGAAGAAGAACAATTAACGTAACTTACAAAGTTACAATTCAAGATCCAACGTTTCGACACTAGGGAAAATGTCATCATCAAAGGTGATCTAAAGCTGCGACAAACAAATAAATGTTTCGTCTTTGTCGCAAAAAAACTCAAATTTGTTTATGACACTTAGGCCCGTTTTAAACGTCGCATTTTACATGTGCCGAATCTAATGCAAATGAGAAAAATCTATCCTTTCGCTCATTTGCATTAGATTCGACGCATGTAAAATGCGACCGACTGTATTGTTCCTGCTTTTGAAATTCCCAGGGTTTCATAACCAGTCCCTAGATTAACTATGGCAGCACCAAACTTCGCGTAAGAAGGCTTTTGCTCCTAAAGCTGTAGGCACGCAATGCGTGCATGTATGGCAAACGTCGTGCAGAAATCATGAGTTATGTCAAACAGCTGCTTTATCCCTTTATAGCGGTGTCTTGCTGTACACAACAATCTCGTTAAACGCCAACAATACCACTATTACCTCCTTTCTTTCATGCGTTATACAAGTTAATTAAGCTATGCAATGCGCGTGTAATACAAAACCTGTGAAAGGTCCCATTAATTGCAAACCAACAGCGCGGCTTGAAACGTTTGTAATCGTGACACGTCATCATTGTATACGAATTACCACGCTACAAATGATTAAGTTATGAAACAAATCCTTAACTGTCGAGTTAAAAGACAGTCTATCAGTTCAGTGCTAAAAGCATTGTTGTTCGGTGTTGGTAACTTTTAAACCATAGACGTCCAAACAGAGATCATTAATGTCTGTCTATCGTCTTTGTCCGTCTAGAGATTTGTCCCACAATAAAATTGAAGCTATCCACCCAGCAGCTTTTAAAGGTGTTCCCAACGTTTTTATGCTGTGAGTAACATTTATACTGCTATCGCTACTACTACAGCCACTGCCACTACCACTACCACTACTATTACTGCTACCACTATAGTCTCCTGTAACTTCAGACTGTCCGAAGTGGCCTTGTTTTTTTTTTTTATTTCAATGGCAATTTATATTCCCATTTATAGCATGTGCTTCTTCCTGTAATACTATGATTATGATTTCATGTGAAGTATGAGTTAGAGGATAGGGTTATATCTCACCGTTGACTCAACTACGTGATCAGTATAATAACCATAAAAGCCCAGCTTTTAAAACGTAAATAGCCATTGTTTCCACGTCCTTCTTATAGCTGTTATTGTTACTGGTGCTCTTGTTGGGCGAGAGGGTTTTGCTAAAGGTTTGTTTGCAACTGTTAAAGTTACTTCCTCATTTGCGATGAACATGGATTCTTTTCATGCAATCCGCACTGCCTGCCTGTTTTTGAGTCTGGCAGAACTCTTCACCTCTTGAAACTCCTGGATAAATCACTGGATAAAGGTGTACAGGACAAGAGAAAATCAAATCTTGTTTAAGTGTTAAAAGACCTGAAAACTCGTATAAATTACAAAAACTAATAGACCGTTAATGTGTTTTCTCATCTTATTGCACAGGTTACTTGGCAGCAATTGGATTTCGACGCTGGAAAATGGCACCCTCACAGAAATGCCGCTCCTTAAATACGTGTACGTGGCATCTCTATGAATACTTGTCTTTGCTCAACAGACTACCAGCATTAGTTATAACCGAAGACATTTTGATCGAAAACCAATAGTGGTCGCGTTTTTGGACCGTCTATACCTAGCAATAAGCCCAGCCGGAAAACTCGCATGAAACGCTCTCAACGACCTCACAGTCGGACGATAATCTGATACTTAGAATAACTTCTAAGCAAACTCGAGTTCTCAGTTATTTGCTGTAATAGTTAATTTCATTGCGTTTTTTGTCTTAAGCTAAACGATAGCTCAAAAATTAACAGGTGACAGTATGAAAGTCGGAAAGCTGCCCTTGATGTCTGATTTTAGAGCGTTCATTTTTTAAACTTTCCTTCCAGAGATCTCTCAAGAAACCGCATTTCTACAATTGAGGATCACTACTTTCGAGGTCTTTTTCATCTGTCCTTCCTGTAAGTTGCTCCTTTAGCCTTGATTTTGATTCTCCGAGTTCTTCAAATTCATGCGATATGATAAGGCACGTTGTCCCCATTTCAACTCTTCAGAGAATTTATCGCTTCCTAATTGAGCCGTAAGAATCCTGCCCTGGAACTTACTTACTTTAAATCCTCCGCCCGCTATTAGCCACCTCAAGCACGCCCGTTTTTGAGACGGGGACGGCAATCGGAAGGGAACATTTTGCGTCCCATGACAGTGGTGTCTCCCACATTTTTATATTGATCATCTCTAATGGAGAAAAGATACTTGGCGATGTAAATGTGGTTGTGTGAAGACAATTTAAAAGGAAAAACAGCTCACTTCCGGGTGTCGTCCGCGTGTCAAAAACGCGCGTGCTTAAGCTCACTAATGCACGACGTCACTAATCATTGAGCCCGTCCAAATATTTCCAAACTATTCATTCGTCCTAACCAGATCCATTCTTATTGCACCAGATCCTTAACTTCAGGTCAGTTTTACTGTTCTCATTTTCTAAAGAAAACAAGTCACGTAGCTAGGTGACTTAAGTAAACCTCTTTCCCAACAAAAACTGCACAAACTACTCCTGAAATTTTTGGACACTGAGGAGGTTTATGTTGATATGAGCGCAGTTAATCTTTCTTTCTTTTCTTCATTTCTAGATTCAGATTAAATTGATTTACTTTATTTTTTTGTAATAAATTACGTTTTTTTGTAATAGTTTCTTATTTTTTTCGGTAGCCTCGCAGCTCTTACAAGGTCTCACCTGATTGGAGACCACCCTAACCCTTAACAAAAGAACAAATAACAGAAACAATGGACCCTAGGCCTAAAACCTAACCCTTTTGTTTTAGGCCTAGGGTCCATTGCTTCTGTTATTTGTTCTTTTGTTAAGGGTTAGGGTGGTCTCCAATCAGGTGAGACCTTGTAAGAGCTGCGAGGTGACCCATTTTTTTCTTGCTTTCTTTTCCATTATGTTTTTATCGTCGTCCACTTAGAATAGCTATTCTAGTTGTGGGTAACAAATATTGTAAATCAGTCGTATAATAGTAAAATGTTGATTGATCATATCACGCTGACACATTGTTTTAACAATTCCAGGAACCTAGCATACAATCCTTTGTGCAAAATAGAAGAAGGATCTTTCCTCTCGACGCCTAATTTGAAATACCTGTAAGTAGAACCTTGCTAAAGAGATGAACTTTATCGATGGTAAAAATGAAAGAAGTGATCTTCATAACTACAAGAATCGAACATACGACCTTTCGATTTCGAGATCGGGTGTTCTCCGAATGAGTTATAGGATAATCTGCGAGCAACAATAATACCGAAAAGATGTATTTGGAACACTTTACGAAACGCCTTTATAGAATTGTGTCAAATGATGGCAAAGTATGTCCTTGAGTCGTTCCCCATTCATGGTTGCGTAAGAACTGAGCTCTGAAATCAATATTGGAGGAGGCTGTAGGGAAAGGGGCGATTGGTTTTTATAGTACTGGTTTTTGCAGTCGTATTGATGATAGTATTCTCTATTTTCGTATTCCAAGTAATACACTTTGTTTGCCCCCCAAATTTTGCATAAACCATTGTTTTCAAATGCTCTTGGGGGGACTGCATATTCTTAAGAGCATTTGAAAGAAATGGTTTATAAAAAAAATTTGGGAGTGGGGGGGAGGGGGGGGGGGCAAACAAAGTGTACTATGGGGAATGAGAAAATAGAGAATTGATATTAGTTTTTTATAGATTGGTTTTCATGGAGTAGTTCTGGCCTTTACGTGTCGAAAGTGTTTTCGCGAATGCTTTGTTTATGAGTAAAATCTCCCTTAAAATATTGAGACACATTTGATTCACCTGGACACAGGAAAACTAGTTATAACTTCCTCGAAGAGGAGTGCCCTCATTTTCAAGCACCAATGCAACAAGGTACATTTGCTTTGCCCGGGAACCAAGGCTCATTTGGTTGAGCATCGGGCTGTCATGCGGGAGGTCGCGCGTTCGCACCCCGGCCGGATCAACACTCAGGATCTTAAAATAACTGAGGAGAAAGTGATGCTTTGTAATTTCATCTGAAAATGGTTAGACTTTGATGTCTCGGATAAGGACTATAAACCGTAGGCCTGTCTCACAAATATCTTCTGTGTTTATAAGTTTCCTGTGGGAAAGTTAAAGAACTCACACACTATTCGAGAGGAGTACCGTGGGGTAGAAGTCCTCGGTGAAGTTGCCGGCTTGGCAGTTATATTATTAAAAAGGCTTATGGTACACCAGGCCACCAAAGCAGAAACAGCCATAATTCAAAAAGGGACTTTGCTGAGTGTTGGAACATGTAAATGTAGACGCTGTGATTGGTTTTACATATTTTTTGGTACTGATAAAAAAACAACGCTTTATTCCCGTGAGTTTCTTTCATGGATCGTGTATAGGCCACTTTGCAAAATACCATAATAATCTCCGTTTGTGCCCCCAAATTTTGCATAAGCATTGTTTCCAGTTTCTCTTGGGACTTACAATGGTCCCAAGAGAAAACAAAAACAATTCTCATGCAAAATTTGGGGGGACAAACAAAGATTATTATGGTATTTCCTGAAGTGGCCTATTTGTTCTGCCTTTATTTCTTCCTGACAGGATTTTAATGTTCACATCTATTGACGTACTGTGGGCTCATCTCTTGACGGGACCACGTGACTTACTGGTGGAGCTGTAAGTGCTTATTTTCCATCACTCACTCACTCTTACCGAACCAATTAATCAATCAATCGATGTCTAGCATTCTAACATTTACTTAAAAGGGTGGCAGACATCACTTGGCATGCATTACGCTTTCGGACACTAAAATCAAGAAGAAAGAAAATAAAAGAACAAAGTTGAATTATGATGCTGATGGTTTGTTAAACTTTTGGATCCCGTCATTCGACGTCGAACGTATTTCTCTTTCTAGTGTATCTCATATCTATATTATCTCTATATTATTGAAGTATTCTTAGGAAAAATCAACTGGCAGAGGTCCTTTCGAACCAAATACGTCCTTTTATGTATATCTATCAAGTAAACCCAGAGATTCAGCCTCCATCGAATTGTATCAATTTAAGGGGGATGGGGGGGGGGGGGGGGGGAGAATTCTACGACTTTAACAATTGCCTTTTTTAATTCTGTCGGTTGTTCTGATTTCAACAGTAAACCTGCCAAGGAAGTTGTCGACTACGAACTTGATTTACCACGGAGAATCGAAACTGTAATGTCGTCATCTGGATATCAATGCACTTACCACGGAAACAACGTTAATACTTGCCGCCCTTGTCCTCTTGGAACATATGGAGCAAACACAGAATGCAATGCATGTCCGGCAGGTGAAACTCAGAATAATCATTCTTCTTGACTTACTTCATGATCATGGTAGTGAAAGAGAATACAATTGACCAACAACACTCAGTCAACCGAAACACAGGCATACAGAGGTTAGATGGCAGAGGTTAGATGGAAAGACAGGGAGATAGAAAGTAAAAATTAAGGTAAACAAGCAGGGAGAGAATATAGAGAGATGCTTGGGTGGACAGACGCACTTACGTAACTGAAGACAGTTCTACAGACAAAAAGACAGCCAGTCAGGAAAACAGCAAGGAGGAATGTTACACAATCAAGAAAAGCAGTCAGACAAGAGGATAAGCAGTTAGACAAATAGATGGATGTGCTGGCAGGCAGATACAACCACAGCCAGAGGTTCCGCGTAGACAGCCTAAATTTTCCTGGCTGCTTGAAACACTTGCCTTAGCGTCTTGTTCGTTGCCAAGTACGAGAGAGAGTTATTATTACGCAACTTAACTACAAAGAAATCGTTGTCAGCGGAAGAAACTGCGTTAAGACTTGCTAGCCTTCAGCATCTTAGCTATATACGATGCTCTGAATTATTATCACTGAGCTTGTTACAGGTGGAGTCTACCAAGACGAATTAGGATACAGCGGCAGATCATCTCAAGGCTTGGGATGTAAATCATGCCCGGTTGGGCACTACGTGCCACCCCAAGATGCTCCAGGAAAAGCCGTAAGGGAATGCGTCTTATGTCCACAAGGTTGGTGAAAGCAACACTTGTCCACTGCAAGGCAAAACGTGACTGAAAGCAACCGTTGTGTTTACAGCAAGACAAGTATATTCTTTAGATCTTATATAGTGTTACGAGTTTTGGTGATTCCGACCGATTTAGGGATTCAAGTGTGGGGGGGGGGGGGGGGTGGGGGCCGAAGGGGGAGCTTCTCTTAATGTTGTCCAGATAATCTTCGACTAAAACAAACCATGGCTGAAATTGACGTTCTTGAAGGCTTGCTACGGTTCTTGTTGACCTTTTATATTATATTTTTCTTGATTAAGTTGGCTTAAAATTATTCACTGAAAAGGCATTGGTAAAAAGTCTAGTATGAATAGAAGTCTGGAAAAAGTAACAGAAAATCAGTATTTGTATTATTTTAGGTACAGATTACACGCGATACGCTGGTTTTAAAGGGTGCGAGTGTCTTCCGAACTTTTACCGATTGGATCGCTTCGGTGGATGCACACGTTGTCCTTTGCGAGGGTTAAGCTGTCAAAATGAATCTGTCAAACTGCAACCTGGCTTCTTCTGGAAATGGCCGTCAAATAAGAGCCTTGAGCTTTACCAAAGATTTTCTAGGGATCTGTTGATCACCAATACTTCATACAAAATTGCAATATTTGACGGGAAAATACCCGAGGTCTACGCGTGCCCTTTGCCTGAAGCTTGCCTCGGAGGCACGGAATCAAGATGTTCCCATGGCTACGATGGACCTCTCTGTGCCGTATGCAGCAACGGATATTACAAACTTCTGAACTATTGTCGCAAATGCCCTAGAATGCTGTGGTTCATTTTACAGATCTGTGGAATCCTAATTGTTATTGCTATCTTCAGCGCAAGCCTCGTTCTGGCAAGAAAAAGGAAATCCAGTTCTCACAGGAATGTTAGTGATATGATACTTGCCCGACTGAAAATTCTCATTGGCTTTTATCAAGCCACTTCCGGTACCTTGAACGCGTTTTCGTACGTTGAATGGCCAGTTGCTCTGTTGACAGTGGTGCAATATGCAAATGTAGTGCAGCTTAATCTGTTGCAGATCATTCCGTTGCAGTGTTTTTTTGACAACGTAACCATAAACGCTTATACAAGGTTTTTGGTCGCTGTCGGATCAAATACGACAGTTCTTTTCGTAGCAGTTTTTATTTACCAACTAAGAAAACGCGTGCAGTGTAGGAATACTGCTCTTAGCGAAAATCAATTGGCGGAATCCATTGCCTGTATTAAAACTCAAACCAATCGCGTCGTCTGCCTCGTGATCTTTATCACCTATCCCTGGACATGCGACGCCATTTTTCAGCTTCTGTCACCTTCGTGTCAGCCGATTTGCTCCAGTGAAGGAAACAGTTCCTGCCAGTATTTCCTTCGCGCCGACTTCACAGTCCAGTGCTTTACCTCCAAGTACAACAAATACATGACAGCAGTGTACCTTTTGCTCGCTGTGGTGACTGCTCTACCAGGAATAATCTTCTTTCTGCTTTGGAAATATCACCACAAAAGGATTAACCCGGAAGAGGGAGCCCAAATTTACAAAGGAAGGGAAATATCGCTTGGTCTGAGCTTTCTCTACGAAAACTACGCCCCAAACTGCTGGTTCTGGGAAATAATCGAACTGCTGAGAAAAGTTTGGCTAACTTCGGTGCTTTCACTGATGGGAGCAGAAACGAGAAGCCACTTGGGAGCCGCAGCGATTGCATCCGGGATCTATTGCATCCTGGTGGCATATTATAAGCCAATCAGCGACAATCTCGAGCACTGGTTGCAGCTGATATCATTGCTTGCTATCTTTGTGACTATGAATATTGGAATGCTGTTGAAGATACCAAATGAAGAGACATATTCAAGTGATGTGGCAGGAAGAGATTCCAGCTTCGTGACTGTAGTTCTGGTCACTGTCAATGTTACTGTCATCGGAATAATGCTAGGTAAATTCTTTATTCCTAGTGAAGGCTAGCTGATGAGCAGAATAATAATAATAATAATAATAATAATAATAATAATAATAATAATAATAATAATAATAATAATAAGGACGTGTACATAGCACTTAAAAGGAAAAAATATGAGCGAGTTTTAAATAATTCAAAACTGCTGACCTTACTTTCTCATTGTCGTGTGTGTTTTCCCAGCACCTCAACATACTGTTTTCATTATTCTTTTCAGTGCAGTATATGTCTACTTTAATTACTGCTATCAAACGCCTGAGGAGCCATCCGCAGTGTGGACCTGAATGCTGTGTTTCATTCTTGACGCAAATGATTGGAGCCAGTGGGGATGTGACGAATATTGAAACCACGGAAGAGACTCCGGGCTCAATAGAGTTACAACGCACATCCGTCAGATGAGAGACTCTTGCTGTTTTTCAAAGTTTTTGGTCCTGATCCAGTTAAAGCGGATAGAAGTAAAAACGCTTTTGTTTAAATTGAAATGAGAGGAGCAGCTTTCTAACGACGACTTTCAATTTAAAGAAGTACCATTAAAACACACACCATTACGTATTTGAAAGGCGAACAAGGCCAGCAATACTGTTTGATATTCGTTTAATTCTTCCCGTCTTTAACCCTTGGAGTCTAAAACAATTATTTCTTAGCAGATAATGCACAAATGTACTTTTTTTGTTTCACTAGAGAATTTAAAGCGAAGAAAAATAATGTTCGCAATCAAATTTATTCGACAATTTCAAAAGTCACGGGTACTCTAGTCTCCTCCGCAGACATTCTTGTGACTTATCACGCAATCTTTGACGAGTCAAGATGTCTGCGCAGGGACTACGGGTACTCTGAAAACAGAAACAAGCGAACCATTTGTTTCGGATACAAACGCTCTCTTTGCAAAAAAAAATTAAAACAATTTTGATTGAAGACACTTTCTAAGATTTAAAGCCTTTTTTTTGGAGTGGAGATTTCCTTTAACCCTGCACTCATTTTTTCAGCCGTGAAACGCTCAAAAATCTGCGTTCGATATAAAGGGGGCACCCGACGAAAATTATTTCCAAAGCAAAACAGTTACATGAAAACGCTACTCAAAATTTTTTTAGCTTTTTAATTTTGCTGGGAAGAAAAGGTGTTCCGCACTCCCAGAATGATTATGACAAAAATTTTAGCTCCCAGGTAGATAGAGAGGCAAATACCCAGCCAGAAAAGAACCTCGTGAATTTAAACCGCTCGCCAAACCGGTCAAAACAGTTTTTTCCCTCAACACGCGGTTAGTTGAACCAGCGCCGGTAACCTTAGGGTAAACGAGTTCTCTTCCAGTCTCCCCCAGTTTCTGTTCTCATCCAGCCAGCACGGATTGAAATGCTAAAAATATTTAAAAGTTTCCCAGCGAAAGAGTATGAAAACTGATAACTCGCCAGCCAGCTGCGGAACAGATATTTTGCGGAACACCTTGAGTTCGTTGGGTGCCCCTGGTGATACGACTCCCACAAAGGAAAATAGGGCAATTATAAATATTCTTTTTCTTTCGAAAAATTGCTATAACGAATTGGACAACCGTTTGCACGAAAATTTACCAACCTTGAAACACTCACCCATCATAAATACGTTACTTTCCTAAAACAAGAAATATATCTGACACATTTAGAATATTGGAGTCCGATCTGTACAATCTGTTTGTCCTTTTTTCCCTATCAGTAATCTGAAGGAAGAAAAGAGGATTTTCTTTGACTGAGTACAATCTCTTTGAACATATCTCCCCCATTTCGCTACCGGAAAAAAAACGGTCGCACTGAACCTACAGGATCCTCTCTGTATTTAAAATGGCGTTGAGAGTTAGCTGTTCAATTCAGTGATCATAAAAAGAAGGCACCTTTCACTTTCTTAAGTGCCAATACCGATTACAATTGTTGAAAAACATCGAAAACTATTAACTTGATCCAGGGAGCTGTTCAAAAAGCATCACAACGAAAACAGATGCTGGACAGAAGTTGGACTTCACTTTTCATTTCTGCATGATTGCATGGGAGAGCTTATGACTTCACATTGCATCAAAATGAAACTTGTGAGCATCTTGACGCTTCTCTTTTTGATCTTCTCTCTGAAACCAAAAGTGAAAACTCTCTTTAAAAGCCATTACGATCATCAACAATTGTAACTAGGCGCCTTCGAAGCGTTTCGAACTTTACTCATAGACAACGATAAATTCATAAATGTGACGGTGAGTTAACGACTTTCGAAAAAAGTGAATAATTGGCATTAGTATAAATACACAGGTGATTATACAAAATCGCGTGCTCTCATTGGCTCGCTACACTTGTATCTCGGATTATCAGCCGATAATCACCTCGACGGACAAAATGGCTGCCAGAAGTCGTTTTGCCACTGTAAGTGAAGATGATTTCGCGTTGAAATGTTTTTTCTTTTTTGAAATAATCACGTGTATTTATACTAAAACAATTATTCGCCTCAGGCTCAGTGATTACCGGTGAATATTCACCTCGACTTCGTCTCGGTGAATATTCACCGATAATCACTTCGCCTTCAGCGAATAATTGTTAATAACTTACCTCGGACATTTTCTTCGTTCCCATACCGAAAAGGCACCGACGAAGCACAACACGGTGTTCTAATACACACGTCGCGCCGGGGCAATAATGATGCAAGAAATTGTCAGAAATTATCTCACAAAGGATTCCCTTCCTTTGGCTAAAGTTAGCGCAGGTCTCAGTTCTATCATCGCGACGCGTGATTAATCCATAACGAATAACAACCACTGCAAGAAATGTTACAGACATCTCTGACAAATCCTGTAGCTGCGAGTGTGAGATAACATTCCGAAAATTGTTCCTAAGAGCGTTTTATTCTGCGGGATTTGAATGGAATAAACGTTTTCTTGGCAGCAATCAGGTGTTTCACAACAAAGTGCTATTTATCGTTATGTCAAAGTTAAACCAGCGAATTCGATGGGATACTGCATGTCGTAAGAAAATGACGCCTAAGTCAGATGGAGTTTTCATGAGACAAACTTGACAGCTATAGAATCCGGCGTTTCGCCCAATTAACTGCAAAAGATTTCTGCTGGATCGACCAAGATCACTATATTTGGCAGCCCCGGCGCGAATAATGGCTCAGTAGCAGTTAATTGACTCACGCACTCAGTCAATAAGAGGGGCAATGTGCATTGTTACGCTATTCTGATCTCTTTGTAGAATGCCAAAAGTGTCTTCAAATCAGGGATCCCAGAAATAATGAATTTATTTTACTTAGAGCTATTTGTTATCTTCTGTTATTATTCATGACAAGGATGACAACTGACTGTATTTTGAAAACTTTAGGCTAATCTTTGTCAAGTCTCGCACCTCGAAATTGAGAGGTAACCATAAATCTAGCTACGAAAGACTCTTCCACACGAAAAAATGTTTATACCTTTCTGTCACATTTAAAGGCATTTTTAGGCACGATGATAAAAGAGAGGTTTCTTGACTTGAAAATCACACAAATACGGTGACAAAGCCCCCCCTCCCCCCCCCCCCCCCCTCCCACCCAAAGTTCTCTAATGAAACGCTTACGTTGCAGTCTGATGAACAACGTCGTCAGAAACAAAGACTATGTAAAAGCTCCTTGATATTACCTCACTTGAACGAACTCACCTTTTCCTTGAGATGCAACAACAGTATAATGAGAAAAATGAAGAAACAAATGCTGAGAAGGCCAATGCCTGTGAATAACACAAGCTTGCTTGGGGTCACTAACAGCTTAGCGGTCCAACTTGAACGGAAGGAAAGAGAAGAAGACACATTACTTTTTTCGACGAACAAAGTATAGTTTTCAGCTCTGTCATTGGTGTTTGAATTTTGTCTTCGGGGGGGGGGGGGGGGGGAAGGGGGGCGATTTGGCTGCGCACGCGTAAGATTTTTTCCTAGTAGACGCAGCCCAAGTAGGATCTCAATCGCGATGACCACTAAACTACAGACAACAACGAGGCAGATTAACGGGGAAATAGGTATTAAGGAATTGTGTGTGCGAGCGGAAACGAGTTTTTGTGTTTTCGTTGCACGCAATGCAATATCCGGCAATCGCATGACTCGGTAACATATCTTACCAAGCTAATTTCTCCCGGTATTGTCAAAGAAAGAATGAAATATTTTGAACTGGATATTGACCAAAATGTTTTAACATTGAAAACAAATCCCTGAAATAATGTGAATTTTAAGGGAAATCGGCTAAAATTCCTTCGAACAAAGTGTAGGCTACCCGTAGCCTCTTGTTTCCTAAACACTCAGGCCGCTTGACAACCACGTATGCGCTCAAAGTTCGCGACATTGAAAGAAACTGAGGAAGGATGATAGTAGCTAAGAGATCTCCTTGGGGTTCAAGTTTCGCCTCAACAGAATTGCAGAGTTACAACCTTATTTTTGTTTTCTGATAATGCGGGAGTTTTGCAACACTTTCGTTAAAAACGTCACAAAAATTACCTAGATATAACAACGATACCTAATGCTTACACAACTAAAGGTCTCCGAAAGGAAATAAAGCGTCTACTGTATTCTTCAAGCTTCCCTAGAGCCTTTTCGGTAGCATCTCCTAAGTTGTGGAATGACATGCGCGTTTTCTCGCGGTTTTTTTAGCAAACGAAACGTGCCCACTTCCACGTGCCCAATTCTGATTGGTTTATCACGTTTTTTGCAGCCATTTAATTGGCTTTAACTTTACTTGATTGAAACATTGCTTCTTGCCTATTTCTAATCAATGTACTCACCTAGAAGGATCATCCGGTGGATAAGGAATAACTATGACCTGAGAATTTGGTATTATCGACTGCCATGTACGTCTTCTTTCAGACTAAAAACAATTCAAACCACAATCACATCCCAAGATCAGATAGTACCGATAAAAGGGTGGACGGATGTCTGAGAAGGCTGGATAGATAGATAGATAGATAGATGGCCTTTATTTTAAAACGATGAGTATTAAAGCTACATGAGCTTGTGGGGTCGTTTACAATAACTAATCTCTAACTAACTAGGAATATATACAAAAAGAACATTGAACTTAAAATTAGCGGAAGGTGTACTTCCACTCTTGCATAAAGAAAAAAGTAAATTGCAGCAATGGTTTCTTGTGAATAAAACGAATATAGACAAAGGAACCAAAAGGTCCAGACAGCACAAAGCAAATCGTGACTTTTAAGAAGATTACCACATTCTTTAATTGATAAGACATGTTTCGACCTTGCGAACATCATCGTCAGTTACAGAATATTTGGAAAAAAGTGTTAGGACTATATAACAACCGGCGAACCTGAATAAAAGAATAACAAAGGAACCTGAATAACAGATCAGGGATGGGGGTAGGGAGGAGTGGACTCAGAAACATTAGAGCAATGCATAATTAAAGCGGAAAGAAAAACAGGGCATAAGGGGTAGAGGGCTCTTGTCCTTTGACCTCAGGAAGGCTGAATGAAAAGAATTAGGGTTTTTTTTGCCATTTTGAGTACCAGGGCCCCCTTTCACTCAGGACTCGAAAACCCATTTGTGAAGGAATTTTGTTGCCCGATACTGGCAAAAAGTTTTGAGGCCTTCTAGAAACGCACGAGAGGGAAGCCTTGTTCAAAATGGGGTAAGAAGGTATAGATGTTGTTTACATGTTCAACATATCGTTGAATCTTACCGATCCTGGTGATCTTGGTAATCCAACAGCGAGTTCATCCACAAAGTTGGGTGTTTGTCCCAAGCCAAACACAGTGTAGGGACACTGAAGCGCAAAATATGCAGACTGCGACAATTGGACAGCTGCACCACAAAAACACACAGTGGTTCAAAACGTTAATATGGAATAAACGAATTTTTCTTAGAAGAAATTGAACTCTAATTTTATGCATTGTTTTGGTTTTCCTTAAACCAAAATGGCTCCTGGGAAAATGATCGACCACTCTCTAATGATCTACGGAGACAAGAGAAATAGATCAGTGCGAGGGTGCGGCTTGACTGTCTTTGTTTATTATTTGCGTTTACCCGCTTAAGTTCCTTTTTTTGTGCGTTAGATATAAACCAAATTTTGTTGTCGTTGCTTTCTACTCACCGCTTCCATACTTTCTTTGTCCATTCGTGCTTGTGGTGGTGAATTTAATAAAAGGTCCAACCTGATTCACGCCATAGGGCTGGAAAGGAAAATGAGATCTTTAATAATTTCCCGAGAGTAGTCTCTAATTTCGGCGAGGGAGTAAGGAGTGTGACGCGCGCGTGAGTGGCCGACAGTCGCGAGGGGAGCGCCCTTCGTGGGTATCACACTCGGTGACTAAGGATAGCTATACGGCAATAGTTTTAAATGTTAAACTTGTGGTCACTAGAATTTAGGATGATACTAGCGGATTTCATAAGAATGTAAGGGAATAGGCACTAATTTATCTGAAGCCACTTACCAAGTTGCTGTTATTGCAGGATGTCAAAGTTCTTCCTCCAAGAACTGAAATGACAGATTTTGACTTAAAACAACGCAATCTTTGAAGCACGTTTTCTCATTAGAACTCGCTTTGTTGAATTCAACTATGATTTTTTTAGGCTTCGTTCCTTATGACACTTATTCTCGAGGCATTCGACTTGACGTTACCGCCCAGAGATGCAAATCACCAGATCTAACAGTCTTCTTCGGGAGACGTATGTGCTCCGATTAACTGCGACAATGTTAGAAGAGAAAAAGTTCATTTCGATGTACAGAAAATATAACTGAAAAGTACAGATTTAGATCGATTTGGATCGAAATATTTCGGCCGAAACGCTCAGCCTTCATCGGTCTGATCGAATGCGAGTGGTTACAAAGCACTAAGATATGAAACCACTCGCGGAGAGCGGTCCTTTGAATCAAGAGTACGGCATCATAGATGCCCCTCGTCCCTGTTGAGAGATGGGAGTCTGATCTTGATTTCCACAGCATCCTTAACCTTCCTTTCGAGTGTTGTTCTCCGCTAGTACCAACTTAATAATATATAGATTTAGCCAAGCCTAAAACCGAGCTCTCGTATTATTTATTCTTAGAAAGAGTTTACCTGGCTTGAGCCTGCGAGCCAATAAAAAACCAGTACCTGGCCAGCGGTCAACTTAAAAACAGCAGACCTCAATGAGCTTAAACTTGAGCCCGCGATATGGTCACGTGTTCTGGTCAGCGGATACCTTGTTTTGACTGGTGTTAATTAACCATAACACGGATTTGATTTCCAATATCAAAGATGTTCCCGCCAAAAAACGCGGGTTGCACCACAGTGTTTCACATTGGAATACATGGACGGGTGGACGAACGGGCGGTCGTACGGTGACCAAAACCAAAGTTTGTCGCAAAGATGGGCTACCATATTTTCTTACCCATGGTGCTCCGCGCACGCGCCTTCGGCCCGCGGAGCTCCGCAAATAGGGAGCTTACGAAACGACGACGCCGACGGCAACGACGACGCTACAAAACAATAGGTTTAGTGAGCAAAAACAATGGCTCTGCACGCTCTGCACGTGCGTTTTACGTTTTGGTGCATTTCTTTGCCGTCACCTCCTAAATGACGACGTGAAATGACTAAATTCAAGGTTCTGTGGAGGACGTTAGCACATGACGATGAATTTTCAGTTCTCTCTCGACCCTTCCAACCCACTCATACCAGTTTAATTCCTTGTCAGTTACTACACATTCTTAACGCGGAACGACATGAAATAGTTTCGTAGTGATATGAATAACGCGGATTTGTATTTTTAAATGAAGTCCTCGTAGCCGTCGTCGTCCTCGTTTCGTAAGCTCCCTATTACTGGAGTGATGGAGTGTTACAAGTCATATTAAATTGTCTTACCGATAACTTTGAGAAAGCTGGAATCGGTGTACAATGTATTTTGCATTGCATGAATGCGATATTTTGGAGCTTTGGAGTCATCAGTTCTGAACGATTCTGTCACTACCAAGAAGCCAATAATACCCTGAAGAGAAAGAAGTGTTGAGGACAAATCAAGTAGCCTGCGTAGCAAGCCCTAAAAGGGAAGGGAGGGGGAAAGGGGAAGGCAGAACGAGTGCCGAAATCAGACTACGTATGAAATAACTATCTTATCAATGATAATTTTGGTCATTACTAGTCGCAATTGTTACGTTTGTAGTACACACTGCTGCAGTGAAGATAAAAATATACTTGCGGCATGTTTTCATACAACTTAGGATTGAGTTAATTATGATCAATGCTGGGTTATTAAGAATTTACGTTGAAGTTCAGTAATTGGAGTTGAAATAAATTTGTTTAATGTTTGGGGTAGAATTTACATATTTTACGATTTGAATAAACACAGTGTAAACAGAAAGGGATAAAAGAGGCGACTGAAGAAACACAAAAGAAGCGTGAGATTTCTTGGAGGCAAACCAAAACTTGCGACGCTGGATGAATCGTTTACAGCGGGAGAGGCAAAGTTTCATGAGAAGAGATCGCTAAAGGCGGGACAAAAATAGAGCGTATCCTGGCCGAAACATCTTTATATAATAAATACATGTAAAAAGGGTTTCTTTATCTTCACATAAGAAATGAAATTACATTCACTTACATTTTCATAAAGGTCGAAAAAAGTGGCTAACACTGCGTTGTCTAAGGTCGATAAAACCTAAAATAAAATTTAAAAAACAGCACAGAACAGTAGGAATGGAGGAATCTGGAACGAACTATATCATCATCATCGTTGTTTTAAGGAAAACTTCTTGAAATTATGGATATTCAAACTTCGATATTGTCACCGGGAGCGGGAGAGAGAGTACTTGGCAATTATCTCCTGGCATGCGAAACGTTCACTTCCGGTTGTCGTCCCATGGCCGAAAAACATCGCGAGTAACCAAGGTATAATGAGGATTCATGGAAAATTGGAGATTTGTAAAACAAGAAATAAGCAAATACATACATCCCAGTGAACTTCAAAGGTGCGTCCATTAAAACAGATGTCATCTGAACAAGGTACATTTTCTAACGGTACAGCAATTTGCAAGTGGGGTCTGCCACTCCTGCGAAAGAAAAAAACTTCATTTCCTTCAAAATGGTCAATCTCAAACCATTAAGAGGCTTTAAAGAAGCATAAGCGCTTTCAAGGCACACACAAACCCTGTAACAACTTTATACACGAAGACAAACATGTGCTATGCAGGAGGTGCTCTATCCCGTTTTTCCCCAGTTCTCTTAATCAAGGCTGATTATCCAAGATGGGAAAAAGTCGTGGCAAAACTACGACGGAAGATTTTCCCATGATGACAAAACTTATGGAGGACCCTTAAGAACACGAAAATTTAACAAATTCATATGAAATGTTACATGCACATTGCCTTTTTTAAGGGCTTTTTACGAGAATTTTCTCAATGGTCTGTACGTGTGTATGCGTCCACGGTTGATTGAAAAAATAATGATCGGCAAGTGCCTTAGCTTAAAATGCATCCTGCTGTTTAGTTAACTTTGCATCTCAATTAAATTGATCAATGTGCACGTGCAATCCGCCTTAAACAAGTACATGTTATGTCAGTACTGAATAGTCGTTCCATCTCTCCAACCGCGAGCATTCAAATAACAGCCAAATGTGAAGTTTCATGACTTCCAGGCAAGATGTTGATTACGTGAATAGTTGTTGCTACGGTGGGCAATGAGCATGTGTCATAATACAACCTAATTAAATCTCCCCATTATCACCACAGCACTACTACACTTCGTTGCACAATTAACGCTACCGATATCTGGATAACATTATACTAATAAATCCGAAACTTCCCTGTAACAAAACAAACATTTTATAACACTGTACGTAAAACTTATTGCTATTGCAATATTTCAGCCAATTATTCAAAGGGTGTAATACAATACAATATATACAATACATACTTTAACTGACTTACCTTTTTAAAAAAGATTTTTTGTAATTATTATTTTGTAAATTCATGTAATCTCGGTTTAATTATCTTTTTAACATAGTATTGTGAAGCGCCATAGTGCAGTTAGTGGATATGACGCTATATAAGTCTATTTATTATTATTATTATTATTATTATTATTATTATTATTATTATTATTATTATTAGTAGTAGTAGTAGTAGTAGTAGTAGTAGTAGTAGTAGTAGTAGTAGTAGTAGTAGTAGTATCATCATCATCATCATTTATTATCATTATTGACCACTCCCCATAGGGGCTTTTCAGGGCTAATGAAACAGTCAACGTAACGACAGAACACAACATGTTTTAGAGCAGGCCACCTTGGACTCACCGTGGAGCAGTGACGTTTAACACTACTAGCCCATCGTAAAAACCATCCATGTTATAGTCACCTAAAACACAAATATCAATATTTAACAAACAAGAAAGAAAACTCTTCAACCATACATGCTTTGTGTTACATATACTAGAGAGCTTTAGATTCTAGGACGAGAACGACTACGAGTACGAGATTTTCTCATAAGACAACAGTGAGAGCGCGCCAAACCAGCGTCATTTTGGCGGGAAAAACGTGATGCCGTCGTCATTTTAGTACGAGGTTTCGCAAGAATGTCGTCGTATCAAAACAAGTCAACAACACGGTAGCAGTTTGGCATTTTTCGATCAGCAAAAAAGGTTAAGTTACCAGCAATATAAATAACTGAGGAACCTACACTGCTAAAACAGAGTAAGATTAATCGTCCGGGTTATGAATCTTCTCAGAATTTTCGCTAAAACCGGGCAGTCAAATCTCGTACTCGTTCTCGTCCTCGTCCTAGAATCTAAAGTTCCCTAATATCTGACTTGCTTATGGCTATTTCTTGCAGGCAGAGATTGAATTGCCAAGGGTGCAGCTCTTGGAGTTCAGGCCCATGGAGCTGCACTACCAGATAGGTGCTTGCCCCCAGAACACAAACCATGCTTGACCATCAAAGCACAGAACCACAGCCAGATAGAACAAGCTGGGAGTAGATTTTGCTGTGGGAGGAAAACCGGAAAACCCAGACGAAAACCCTCGCAATAAGATTGAGATCAACAAATTTCAGCCCATGCATGAGCTCAGGTGGGAGGCATGAACATTAACACACACCATCCTTATTTCCCAAACCATGCACATTTAGCACAAATTAGTGTTTGCGTTCTTATTGTACTTGATATCAGGTTTTATTACATGCCTCCGAAATGTCATCAGTACAGCACCACCTAAAAGTAAATTACCAGTTGTGTTGCATTACATTTTGCTGCATGAATCCCATTGCGTGGTATCAGAAACCCATAAGGGTTGAAACGTGTAACGGCCCCTTCTGTGCTGGGAAACAAGCTTCTGAATATTCAGTTTCCAAAGTACCATATTTGGAACAACAAGAGAGAAACATTGAACCAATCAGTTCGCAAGAACACAGTGACGCAATACCACCAATGTTCTCGCACGAAATATTAACTGGAGCGAGGGGTTTCCAAATATGGTACTTAGCACTGAATATTCGGAAGCTGTAACGCGCCTTACACGTTTCAACCTTTATGGGTTTCTGGTGGTATGCAATAAGCAATGCTTAAGACTAAACTCACAGAGGGCAAGAATTACAGGCTACCCACAGCCTCTTTGAGCCCAGAACACGCTGTGCAATAATGTTAATTATTATTATCATTAACGATCATGCAAAGAATCTTAAGTCAAAGACATGATTGTGCATTTATTTACCTGTCCTAATGGTCATAAGTGGGAACAAAGGTGAAGCCTTGCTGGTTGGTGTAATGAATTGCCACTTTCCTTCATGTCCTTCATTGGACAACATCTTCGTCCACTAAAAAGGATTATTACTTCCATTACTAAACTGTTATTGGCAATTGAAAAGTTCCATACATTTCATTTCTAACAAAAAACCACCTTATTGGGTTCTTATTCCAAGACACTATGATTCTTTCAGAGTGAGGACGGTCCAAAAATAAGGACCTCTGGCTTGGTCGGTAAATCATGGATACACTAGGCATCTACTTGTGTGTGCAATTTCAGAATTTTGAAATGGTTGTGTTATCAAAAATCAGAATTATGACCCTCAGTATGACTGTACATTATGCATGAATCCGCGGTTTGCACGAGGGGTGGACCCCTGGGGACCCTGAAAGATTTCTTCCAATGCCCAAACAAACTTTGTCAAATACCCGTGGGTATAGGGCAGTGCAATTCTCGCAATTCTTACCACACAATGGGGGCAACAAAAGGATGTATATCATACATTACTCACAGATCAGTTTAATATCACACTAAAGATCCTTGCAGTAGTAGCATGTAAAATTTTAATGTTTGCATTTTTTTCCCCTCCTCAGTTATCCATCGCAGTTCCAAGTCTTGAACACTGGAATATTTTACACTCATTACAGACAAAAGCCGCCACAATAGGGAGTTTTCAGAGTTCAGATAAACTCTGGAATAGCTGAAAGTGAAGGTCGCTAACCTAGTATTACAAATTCCCAGGGTATGGCCCCTTGGTGCGACCTTTCAATGAACAAAAGTGATGTTCCCCCAGACGGGTCCCCTCACGGAAAAATATATAGTAAATCTCAACAAATGTCCCTGGGTCCCCATGGGTTCCCCAGGGCCAAGCTGCTGATTCATGCATTACAGATGTACATGTATATCAGAACTTGTCAGAGGTTGTTACTCTCAGAATGTGTTAAAAAAAACTGAGGATGAGTGACAAAAACCAACAACAGTTACTGCCAGTGTAAAATGGATACTGGACAGTATTGATCAACCTGGTTACTTGTCCAAGAATAAATATAAAGGTGACTCTCTGAACAGTCTTTGGTAGTGCAAACAGGCAACAAGAGATCAAGAGCTCCATCTCCATCTAAAAAAAAAATACAAGAATAAGGCTACATGTTGCTGAAGACAACAATAAATTAGGTACATGTAGGTTGTTGCTCATGACTTCATCATCACATCATGTATGTACTGGTAAACAAAGGGCACATCATTATTATTTTTTTGTCGTGGTGAGTAATTTCCCTAAGAAGAATACAGAATAAATATTTTAAAAATCCACCTTACAAGTACACAAGGTTCCATAAGCACAAAACAGAACATCAACATGATGATACAATAGCAAAGAATCTTACATCAAATGCTGACAATTGCTTATCATAACTTGAAGATACAGCTGTACGAAGTCTACTACATGTATAAAGGACCAACCTAACCATATGAATGGGTTGCAAATGAAAGTACAGTATCAACCCCACTTTTGTTATCATCATATCCTTGGAAAATTAAGGTATATGAATTGTATACACATGAACACAAAAGAGATTTGACATGTATATAAAAAAGAGGTTTCTGAGAGAAGCTGTGGGTTCATTAAGGCAGACTCAAAGGGAAAGTACGGTCTAGAAAAAGTTTCTCTAAATTACGAAAACGTTTCCCCGGGAATTCGAAAATAATTGCCATTTGTCCAATTCCTTGTTAAAATGTGACAAGAGCACTTTCAAGTTGCCTCTTTCGTGACTTGGAGAGCGCCATCTTGGATATGACGTGTTATGACATAGCAATAGTCAACAAACGTGTTCGACCTTACCAAGCTCTTCGATCCCCGATCACTTTTTCAATGTTGTGTGACCTTTCTGCTTCGAGAAATTCAAATGTAAGATGAACTACGGTAAACGGTCTTGTGGTTAAATAGGCAGTAGGCCATGTAGGCCATCAGTGCGACAGAAACTCAAGTCACTAAATACTTATAGATTTTCTAGTCAATCAAACTGGGCAGCAAAAATCAGCCAGAGCAAATATAAACAAGACAAAAACCTTGAACATGCGACAAAGAAATACTCGACAAGCCTGCCTTTTTCAATTTCTTCCTTCAGCGACAACCGTCTTCGATGCTCCAGCAAACGTATTTGTTTGCTTTCGCGCAGGGAAGCATTTAATTTAGAATAAGCCGACGAAACTTCCAGATGTTGCAAGGCTGCTGCAAGTCATTTTTTCAAGAGCCCAGAATCAATTAATTCCAGCTGGGATCACATTGACAAGAAAGTGAGGTTGAATCAAGTAAGGCGCCCGTTCGGGCTACTTGTTTAGGAATTTGGTTGCCCGCGCTCGCAAATAAGGCGCCCCAGGCAACTGTTAGGCAGCAACCTTGTGTTGCTCAATACACGTAGCAAGGCTTTTTCACATCAACAATTACCGCTGTTGCGGTGTATGCCTTCGATGGGGATGAAATTAGACACATAGACCCTATGCAAAAATGGCTGCCTTTAAATTATTCTTTTGTTCATATTAAAAATAGCCCAACTAACCTCGTTTTTGAGACAAAAATTCTGAAGAATTTGTTATCCCGAATGAGGTTAGTTTATGTCTAGACTTAAGAACACATAAAAATAAAAAAGAAGACCAAAGCTTACACCGGAAAATTAAATTTAAAGAAAAGTTGGGCGGCGAAAATAAAACGTGGATGGATTCCTCAAACGTGAAAACCTGACTGCTATATTGTCTGTTTGGGTCTGTCATTTTACCAAGGAGGACTTCAAGTGGGATCTTCGCGTATATGAATATTGGTCTTAATGACATTCGCTTCATACGGAAATCTCAGTCAAGTAGTGCAAAATATTATTATATTGGAGCAAGAAAACTTGATTTTCTTTAATTTTAATTTTCCTCCGACAAAGGGCTAATTAACACTCGAAACGTCAGCTTCCCAAATCTTTCACAGTGGTTATTCGACCTTTATCAACTCGTTTGAGAAAATCAATTTCAAGCCATATATTGACGACTTTCACTATTATGCGCTAATAAACGTGACTTGAAATGTGGCTAAATTTTGTTAGCAGTATAGAAGCTACTGAAACGATTTACTCTTACCATTTGATGGAAATAATTCATATAAATCGATCGTTTGTTTTGAAGTTGTAACAGGGATCTCGTAGAAAGCCACGGTAGACAGATGAAACTTGATTTCCAGGCATTTGTTTCACAGCAACGACCGCAGGATAGAACTGCAAGCTCTCTTTTGCTTTGTAAAACTCTTGCATATAACTCACATATAAAACCCTGTTTAACGACCACGAGGTAAATCTGTTCAGCGGTGGAGCCAATATCAATACCATTTAGCCTCTGGATTACAATTCAAGTCCAAAAAGTATTCCTCTCCTTGCCTGTGTTTTTCCTCTTTGCATCAAGTACATTTACTCATCCGTCATAGCCTCATTTACACATACAAAAACAAAGATGGCGAATTTCAACTTAAATTTGCCTATTTTTGAATGGTTATTGTTGGCTATTTAAACACATTTAGTCCAAATGAGTGGTCAAGTATGACAACAAAGATAAAGAACTTTCGATTCAGAGAAACTTTTACTAGACCGTACTTTCCCTTTAAAAATGATTAAAACTGCAAAAGTACTTCTATTATTATTATTATTATTATTATTATTATTATTATTAATTATCTAAACATTATCACATACCTATGTCAGCAAATGTTGACTGTCCAAACACTTTTATCTTGTTTGATGGAGGGCGAATTAAATTTTCCTTTGGTTCAGTAAGGGTACCCTTCTGCAAGGAATACTCGCAAATCAAGTTTCTACTACTGAAGCTCACATCAAAAGGATTTAAAAGTGCACCTACCCTCAAAGTCGATTTTTAAAAAGCAGTAACCAATATGTTTTTAAACCAATTCAAACAACAGTTTGTGTAAAAATTAATGCTAAGAAAGCGTAACATATTCACTGAACTACTGTACACGTATAATGCACTGGTATGCCTCACGCATCTACAGTAATAAAAATAATAATTATCACTATCTTATTATTGACAATTAGCACAGTCTATTGGGTGTTGTTTCAACTGGGGATTTTCCTTAAGCATCGAGCTACATCCCGTAGCCTTAGAATACTTGAAGTTCCAAGGATACAAACTTTTTGCAGCGTTCCAAAATGAATTTTCTCACTATTTTGAGTTAGCCAAGATTCGAATGTTTTAGAGATTGTCCCAAGCGATCCAATCACAATAGGTATAACTTTAACTTCTTTACAGTTCCAAGTTCGTTCCAATTCATATTTTAGGTCTTGGTAGCGTCAACCATCACTAAATAAGCAGTCAGATTCCATTTGTGCTAAAGTTTTTGTTTGACCTTCGCCTTTTGTATTCTAGCAAAAAATTGTAAATATCTTAGTGTCAACTATCTTTTAATTTCCGTTTATGCAAAAGTCTTTGTTTTGACCTAACACCTGTTATATTTAAATTGTGACTAGTCCATTACAGCTTAACCTTGATAATGGGGTCATTTCTGACTCTGAAACGTCGGATATTCTTGTTAGTTTTTATTATTATTATTATTATTATTATTATTATTATTATTATTATTATTATTATTATTATTGTTATTATTGTTATTATCACTATTACACCCAAATTTTTCTAACAAGACTTACTTCATTGATCCAAATTTCACCTAAGTTCTGATCATTGGTAACAAACAAATCTGCAGCAACAAAATAATACAACATGCATCATCAAAATACTGTACATGATGCAGAGTGCTTTTTCAAAAGCAACTGCTGCACCTTTAAACCAAAGAACGTGTACCCACAGACATACATGTACATATACGTACATGTATAATTACAACCACCAATGACAAAAGATGCGCACAAAGTTAACACCCTGTAAAGCTGTAATGAAGGGAATGTTGGAAAGGAGCAGGGAAGGGAGCGGGCGTGGAAGAGTGTTGAGAGCACTCGCAACCCACCAATAACGACATTAGGCTGGTAATGAAATAGTGTGGCTCAGTAAGTGGGAGCAGGGATGGTGCAGTGGTGAGAACACTCGCCTTCCACCAATGTGGGCCGGGTTTGATTCCCAGACTGTGCAACATATGTGGGTTGAGTGGTTTTTCTCCAGTTACTCTGGTTTTCCCCTCTGCTCAAAAACTAACTTCCAATGATTTCTGCACATTTACAGTGTCCCCAATAAGATTGATGCCCTAACACTACGTACATTGTAAACTTGATACTATTTACATGTATTACGATTATGATTTTATTAAGCAGGCAACTTAATGTTTCTCAGTGAAACTCTTTATGAATTTTATTATGATTTGTGACTAAAACATTAAAGATGTGTAACACTACTGTACCTGCAGTATAATCTCCATTCAAATCCAAAAATGCATTTGAGTGGGGTACTCGGATAGGATTCAGTTTAGCACTAGAGATGTTCTGAAACTTCCTATCAAAGCTCCTATTTGACCTATGTGATCAATAACAACATTACAAAACACTTATTACCAGCTAACAACAAAGGGTTTCTCTCATGGCAAAGTTCATGAAAATGGGGCATATTGAAAAAACAAAACAAAACAACAACAACATCAATAATTGAGCGACAATTATTAATAAGTGGACTGATGTCACAGGCAAAAACAAAATAATACACTACATGAATGTATTTTTCCCCTTTTTTGCCCATAACATTATAGCTCAATTGCGTTGTGACTGTTATTCAAGATTACCCTTTTGATATCCAGTATGACCGAAGTGAGGAATTCACAGTTGAAACTTCACCAAACAGGTCAGGAAGCAAGTCACCGTTGGCACTGAACAATAAAGTCACACAGCAAAGTACTGTAAGTGATCTAAACATTGAGCAAATGAAGGCCAAAAAAATTGCTATCATGACCTTAACCAGAACCCTAACAAAAAATGTAATACATGAAGTTCTTAGGCTTTAGAGGACACGTTGTGACAGACCGTGACATGTATGCAAAGTAACATGAATTCCATTGTGCAGCTGTCTTGGATACATATGAACAAAATAATAATAATTAAACATGAATTAAATTTTGCAAAATTTGTTGTACAAAGTATAAATCCATGTGCAATAATTTATTGAGAAATGTTCCTTAAGCCATGTGGTCATTACAGTGGTCAAAACTGGCATATTCTGGGTGTCTGAGATGACCAGAAAGTTTACAGAACAACCAGTTTTTGGTAAAATAAAAATCCTGGTTGCCCAAGAAAAAAAAAACGGCAACCCAGCCAAAAATAGAATATTAATAATAAACAATACCTGACTTACAGTACTTGTCGGTTTTCTATTGTCACTGTTCGATAGTAGTGTAAAGACAATAATTGTCTATAATGAGGTTAAACGAAGTTTAACCAAGTAAACAACTAGGAACGACTGCAGCCAATTGGTCAGTGGGTTTAGTATACTGGCGCATGCGTGGAATACCCCGTGCTTTGGGCTGTATCGCTTATTTATCAGTGTGGCGGGAAGTAGGAGCATTGTGTGTGGAGCGTTTAGCGGTTTTTGTACCCTCCCTCCCCACCCTCTGCTTTCCACTGTGTATCAGTGTGACGGGTGCCCATTCTTCTCGGGGGCGTGGGGGCTCATGGCTGGGTTGTCCAGTTTTGGAGCTGGCTGCCAATAGTGGAAGCTCCAGGATGTTTCGGGCACCCAACCTCCAAAGAGCGACGATGTTGTTTACCGTATTTACCCGCGGATAGGCCACACTTTTTTCCCGGAAAAATGGACCGAAATTAGGGATGCGGCCTATATGTGGGTACAAGCATTTTGATACCTCATTAATGTGCAAGAGATCTCACGGTCATACGCTAATTTGGCGTTTAAATGTTTGCTTTCAATTGTTACTAACTTACAACACATTCAACTAAACACTAAACCATTGTTTTTGTTAACAAAATATCCTTTAGCGTGAAATTGCTAAGTTTTCACACCTATTGTTTTTGATCTTCCATTGAATTATACCACTTGTAAAAATCCAATGCGCCAAATGTTCTGGTGTTTTAAAATTTTGTCCGTGAATGTTTGTTTGCACTCGTGCCAACACTCACCTCTTGTTAATTATGCGGCGGCAGCGGCGCCAAGAAATGAACGTTTCGGCATCAGTTTTTGTGTGTGAATTACTTTAAAGCCTGCTATTTCACATTTTTATTCTTTTGTTTTGAGTTTATTATTCCAGTTAGTGAATAATATTTTATTTTCAACTAAACAAAGAAAGAAGCTCGCTGCTGTGAAATTAGCAAAGAAAGTAATATCACACGCGTGATAAACGATTTTGATTGCCAACGATATTTGTTGATATGTTTTCAATTTGCATTGGTTTTCATCAAGAGCATTTAAGTTTATCAGGCAATTAAAGCGGGATAGAAAAAAGGCAATATGCAGTTTTTAGGAACAGTTTCATTAATGACTTTTATATTTTTTCCCTACTTACGGTTTTAAAACTATACCGGAAGATTTAAAAATTATCACATTACCCGCACCTTCCTATAACCCGCACCAAGAACTGTCTGCGGAAATATTAACACATTACCCGTAAGTAATCGCCCGAAAATTACGGTAGCTGTTGTTGATTTCAAAGTTCGCTTTATTTATCCCGGTACTCGACCTCACTATTTTTTTTCCCATCAAAACCATTGAAAGTTTGAGGTGTGGCCTATACGCGGGTGCGGCCTATCCGCGGGTAAATACGGTAATTAATGATATTTTTCTACTTGCTTGAAAAATTAATTATTCATTTTCTATTTTTGGCTGGGTTGTCCATTGTTTTTTCCTCTGGCAACCAGGCTTTTATTTTAGCAAACAACTGGTCACCTGGTAAAGTTTCTGGGATGACCACTAATTTTGAGCACTGGAGACCATTAAGCACAGCGAGTCTTACATTGGTCCTGAAAATTGGACTTTTAAAAATTTCTATAATTAATTTTCCTACATGTACATGTACGTGTATGATAATTAATTATTATGTACATGTAAGAATGCTAAAGATGGATGACTGGACAAAATGATTATTAATTAATGTCATCTTTTTAGAATAAAACTTATGCATGATTCACAACACAGCCGAATGGAAGTGAATAATTAATAGTGGGGTTGATTGAAGCTTAATGTTTAGACATCTCACAGAATTGGAACATGTCTTACTGCAGAAAAGTAATACTTTTTATGTATGAATGCTTTTCATAATAATGGCCACACAAGAACCAAAAAATACATACCGGTAAATGAGGAAAAAAAATTTGTTTACTTACTCCATGACTAAGGGCTGGTTTCTCATGGGAATTCTAAACCCCTCGCCTAAAATGATGTAAATTTCACTGTATTGCGTACCAATAAATTACATGTATTTATTAACTGCCAAAAACAACCAAAAATAATACCTTGTACAATATACATGTAAGCACCACGAAAAGGTTTATGATGAGATAACACTTTTGTATACACTACACTGTATGTAAATGTACAGTAGGCTTGTACCGTATGAGAAAAGACACTATTCAATTAAGTATAATTAACAATTGTTCCATGAGCGTGCGTTGGATATGAGATGATAGATAGCCGAGTAGCGCTGAGTTGGCTATAATCATCTCATATCCAACAAGCACGAGAGGAATAATTGTTTTATTAAAAATGCCCCCAAAATATAGAAAACTAGACTACAATAAAAATAAAAAGGCCAAAAAACTCACGTATATGTTGCCGTGTTTGTACATTATGGTACCGGTAATAATGGTTCATAACCCATGATGGCTTAGCCAATCAAAACTCTCGAATTGCATTATCCAATGATCCAGTTTTTAATAATAACTATTATAACCAGGTGTTTCAATTCATAAAAATAATGTGAAATTGGTGGATGGTTTGAGTAAAGTAACACACTATATCAACAATGGGCCGAAAAGCCCAATTCTCTAGGGGTATCTGGGGGGCATGCCATTTTTAAAAGAACACTCCCAAACAACACGTTAAATTTCAAGACCAAAATCGATCATCACGTTAGACGCCTTCCTGTTGTCATTGTCAAAATTAGTTTAATCTTAAAAAATTTAGATTTGAAACTTGAAACTGTCTTTAATTTGTTCAATTTAGGGAAAAAAGTAGCTGACTTCTCTGAGTGACAAAGCAGACTCTTCTTGTCAGCTGTCGGTACTTATTGAAACCACTATATAACCCTAATTAAAATTATTTTTTAATACAATGCCCCAACTTTACATGCATAAAATGTACGAAATATCATGTAGATATTACCATCTCCTGCTATTATCAGCAGGTGGTTTTGACAATCATACAGACACAAGTAGGAAACTTCATAGGTACATGTATGTAGTCCAACCTGTGTTTAACGGTTACCCTTCGGAAATGGTTAAGTGACCGTTATAATACAGGGTGACTGCTACATACACGTTTCATACAGGTCAATGAATAACATTTTTGGTTGAAATAATCACTAAAAATAAACAATTTATCATCAGTAAAAATTAACAACAACTTACTAAAAACGAGACAAAGTTCCAGTATACTTGATTTTCATTTTTCATGGTGACAATTTCAATCTCCTGTGAGTGGCTGCATCGCAGTAAGTTGACGAAAGAAAAATTTGACGCCAAGCGCTATCAAGGTCAACAAAAGCTGTCGACTTGGCAAGTTCAATACAGTGTAAAAGAGAACTCTCTACGCAGAATTCTATTCACTGAGCACTTGAATAATCTTGTCTTGATTATCTAATCACTATCCAATTTGGTGACCATTATATTCACTCGGTACAGTACCGCTCAAAGATGAGCGAACCATCAAACGCGTTGACAACGCGTTGGGAACGAAGAGCCAACGCGTTTGAAAAAAAAAAAAACGCGTTTGCGAACTAGTTTTTTTTCAACGCGTTTGTCCTTTGTTATTCAAGTTTGGCACCTTTGCATTGTGTTACAAGTTGGTATGTAAATTACGGCCACAAAGCGACTGCAATTTTAGCGATGGAAAGTGAACAAGTGTGATCAACTGACTATCAATCAATGGAAAGTTGGAAAAGAAATCTTCAGGAACGAGAAAAGATGCGCTTGTTTAATCGGCTAGACTGAAATCCGCGTTATTGATTTGTTTCTCCGAATTTCTTGTATCAGATAACACGAACACGCTTGATCGCGATCGCTACACTAGCGAAATTATACTTCTACTGCCCCAAAAACTAAACACAATAAAATAATCTTAGAGCATTGGGTTTTTTTATAGAATGTTTCAATGAGAACACATATTAAGCGAAACTGCATCACGACCTTGATATAACATGCAGCTGCATATGCATGAATCAGTTTAAATCGTCGAGCAACTATCAGGTAACTACTTGGTGTAGGCACTCATAATCACGCAACAGATTCTCGGACATTATAAAACTCTAAAATAACAATCGATCAACGATCGATATTCAGTCCAGACGAAAATTGTTTGTATGTGTTTTTCAGTAAGCTTTGATGGCTTGTTCGCCGCGTTGTTTCCTTTCAAACTGTCTTTCACTTGATCAGAGCGGTACTGACTACAGAGAGTAATCAGTCGAATATTTGCACATCTTTATATAGCCGCCTTATCATCTATTTTGAAATCTCCGTTTCTTATTTTTTGTTGACCTTTTGTGAAGTGGTGAGCTTTGGTGCTGAATTACTGCGTTGTCAATTAATTTTGCCTTCCAGAGATTATTACAAAGTTTCATGCTTTTATCACAAAAGGGAGCAAAATAATAATACGTGCCGTCTGCGCTTGGGGTGAAAAGGTTGCGTGACAACGAATTAATTATTTATTCTTCTCCTCCCCGCGCACATTTACGTAAACAGCCTTTGCAATGAAGTCCATTTTAACACAGCTTTTATTGGAGATCATTCTTACATCATTAATTTCTTGCTTGGCGAAGAGGGTTCTTCTATCTTAAAATTAATGGGTTCGCGCATATTTGACACTACGAAGAAAGCTATCGATTGCCACCCTACAATCCCTCCACTGACAGTCTCTTCCGCTAGCAGGAGCAGGGTAATACTTAAAAACGGCATCTTTAATTACATCCAGCTTCTCCGGATCAGGGGGCAGCTTCTCTCCCACCCCTCTGACGTTTCGGTTTTGCAGCTCTTCGGGTTTAAAAAGACGGCAGGTGAGCTGACGATGAATTTATTTCGACCGCGGTGTAGCGAAGTGGTAATTTTCACAAAACAACATGCTTCAAATAAAACGAGTCTTGTTGTAGTACCTTACAACTTGATTCCGGTATGAGAGACCGCAGTTTTCAGCGGAAAAAAGAGGGAAATATCAAATACCCACTAGTTATTAGCCCCTCCCGGCAACCCGAACAAGAACCTTGCCAGGACTCACTGCTTCCACTTTCATCCCCTCCCCACTTAAGTTCCAAGGAATGTGTGCAAAACATTTTTTCGTTCCTCAATCTTTAATTGGTATAAGCTTACTATATATCGTTTCACGTGGCATTATGAAGATTGTGTTTGGTTTGAGCTCAATTGGGTTCAATTACCTGAAACTGAACCATTTAATTCGCCGGCTCGTCTTCATGCGTAAGGTAAAATTCAATCGGCTCATCGCATCAAATTTTCATATCTTCGCGTTGAAACAGCGCAATTAATACATATTTTCTTTCTCGTCACTAAATATCAAATGAAGAAATAGAACTATGAAGTTATTATCGATCAATAATCAGGGAACCTTAGCAATTTCGTCTTTTTAGCGGCGAAACTAAAAAGTCTTTTGAGCTTGTCGCATCGAATTTTCTCATCTCCGTGTTGAAACAGCGCAATGTGTAATTCGTTCCTGTATATCTAAAATGATTTTACTTTTGAAGCAAACTACCACTCCAAATGTCAACAAATTCATTGTCCCCGGTGCTTTTGGTTCATGTTGTTAAAAGCCTAAAGACAGTTGAAAAGCCATTCACATAATTTCGGCTGGCATTCACGTGTTTACAACTGCTTGCCGGCGCGTTATATCATGGATTTTCATTACGCTTGTCATAGAATCATTTTTGGTCGCTTCAAATTTCAGTTTACATGACACGGCTGTGGGACGTGAAAAAATCCAAAAACACAAACCTTTTTGTTTTTATGAGGCCGCAACGCGAACTTTGTATAGCCAGACAACGAGACTGTGTTTTATTTTGTGACATTACTTTTCGAACGCATCATTGAACCTTTTGTGATGCAAATACTTCGGAAAGTTAATGACTTTGGTCAACGCGTTTGCGTTTGCGTTAAAAAAAAACGCAAACGCGTTGAAAGACAAACGCAAACGCGTTGAAGACTAGTTTGAAACGCGTTTGATGGTTCGCTTATCTTTGAGCGGTACTGTACATACATGTAATAATGGAATTGTGGGTTTGGAAAGTAGGGTGAGCACATTCATTACATGTATATACAGGTGGCCACTTTATACAGGTCAACTTTACATAAAATATAAGACACAATTTTCCGAAAGTTGTTTGGTGACCATAATTTACAGGGTGACTGCTATAAACAAGGCCGTTATACACAGGTTTGACTGTACCTAGTGACTTCATGTTGCCCCAGTAAACATATGATGTGGCAGTTGAATCAGCTTCATCCGTTCCTGTGACAATCAGCACGTCAAGGCATCCATCGCCATCAAAATCTGTAGGGCTCACATTCACAATGGGCTGGTCACTATAAAGTGAGAGTCAGTGAGAGTCATGCAAGGTACAGTGTTCACTGTATCTAGGGATAAAGTGGAGAAAGGTTACAAGTTCTTTTTTAGATTTTTTTAACAACTAATTTATGGCATTTGTTCTGAAAAGATCTAGGATACAATATGCCATTAAATTTACATGTAATAGTAATAATTTATTATTTGTAAACATTTCATGCTAGATAGTGTATTGATACTTTGAGCATGGAATTCTGCCAGGGAGGAGATGCAAAGTACATGTACCTTGGTGTAACCTTTACCACCGGCACCCCTTCCTGAAATCGTAGATCTGAACTGTGCCAAAAGAATATTTCAAGACTTTTACCTAAAAGAAGAAAATAATGTAAAATAATTATTATAGAATTGTTATTTCATTATAATCAATATTCAATTTGTTTTTTTACATTTCATACAGTAGTGCAATAATGATGTTGAACAATGTAATGCGCCCATTAGGGGGATTGTAAGCAAAGGGCAACTGAAAACTACAAGTCAGGGCTCGAAATTAACGAAAAAATCCAGTCGCAATTTTGCGACAAGATACGAAAATTTAGTCACAATTTCGCAAATTTTAGTTGCAAAATCGCCACGCTGCATTGTGTTGTCAGCGGTTTAGCAAAAAAATATGAGCCCGCAATACTTGTGTGTAAAGAAACCGCTGAAAATGGCGAATTATCGAAGGAATGGAGCTGTGCACATAACATCGCAGCTAAATTACTCTACAATTACGCTATCTGAGAAAATTCACAGGGAGAAACAAAACAATTTTGTCATTTATTTACTTATTTATTTATTTTAGCGAAAGTAGCAGCAAAAGTGGCAACTGCTAACCCTTTTGTTTCGAAAGAGCGAAGGTGACAACAAGTCGCAAATTTGCGACTTCTCCAGATGTTTTAGTCTCGAAGGGAAAAATTAAGTCGCAAATGCGACTGTATTGGTCGCAATTTCGAGCCCTGCAAGAAATCTTATACAGGTGCAACCAGAACAGAATGAGAGACAGACCACCATACTGGGGACTATGTACATTTGTACATCCCCTACTCTTCTCAAACAGTGCGTGGGTTCCTTAACATCCACACAAGTGATGTGGAAAGGGGCCTACAGTTAATTGTCCTTATCTGAGAAGACTAAAAGTCTAACCATTTGCGGGTGTAATTACAAAGGCAGCACTTTCTCCTCACGTATTTAAAGAGCCTGAGTGTTGGTCCAGCTGGAGTTACAGTCATGATCTCCCGCTTGGCAGGCCAGTGCTTAACCAACTGAGCCACCGGTGTGCGGTGCATTAATTTTATAGGAAAGACAAGACTCTAGTCAGGAAACATTGGGTCTCTGAATTCTTTTAAGCTACATTGAAATTTCTTCAAGCCAGAGTACCATCAAACCATGACTAAATGCAACTTGATAGAGCTATTTTCAATTGAATATGCAGGTGCAAACAGCACAATGAATCAATCCAAATTCGTAGCAATTCCATGTAAAATAGAAAATGATTTGAACCCAGGGGTTACATACATATGTACCTAGATG
>OX421447.1:43841610-43849110 GCA_949126865.1 Montipora capitata | reverse complement strand
TATTATCATTGACACTGATTGACACTGATTGACACTGATTTTGAACTAGACAATCAGAGATATGCTTAACTTTCTTTTTTGTGCTGTTGCTTTTTCTTTTGATTGTGTGATGAATGGACTTTTCTAATTCTTACCGATATTCATGAATTTGTTTTATTCTTTCTTTCTGATTATTTATTCTGTCTCATGCTATTTTATGGATGAATTTTCTGATGACAAATTTAAGACGCTATGACTTTTTATAAAAAAAAAATAAAAATAAATAAAAAAAATTATCATCCTTATTAATATTATTATTATTATTATTATTATTATTATTATTATAATTATTATTATTATTACTATTATCTTTAACTTCCATTTCTAATCACCTAAAGCCTTCATCGCCATCTCTGAAAGCACCGAGGAATACCCCACTTGGTTTTCTGAGGTAAAAACGCGACTCATCCCTAAACCAGGTGAATTCAGCAGCGAGAACCAGCGACCAATAACGCGCTTAAATAACATATACAAAAGGGTTCACGTCGTGCCTTCAGACACCAATGGACAATCATTTGAGTGAATTTGATCTGATGGAGAGTGGACAAAGGGGAGCCAGATTGGGCTGCAGCGAGGCGTCAGACAATCTTATGATTGACAGAATGGTGACGTTAGATTGTCACAGAGGAAAACGAAACCTAAGCATGGCTAGGGTAGACGTAAAGAAGGCGTGACTCGGTGGATCACAGCTGGCTGCTTGAGATCATGGAAGTTCACCGCTTTCCTTCCTGGCTTTGTAGAGTCATGAGATGCTTAGTTGCAAGCTGGAATACTAGGATTGTTACTACCACCAAATGTGGTCCCGAAACCTCTCGTTGTAGTCGATTTAACAGGGGTTTGCCGCAGGGAGACTCACTCTTTACGCTATGTTTAAATCCAATAGCCTGGTCACTGGAAGATACTGAGGGATATAAGTTGTCGAAGCCTGTAAGCGCCAAGGTATCCTATCTAATGTATATTGATGATCTGAAAGTGTTTGTGTCCTCTGAAGCTAAGCTCAACAGTTTTAGAATCTACCAGTGCCGCCATGGAGGACATTGGACTAACATGGAGTCCTAAGAAATGCAATCTGATTCATGTGAGGAAAGGGGCTCAAGTGCACAATGCAGCAGGTGTGAGGTTAGGTCAGGAGGGGGTCGTGGAAAGCCTGGACGCGAGTTCCAGTTACAAGTTTCTAGGGGTGAGAGAGACTGTGATGCAGGATGAGAAGCTGGTATGTGCGGCGAAGGCTTACCTGCAAAGGTTGTCATTAATTTGGAGTAGCTCTCTGTCTGATTCCAACCGTGTGACTGCAAGTAACCAGTTTGCTCTTCCAGTTCTCTTCTATTTGATGTGGACTCAGCACTGGCCTATTACAGAGCTTAGAGTGATTGACAGAGAGGCGAGGAAGATAATCTGTGAGAACGGAGGGAAGCATCCGCTAAGTTCGACGGCTACGTTGTCGTCTACCCAGGGACGAGGGTGGGCGTGGCCTACGCATAATTGAGCAAGAATACAAACTAACAAAAATCAAATCTGCAATTAAGCTGTATGAGAATACAGATCCTACCATGAGTTTAGTTCAGAAGTTTGAAGAGAGGGCGAGTGAGAAGGGATTCACTTCGTTGGTTAAGGAGGCATGCAAGTGCGCGGAGGAGCTGGACACGGGTTTGACTTTGAACTAACCAAACCCGTCATGCAGCCCGCGCCAAGCACCGGATATAGAAATTCAAGGGAAGAAAATTAAGGGTTATTTGAGGAGGACTGTGACGCAGAAGCTACAGGAACAGATTGAGAGCGAGCAGTGGCACGGTCGCTTTCTGTGTGCATAGTGGCAGGATGAAGATCTGAGTATGGATGAGTGTTTTGCTTGGCTACAGGAGTGGCCCTCAGCACCCACCCACACGATTACCGGGGTACTGGAGCTTTACAAACAGCTTACCCCTACTAGAGTGTATACAAAGATCAAAACAGGAACTTCACAAGGAGAGATCATGTGTAGGTTGTGCTGAGGCGCTACAGAAACTCTTGTGCATGTTCTAGTGGGATGTCCTGCTTTTGCACAGTCTAAGTACTTGGAGTGACACAATGCTGCACTTAAGGTGTTGTTCTTTGAGGTGTGTAAAGACCTGCAGCTAGTGGACTCAGTACCATTATGGTACTCGTTAGTGGCACCTAAACTAGTGTACGAGTCTCTGTAAGCTCAAGCTTACTGGGATGTACCAGTGTATGCCGAACAAAGCTACATCAAGGCCAACAGAGTGGACGCCAGGTTTGTGGATCACAGGAGGAAATGAGTCTGGGCAGTTGAAATGAGTTGCCCCTGGTTAGCCAACTGTAGAAAGAAGGAGATGGAGAAGACGGAAAAGTATGCTCCACTGCGCTGGGAGTTAAGGAAGCAGTACCCTGGCTATGTCGTGGAACAGCGCAACATATGCATAGTGATTGATGTGCTAGGCGGTTGGTCTAAAGATTTAGAGAAAACAATAAAGAAACTTGTGGGCACTAGAGAAAAGGAGGTCCTGAGAAGGATGCAGAAAGCTATTATCTCAAGTTCACTTGACATAGCGCGGGCCTTCAAGGCCACCGTCAAATAATTTTACAAATTTTAGGAATTAGAGAGTATTAGAGAATTTTAAGGATTGCATATCTTTATCAATAGTTAAAGGCAGAGGTGGTGCTTTGTAGTGATTCTAAATAATTTGTCAAAATGGAGCTCTATTCCAACAATTTGGATCCTGGCAGTATGGCAGGACAACATTAATACTGTTATTATATGCTAAAACAGTGAAAGTGTTGAACTTGCATTCTGATTGGCTACGGTAAATATCCACCACAAGCTACCTCCGCTTCAGTGAATAGTTGTGAATTATTGTCACATGAGCCTAGTTTAGTGGCCTCCAGGCTCCCACAAGTCTTCTGTAGCGTAGCTAGCTCAGAGGTAGAGCATGAGAACTAGACTAGTATAAATTGGAAGGTCGTAGGTTCGACTTCTGCAAAGGAGCACTACACCCTATAAACTGATGAGAGTCTATTAACTAAAAAAAGTGTCCATCCTCCATCCATTTTAACCTTTTAACAATAATTATTATTCTACAAGGGCAGGCTAGACATGAAGTGATAGATAACACGTACGCCTCCTTGGCTATAATCATTTTTATATATCCAGCAAGCCCAAGTAGAGTAATAATATTATTGTTTTGTTAAGAACTCCAGGATGGACTACTCTTCCATGTTGATTTTATTTGGCACAAAATGGCAAAAATGTTTCAGCTCGTTTTATTGCTGAAACGTTCCTTGACCATATGTATTAGGTTCAGCAGGTATATGAACTGATAGCCTGTGTCCAGCAAGTCAATGAAAATCCTTGAAATCTGATATCCGTAGTTCAGTTTTAATAATTCAGTACCACACAAGTGAATAGTGCTCTATGTGTGCACTGATTGGCTAACTCAGAGGTGTTAATTAGCCAAGTATAAATTCACCTCCTACCCTCTAAAAATAGAATTTGGAAATAAATACAAACGTCATTCACCAACCTACGTCAGCGAAAAAACTATTATATATTATTCTCTCAGTGGTATACAGTATTGTGCAAAATAATGCAAGCAAAATGCACAAATTTCATTTGTTGCTCTCATGAAATTTCCTTGAATGTTTGAGGGAAAGTTCCTATGCAAATTCAAGGCTTTTTCTGTGACATTTTTCTTAAAACAAAGAGTGATATTTTGTCAGAAAATGGAAGATCACAGTAAAAAGCGTCTTTTCACTGCCCAGTGAGAGAAAATTGCTTTCGAAAGGCAAAAGACTTTTCTACACAAATGATTCAGTCTATCAACCACTTAATGCTTGTGACGGTTATCAAATGCATTCTCCATGTTTTAATAGTTCTGTCACCAAAAGTGACAGACAATTAACACACAGAATAAGAACTTCCATTTTTTGAACAAACTAGGGCTATGAAAGTAGGTTTACTATGCTATTTTAAGCATTTTTTAAAAACATTTTATAGCTACATCAATTCAAGTTATTTAATTTATAAAGTTCTATGTTAAATTAATATATTTTACATTTTAGTCTTGATTGAGTGCAGTTTATCACCAAAGGAAATTTTAAACATAAGTCAATATTTTACATGTATACAAATACTATAGATATTAAAAATTTATCAAGTCATACATTATTATCATTAATAATAACTGTAGTGATTAATAAAGTGATAAAACTAAATTATTATAAAGGAAGCTGTGACGTGGTGTGATTAATGACCACGAATAAGACAGTAATAACCAGGGATCGCGTTAACGCAGAAATCGTGCATTTTTACGCAAATAAAATCCAAAAAATGCATCATCGAAATTTGAATGCGTCCCAGGACGCAAGGCATTGACTTAAATAACTCACACAACTTGCTTTGATTTGTCAGTATATTCTGTTGTTTGTAAAACTGTTGGAGCGATCTGTCATCATAATTGAAGTTCTAAGAAATGGGGTTTAAAACATCTAAAAAGGTTAAAACTAAATTTTCGACCGCCTTCTGCGGTCTTCTTCAGAGGAATGTACTCTGCAAGTCACTGAATGCAAATATATAGCAAAAGACGTCACTGTTCGTTACTCCTAAGGGAGGAAACCAGTGATGCGTAAACCCTTGGAAAGGGTGCTCTTTCATTAACAGAGTTCTTGTCCAGGAATGAATGTAACGGCTCTAGAAAAAGCCTTTGTCGGCCGGTCCTATGCATATGCGTCAATATTAATTCCAAGTTGGTTACTCTCTTTTTCTCATAATTTAAAACATACTCTTTTTCTCGCAGAGGGTCACCAAGATTTTGGGACCCCCAAAAAATGCTTGGGACCCCAATTTGGCCGAACATGCGGGTCCCAGGACCCAGATTGAAAAATCCTAGTGCCATCCCTGAATAACAAAAGAAAATAAAAATGCTTTTCCTTTTTTAATGCAATAAATGGACACATGTAAGACACCCTTTTCTTTTCTTGACATCAAGCAGGATCTTTAATTTATTTATCTCTGGCTAAATGACCAAATATTTTAAGTCCTAATACCTATGTCATGTTTGAAAAACAATGATAATTGTTGGGCCAAACAAGCAAATAATGTTTGATGAAAAGCATTTAATTAATATTAATGTTGGAATAAACTGTTGACAGAGACAGCTGAAAATGCTGGAATAGCAATAATTATTGAAAATGTTCTTCCGACATGGTTTTCCAGGAGAGAATTTCATTATTGATGATAAATTGTAAATATTGATTGTTTAGCCAGAGTACAATATTGTCTCATCAAATTCATCTGTTTTTCTGTGTCCAACATCCAGGAAAGGCAATTTTTTCTATCTGTTTCTGTTGTTCAGTCCACTCATATTACGCACCTGAAATACAATGGACCAGTAAAACATAATAGTAAAAATAGGTACAAATTGGTACTAGCCGATATATTAATCTACATGTTTACGAATCAGCAAAATTAAAGTAGTGTTGATGAACGTACACTTACACTCAGTGACCAAAAAACAATTCGAAATGATGTGAAAGCAAAGTTGGGATTTTTTAATGCTTCGATTAATTCAGAAGAGCTCATCATTTTTATTGCTGGGTAAAATTTGTGAGCACAGTGCTGTGGGAATTTCAACACAAACAAGCTGATGAAATCTACATTTTTTGCTGATCGATCGCAATGATAAAGATAAAAATAATTTTTTACTGTTTTTCTTTCCATTGTGAGGAAATTACTGTTGAATGCTTTGCAGTGCAGACAGAGAAGTTGACCTGGTAGACCTTTGAGTGAATTCTTTTCTTGTTTATTTGACCTGCGGAATGTCTGCGGAATGTGAGCTTGCGTGACGATCTCCGTAAACAGGAAAAGAGTGATTTTGATTTTTAAGACATTTAAGAATTTAAGTATATGTCTGTTAATTTTACAAAAACGTACTCAAACAGGTTTCATTCTCTTTTTATTAAGAAAATTAAGAAAGGAAAAAGGCCACAAGTGGGCCATAAAACAAACACCAATTTTTTACCGTAACGTTATAATTCAAGAAAACTGTACATTAGTTTTGTAATTCATGCACGTGCTGCAGGCCAACAAATCTTACACTCACTCACTCACTCGACACTCACTCAGACAGACAGCCCTGATTACATTGTCTGTAGTGCACTAAAGTGCACTAAAGTGCACTACCACAAAAATCATAGACAACACATTGCACATTTCTGAAGTATTTGAATCCTTAAGAGTCGGAGCTAACCAGGGCATACATGTAACAATTTCTAAGGGTGCTGTCAGAGATTTTGGGGGACAGCATTGAGACACTGTACATTGTACAAAACAGACAAGGGTGAGTTAAACATAATGAAGGACTTTTAGGTACAAGGAATTCAGAGGTGAACACTGAGAAAAAGCAAAAGGTTTGAGAATGTCACCCTGTATATTTCGGAAGATAAATATGCAGTAGTTATAAACACCCACACTTACAGTAGTGAAAGCTGCTGAAAGCAACTCGGAGGCATCTGATCCAGCCTTCTCAATCTAAGAAAAAATGGAATTAAACAGCCCATTAATAATTTTAGTTCATCAACAAAACATGGGTAAAAGTTGAGAATCCGATCCCACCAACGCGTCGGCCAACACATCGGCCAATGTGTCGGCCGACAGTCGACCAACAGTCGGCCAACAGTTGACAGAATCAAACTTACAGTTTCCTTTGCACTGATTACCATGCCTATGTCAGACATTCGCCTATCCAGAAAACTCCATGTTCCTTCAAAATCAGGAGAGCTGTCACTGATCATGTACAACTCTGAAAAAAATCCATAATTACGGCTGGTTCCAAGGTGCTGCTCAAGTTAGAAGTTCCACTAGTGTATAATCGTTAAGGATGATTATTGTATTTATTTATTAATCAGGCCACGGTTGTTAAAAAGGTGGATAACGGTATCCACAGGATAAATCACTAACCAGTGGAAAAAGACACTAGCAAAACCAATTTAGTTATCCAATGGATAGAGATTTATCCAGTGGATAGCGCTATCCACCCTTCGAACAACTCGGGCCAGAACAATAATTGCATGCATATCACACAATCAACCAAAACTCGGGCTCTCCAGAGCTCGCATTTGATTGGCCTGCATCTGAGACTTTTATCATGGACCAATCAGAAGGCTTGGTTTGTTACCCCTTTTCTGCACTTTGTTACTTGGAAAATGCATAATTTCTTTTGGCTAATCAAAATGGAGAAATCTCTAAAACAAAATTTGCATGTAAAATAATGAGATTCCTTTTAAGATTCAATTTGATTTGAAGCACCAATTTCTAAAAAAACCCCTGATTAATTTCCTTTAATACTAAAAATAGTGACATGCAAAGATCTCTTCAAATCATTGAAGTTAGCCTGACTGATGTGCATTATTCCTAAATTATGAATAAGTTTGCATTTGTATTGTTTCCTTCAAAATAAATTACAGCAA
>OX421447.1:43816610-43826610 GCA_949126865.1 Montipora capitata | reverse complement strand
GATGCACGAAGAATTGTCTCAAAAAACAGCAAACATGTTCGTTCTGTGCAAGTGCTGAAGAATCACGCACCTCAGATAGATCAAACTCTAAGAAATATCAATATGCTCATCGTGTCGTCCTCTTATTATAAAAAATAGTTCAGCAAGATCGAGTAGTCGGAGTACGCTGCAAGTTTTTAACAGACGTTTCTTCTAAGGCTTTGTCGCCAAGAAAAAAAATGAAGCAACGTCAAATGATGTTGATACTTCAGCTATCGACACTTACCAAAGATACCTTGCCGAACAAATCCAAGCTGCCTTTGCAATAATGGCCGAATGCACAAACCCGCCATGTTCGTTTTGCAGACGATTTTCAACCGAATGGCATTGGGTCCTAACCGGAAACTGTGACTGGGTTTGTGATTGGGTGATTGGGTGGTTTGGGCCTGGAACCGGAAATGAAAAAGATGATGGGCCAGCATGCATGATTTTTGGAATTTTTTGTAAAAATGGATTTATCATTTACCTTCCCCCCGGAATGGTAAGCATCTTTATCAGGTGGGAATTTCAATCTCCAGGGAATGTTTGAGGAAAGGCGTGGAAACAGGAATAGAATAGTACCATTTTTCAAGGATTTCAAATAGAGATCATGTGGCGGATTGTTCCAATGGACAAATCAGCTAAGTGCTGATGAGTTGTTATGTACAAAGTATAAATAGAAAAATCAGGCCCGGGTTGCTCGAGGCATGGTGGGCGCTAACCAGCGTTAAATACCATGGAAACCTGTAGGTTTTGATACCTCTTAACCAACTGTTGGCGCTAACACAACTCTTCATTCGTTTATGTCCCCTTCTATTCAACTCTTCCTGCAATTTGAAACTATTTTTTTTATTTTCTCTTTCCTCCGGCCAGCTAACACAAAATTAGGAAACGCATTCGACGGTAAACGGAGAAAAGGAAGGGGCAGTCCTACGGTAGGCAGAATTTTGCACCAATTTTTGAAGTATCTCTCCATAGGTCATCGGGGCTTTTTCTACACATTAACCACCTGTCTAGATCGTGTCCGGCCAGGCTGCGCCATTGGTCTTGAGGCTTGAACTACCAGCTCTTAGCGACACAATGCCATTTACGCTTTGGTTACCTGCTCTCAGTTTGGGAACAAAGAAAATGCTCTGTAACCTGCTCCGATTTGCAAGACGCACATAATGAGATTAGAATAAATCTTTCCACACTCGACGAAATGCGGATCCTTGAAGTACTCAGTCTTCTGATCTTGACATCCGCCATCAGAGTTTCTACGGTTTCTGGCGAAAACGTGGTTAAAGATGATGCACATAAAAGATCGTACACAGTAAATCCTGGAAAGGTAGGCTATTGATTTATACACTAGCAAGAATTTAGACTAATACTGTCGTAATTTTGATTTAAGCGTTCCCAAAATGGCAAGTTTTTTAAATGTGAATGTTTACTAGCAAACAACTGGAGGAGTTAATGCAGTTATTTCATTTCAGAAAATCTTATTATCCATAGTTTTATTTGGCCTCAATTTAGATTATGGACTAAAATTCGTTGAGCAATAACGAAAGATTGGCTCTTACTCTTTTAAGGAAGTACTAATTTCGTCAAATATTTAGCCGCGTTTCACTTTACAAAATGTCGCGTCGCACTTCACAAAATATCGCGTTAGAGTAGTCGTTTTGGAGGCGTACTTCCAAATATGAATTCGAAAGCCTTGAGAGAATATTACATCCGAACGTAACATACCAAATAATTCACCGTATTTACAATAGAAAAAAATGGTCGTATAATCAGAATTGTGGTGGATTATTAATATTATTACTACAATCTTTACTATCATTATTTTTATTAATTAACTTTTATTTTCACAAACAAAGCATTATAGAGCGGTTTTCAATTGAGTGTAGAAATTAATTAGCGAATTGCTTTGGTTTATGATTACTTCACACAGTGATTGGTTCAAAGTTCTCGCGCCACTTTTTCAACCAATTACAAGTGAAACCAAGACCAATCGCAGCTCGCGCGTGCAGATTTTCCCGCGCTTCGTGTCGGCAACGTGTAATTACTTTGAGTTTTGATTGGTTTACTGGATGTCTCCGTCCTTTTTGATTGGCCAAAGTAATTACTTCGGTTTTGGTTTTACGACACTCGATTGAAACTCGCTCTAACTTACGCACGTTTATCAACTTTCTGCTCTGATGCGCGAGGGTTTTCCTTATTTCTTTTTGTTTAGATTTTGTTTTGTCCTTCTGCTCGAGCTGGGCCCCCGGGCCCTCCAGGTCCCCCTGGACTGCCCGGAAGAGACGGGAGAGATGGGCGCGACTGTCCACCATGCAACTGTGGCGGGGGAGCACCAGCCTCCCCTCTTCCCCCTGTCGAAGCACCATGTTCTGGATCCAGTCCCCTTGTGCCTCAAGGGCCTTCAACAGGCGGGTGAGTAAGGGTCATGTGTAACTGTCACATAACAAGCAGGAAACTAATGACTGTAGTTTGGACATGAAGCTTCACATTGTCCGTGGAGAATGGTGTCGGCTAATTAAGAGCGAGGACGTCTCACTTTTTCACGACTTTTTCATGGGTTTAACTATTCTGCGTGAATTACCACGCATAATATCTTACTCAAGTGAACCAACTTATTTTTCTCATAATCAAACGTCCTTATGAACGGTTTTCAATTGAGTATCGAAAGTTATTTTCCGATGGGTGTGTTTTGTATTTAGTACTCGTTGGGCCGGTTGTAATTAGCTAAACTGAATGAAGTCTAAGTTGAACCACAGGGACTTGAAAAGGCTGCAGAATTTCTTGAAGTTAGTTCTCCACTGTTCTTGCCCATTCGTCACTATTTTTCTCATTTTAGCGTCGGTTGCATTGCATGTGCTACGTGTGGTACTATGGGTGGCAGCAATATCTTGACTAAAAAACTCCCTTCGTATGGACCCCTCAACCGGACAAACAGCAAAATGTTTAGTTTTAATTTAAAAATAACCTTTCTGGTGCTAAAAGAGGCAGTTAAAACGCTGTCTTGGCCTAACTCGATCTAATGCCAAAAATGGAGATAAACGAATAAGGCTCTAGTTTCGTTACATTTAACCACGTTTGTGCATAGCCTGCGAGCAGGCTCAGTTGTTCGGGGCATCGAGCGAGTAATTTTGGCGACGCCCCCAACGTGTGAGAAGAATGGGGCGAGGAAAAGTCACTTTTCCCACCCCATTCTTCTTGCGCGCAGAGGGCCCCGCCGCCAATATCCCAAGCACAGGCTAGTTTGTGCAAGGAAGGTACCTTTTTTTGTCGCCTTTAGCGAAGGATGGATAGGATGGAAATGATTGAAAGATTAATTTGATTGGGTTGTCAGAAATGTGCTACGCTAGTAAGATTTATATTAGAGCTATTTCGACCAAAAAGGGTAAAACAGCCATGACAGTTCCCCAAATTAATTCTGATTGGATGTTCTGCTATCATTGCAGAGAGGTCCCACATGTGCATATTTCGGGGCAACAGCGTGACCAACTTGGAGATCAAGCAGATGAACAAAGCGGAAGCGGAAGCGGAAACAGAGAATAAAGTTACACAAATAGAGCGAGTTTCAATCGAGTGTCGTAAAACCAAAACCAAAGTAATTACTTTGGCCAATCCAAAAAAGGACGGAGACAATCTAGTAAACCAATCAAAACTCGAAGTAATTACACGCAGCCGACACAAAGCGCGGGAAAATGTGCACGCGCAAGGCACGATTGGTTTTGGTTTCACTTGTGATTGGTTGAAAAAGTGGCGCGAGAACTTTAAACCAATCACTGAATGAAGTAATGCAAAACCAAAGCAATTCGCTAATTACTTTCGACACTCAATTGAAAACCGCTCTATGAGGTTATAATTACAACAATCTAGGGAAACCATGGAAACTATCCCTGAGAAGAGGAAGCTAGATTCAAATTAGTTATCGGTATTAGTTAGTTTCTATGACGAGCCTATTTTGCTGTTTGTCCGATCGAGGGGAATGCCCCGTGTACCTCTGTGGTCCTTTACGGCTATCGGTTCTTAAAATTGATTTAAAATCTTAGTTGTACCTTCAGTACTTTTTTAATAAGAACTGCAGTGGTTTTCAGTTTCATTTTAGCACCTTTTGTTAAGAACTGCACTCGCTGATGCTCAACTCCTCATGGACAAACAACAAATTAACCGCTCGCTTCAAAAAGAAACAAAGGCAGGAGATCATCAAGAGATCCTGAAAGAAAATAATCATGTAAAGAATAAAATAAAAACTACAAACCGCTCTCCCAAAATCAATTCCAAATCGGCGTGGAAAACCATTCGTGCCATATTTTACATTAAAAGGACGACACCTAAGGGACGGATCAAAATTTTCCTGGAGTGGGGGGGCGGGATTATTTTTCGAACAACACCTTCCTGCAAACATTTTTTCCGATATTTTTTTAACCACGTTCTGACACAAAAAGGAGATTCCCTTTTCGCAGACGGTCTGCAATCATTATTTAATTTTAATATTTTACGGTGGCAACCAACGAATTGGAAAAAGAGAAATCTACAAAGCGGATCGAAATCCACCAATCACTGCTCGCGAACTTTACCTTTTGACACCTCTGAACTCATCTTTTTCGTTTTCTGAGACGTACAGTGTGATGATTGGCGGCAGTGAAAAGCGAAACCGTTTCTTCAATTTTAAATGCTAAACTGTTTTTGGAAGAAAATTTTAGAAAAGTTATACCCCATTTATGTTAGACATGTAAGATCCTAGTAATAGGCCACTTCGGAAAATACCATAATACTCTTTGTTTATCCGCCCAAATTTTGCATAAGCATTGTTTTTGTTTTCTCTTGCGACCATTGTAAGTCCCAAGAGAAACTGGAAACAATGCTTATGCAAAATTTGGGGAGACAAACAAAGAGTATTATGGTATTTTTCGAAGTGGCCTACAGGTTGTTGTTTCTTTATAAAACACTCACCATTTCAATTCCTACGCAGCTACTGGCGCAATATTTAATAAAGAGCATACGACAGGCAATACGCAAAGGGAGTAGCAGGCCTTTCTGCTATTTCGCAGTAGTGGAGTCCTGATTTGATTTTATTGCCAACATGACCACTTTGAAAAGCCCTGCTTGGGTTTATTTTTGTGTATGGTCAATTTGAAGATCCAAATGTATTACTTTGTTTATTTCAATAATTTATTGCGTGCAATATTTGGTGTTCCAATTTAGTCCAATAAAATGTTGATTTTAATGGAGCCCTCTATCCTATCTACAAACAACTACATGCTTTTAGTCTAAATTTCAGTTTCGATTTTTTTTTTTCATAGGTTACAAGTTTTTCTGACCTCTATCCAAACTATTTTTTTTATACATATCACGTTTGCAAGCAATTTACTGTCTTTTTAGGCCCTGCAAACAATTTTTTTCAATATTTCCCATACCCCCCTCCCCCCCTCCCCTTGCCCCTTAGAATAATAATGGTTCGTCCCTAACGCTGAGGGTAATCTCGTACCCAGATCTCACTCTGTCACTGGAAATGTGAGATCTGGTAAAGTTCGACAGTACACCATTTTTCATTGGCTACTAAAAAAAGGTTGAGGCAATGTAATCTACGCTCCGATTGGCTTATTTCGCGGGGCACTTAGTGAAGGTTTGGTTTCGCAAGCTCATGTGCTGTTCTGCAGAGGAAAGTTTTGTTTTTTTCCGACGCCGGAAAAGCTTTACAGTTGAGGAAAATCATTTTAAAAATTTGCGACATTTGTGTAAATGGTACCGACGAAAGCCCCACATACCCTACCACTCGAAAAAAGTTCTGCGTATCTGGCTACGCGCTACGCAAAAGTTGAAGTATGTAATTTATTCAAAACAGTATTCCTCGTTCTTAAAGCGTGACTCGCGAATTAAGTAGTGATCAATTGTGAAATTTACGGTTAGATTAACTACATTTTTCACGAGATCGTGTCAAGAAAATAGCGCTCGTTGCAATGATTAGGTCTAAGCACTCTTTAACATTTTTGCTTTCAATCTACGGTTTGGTTAACTACACTTTTCACGAGATTGTGTGAAGAAAATAGCACTCGTTTACTGATTAAGCCTAAGCGTTCGTTTCAGTGATTAGGCCTAAACCCTCTTTAACATTTTAGCTTTCAATATACGGTTTGGCTAACTACACTTTGCACGAGATCGTGTGAAGGAAATAGCATTCGTTTATTGATTAAGCCAGAGGTTAGGGTTAGGGTTAGGGTTAGGGTTAGAGGTTAGGGTTAGGTTAGGGTTAGGGTTAGGGTTACGGTTAGATTAAGCCTAAGCGCTCGTTTCAGTGATTCTGCAATTAAACAATCTCTACCGTTCAAAAACAATCGTCTGTAGCCCTTCTTTCTGTTTCGGTTAATTTTAAGGTTTCCTTGTCCTCTACCCAAAAGAATCACTTCAAGAATACTCTCGAAATCCATGTTTATTCCGCCAAATCATCCAAAATCACAACAGAGAGAACGAACATGCGCAGTGATAGAAAAGCCTGTATTTCGGGCCTCGCTGGCACTGAGCATGCTCGAAATTGAACTTTACCAGATCTCCCTTCAGTATGACCGTGGGAGATCTGGGTACTAGATTACGCTGAGGGAGGTTTCAGTCATTTGAAATTTCCAAGATTGCAGCGACATTAATTTTGTTAACGCATTTGAAAACTAGCCGTGAGAATTTGTCATTACATTATTGATTTTATATTTAACAACTATTCAACGATGTGGAGGTGGCTAGCGGTGGATAACTCTGTCTAGCTCTCACAAAAACTGGCGTTTATATATGCTCTTGCTTAGCTATGATTGGTCAGAGAGCTTGAAAAGTTAAACAAACGTGATCCTAACACTCTCAACTACAAAGGCGGAAAAGCTTGTTGTAAATACTTGCGGTAGATACTTCAGCTTAGCTAAATTCGAGTTAATTAAATTGTTAGATCAACGGAAACCGAAGTTTCCGCGGTCCTTTATGCTAACCCGTGCGGGCTAACCGCGGGAAAACTGACACTACAGATAGTTACGTTAAGATAACTAACATGGTCGGTATCACATCTTTATCAGAAAGAGCCGCTAAGACGGTCCTCGTGTTTCCAACGACATCGGCGAAAATTCGGCTGTCGCCTAAAGCATTTTCTCGTGGGAAAGTTACTTAAATTAACTGAGAGGGACGAGGTTGTTTGCGACACTTAATTTGCTTTGCCCGTTTCAATTTCTTATCTAAGTTTTAGCACCGTGCATAGCATACTTTGCATACAATAAAACGATCATGAAAATATTGCATAAAATATTATAAAATATGCTTCAACAATATACAGCACAAAAAATTAACTTGGATGTTTTCTTCACTTGTCACGGATGCAAATCGGGACGCCATTTTTTTCCCGAGTTGCTCGGAGGTAAATAGCACAGGATATTCGGAGTTTGACGAGCCAATCAGCGCCCGCGTTCAACGCTATCCACTGTTATAGTATATACTAATAAGTAATATTTATCTCTAAATTAAATCATAAGTCTCATAATGCGAGATCAATTCATTGTTTTAAATTTGCATGATCAAAAATAATCATATCTCATTGACACTATGCCCTTCCACTCAGAGCAAAAAAATCGGGTTCATTATCCTATGTCTAAAATCTATAAAAATGCTCAATGTAGACAATAAACGATGCAATAAATGAAGATAATAACGAAAACTAGTTCTTTCCTTCTTGTCGTCACCTTGTTGGTGTTGGTGTACTGTATTTTCCACTACCTGACCGGGCGGGGCCCTATAAAGCATTTTCAATGAATCGAAAATCAAAGAAATCGCATAAGTCTTTAAGTTCCAAGCCCTTATTTTCGGTGTTTCTGGGTTGCTTACGATGGCACTTCTCTTCTGACTTAACAAAATTTACTTCGGAGAGAAAATTTCATCATTTCTACAAGTCCAATATCTTGAGAGAATTTCAGAAACCTCCTCGATTTGGGGATAGGAAGGGGGAGGGGTGGGTGAGCATAATGGTCAGACTCTTTTGTGTATTCCAGAAAAAAATCCAAATGACCATGCATGCATGAGGCTTGAACAAACATTGTATTTTTTGTCTGCCAGACCAATTGAAGGCCTTGGATCCGTTCACAATCCTGCTAAATCATGTGATGAAATATTAATTTCAATCCCCAATGCTCAGAGTGGTGTATATTGGTTCCAAGCTGCCCGTGGAAGGCCATACCAGGTAATTGCATCATTAATTAACGTGAATAGCTGATTTAATGAAGAAATTCTGATCAAAAGTAGAATACGTTTGGAGCCCTTTAGTTCTCGTTCGGTTTTCTTCAATTAAGGCGTTAATTTAAGAAAATGGACCTCTTTAGCTTATACATTTTGTTTCCCCATTTCAGACCACGTGGTGCTACTCTACGGAACAAGTTTCTTTCAAATGTCGTCTTATGCACTTGCATTATTATGCATAACTTATGAAAACACAAAAGGAAAGTTTCCCTGGGAACATCGCGTGGTCTGAAATGGGAAAACAAAACCTACAATCTAAAGAGGTCCATTATTAAGTCAGGGCACATTATGCCGTTTTGTTAACCAAGACTGGAAAGGCAGACAAAACGAACTCCAACCTCATACCCAGGGCTTTTCCCCACCGAGAGGGGTGAAAAGCCCTGGGAACGAGGTTGAACGAACTCGTTTTAAAGTCTTCTGTCGGTTTTACGTCCTCGTAAATCCTCCACTGATGCTCAGGAGCATATAGTGGGGGCGAAAGAAAAGTCTAAAAAAGTGAGGGCAATAGTAGGCTCGACTACTAGCCGCTGTTTCGGGAAATGAACCAGCGCTCACTGGGAGGATACCCGAATCTCGATCGAGTGAGCGGCGGAAGACGAGCCTAGGACAAAAGGAGAACGAGAAAAGCCATTCTATGTTCTTTGTCACCCTTTTTCGGCCGTTTAAACTCTTCCTTGTCTCCACTACCTGTCCATGGGTCTCCAAGGATCCATGTAAGGACTGAGACTCGTGTTCTTTTAAAAATTGCAATGCCTTAATTTACATGCAGGGTGACAAAACAATAAAGTTTAATACAAGAATACAGTCGTACTGCGTATGTAGCACGTTCCTTTGAGAAAATAAGCCATTTGATTGGATGAACGTGCACGCCTGTTTTTCGGCGCGCGAAATGCCTGCTCCTGTGTTGGTCTTCAAAACCCAGTGCTGAGATCTACTTCCCTGACTCACGTGATCATGGCAGTACCATCTGTTAGCGTAAGACTACTGACTGACCCTCAAATTGCGCAATTCTTTGAGAGGAGAGGATGTGAATATACCGGTTTGAATAGGGCTTACGATCTATCGTACCGCAGCTGATGGAACTAGCGTGCCCATTGAGTCTAAGGTAGACTTTCAGTTAGTTCAATGTTCATCTAACAAACATGACCGTATTGACTATAATTTTGCGAGTACCGAAATTAAGAAACCAATGAAATCTCTTCGTTGTTGCAGACACACTGTGAAATGGTCACATCTACCTGTGCTCGAGAGGCGGGAGGCTGGACCCTAGTCGCGCGCGTCCAAGGAATGTCAGGAGATTTCTCACCCACCAGCCCGCTCTGGGCCAATGAAGATGTCATACGTCCTTGGGATGCCGCTGACCTCACACAAACGACATCTATGAAAAATCCCGGATGGTTCTCCGTGCCGAATCGGGTCGTGCGCGTTTGCTACAGTGGTCCTCGCAGTGACTGCGCTTCCTTCACCCATAATCGTGGTCTTACATTGACTCAGCTCTTTGGAACTCAGTTTGCTGTGGAGGTGCAGGAAGAGTACACCTTTGAGAGCTTGATGAAAAAGCTTGGTAAACATCTTGACCTTGGGCATTTGCAAACTGTAAGTTTCTAAATATAGCGGAGGCTCCTCAGGAATACGTGTAAATGGGCCACACTATCAATCATATCGGGAATAAGTGAAATTAGTATCACCCAACTAGTGGACTAATGCAAATCCTGCATTTTGATTGGATACG
>OX421447.1:43774110-43811610 GCA_949126865.1 Montipora capitata | reverse complement strand
TGGCCAGGCCCTCGCGCTCGGTTAGTAAGAAGTTAATAATATTTCTTTTTTTACAAAATTAAAATAATATTGATCTTTCTCCTTAAATAAGAACAAAAAATCTAAAAACAAAATCAAAACACTGTAATACTTAAATGCTCATATGGAACTTGTACAAAGCATTTTCATTCCACATTATTTAAGCTCCAGTTAAAATTATTAGTCTAGTTTGGCTATGACTGTAAAAATTCCATTACGGTTAATTTTATATCATGGCATTAACAATGGCATTCAGAATATTACTTATAATTCAAATTTTGATTTTCATAGGCAGAAGTAACTGCTCATAAATATAGTAATAACAATTATAAATTAATTATTATTATAAAAATACTATTTTTCTATTCATAATTTCTAAGGGTGGGTTGTAAGTGACCTTTTGCATTTTTCAAATTATTTTTGAGCTGGAAACAGTGATTAAGATAGCTTGGGTCATTTGCTTCATAACATTTGGAATCAGAGTAATATAAAACAATGAAGGTTGTTCATGTTGTTCAAGTCTTGTTCCTAAATAATGGTGCTCACAGTTAATGAATTTTGCCATGATACAACTAAGAACAACAACCTCCTCTTCGATCAGCAGAATCAAGGTCCAGACTTGTGCCTTTTGATGAGTTCTCTTGATATCCTTGGACTAACAGTTCAGCTATATCTTTGAAGATATCCTGGATTCCTTCTCCAGTCTTTGCTGATGTAAGGGCACAGAAGGTACACTCATTTGAAGTATTAAAGAGCTCAACAGTTTCAGTGGAGATCTGACACTTAAGGTCTTTCTTGTTACCAACAAGAATTTTCTTTGCATTTGGAGCATGTTCCTCGAGATCACGAATCCAGTGTCCTAAATAGTGCAATGATGAAGGTTCGTCCACACTGTAAACAAGGACAGCTGCATGGCTTCCACGATAGTAGCTATTTGTAATTGTGCGAAATCTTTCCACTCCAGCTGTATCCCACACGCCAAGCTGTCAAGAAAATAAAATATTTTGAGCATGAATCTTGTTTCCAATAATTTAGGAGCTTTCCAAAAAACAAGTCAGTCTCACTCTTTCACTCTCTTCAGTTATTTTTTCAGCAATCCAGAAAGTTCTTATAGCTCTTTCCTCTTTCCCAGACATTCTTTTGGCTTCTCACCAGCCCTTCCTCCCCGATAAACATGATTACATGTAGCTACTTTTGTTATCAGGGCTAGGGTGGAATGACTATTTCGGGGGTGATGGGTGAAAGGGGTGAAACCTGAAACAACCCAAACCTTTACAAAAATGCTAACCTTAGGCCTAAACATTATCTAAAGCATATTTTTTTAGGCCTAAGGTTATCATTTTTGTAAAGGTTTGGGTTGTTTCAGCTATTGTACCCTTCACCCCCTACCCCCCACCCCCTTCACCCCTCACCCCTCACCCCCAGAATAGTCATGCCAGGCTGACGGAATTCTTCCTGTTGTATCATCATCTTCTGTTTTGTTCTCCATGACCACATCTGGAAAGCTACAGGGTCTCACAAAAATAATGTCTGCAAATGAGCCTCGATTCCATAATGAACTTAACAATGTTTACAAAGGAATTAGCTATATTTTGCTCATGCTTTAACGCAAAATGGGATTATTTACATGTAAGTTGAGTTTTTGCTCTGAATGGCATTATTGAACAGGCCAAAAAATCTGTCTCTGTCCTTTAAACCCATTGACTCCTGGGGCTTCCCCATTGACAGGTAAAATCATGTGGCATTAGACAGAGAAAAATACTAAGTCTGGCCGGTTTAGGCCGGCTTGGGATTCATAGGATTAATACTGAAAACAAATTAGTGCTTCCACAACCCCGTACTGACTATTACTTTAAAAACAAGCTTTTTCGTATAGCGGAGCTCAGTTTACCCCCTGAATTATGCCAAGATACTTCCTTAAACGATTTTAAGACAAAATTGAGTTGCCACAATTTTTTTCTAATGTAGCATAATTTAAACACGGCAGTTAGCTTATGGAAAATAACGTGTATAAATACATCTTATTCGATGGTTTAACATATAATATGTGTGGATACTTTGCGAGTTGCGTAGCAATATAGACCCTATGCAAAAATGGCTGCCTTTAAATTATTCTTTTGTTCATATTCAAAATAGCCCAACTAACCTTGTTCGGGATAACAAATTCTTTTAATTAGAATTCTTGTCTCAAAAACGAAGTTAGTTGGGCTATTTTGAATATGAACAAAAGAATAATTTAAAGGCAGCCATTTTTGCATAGGGTCTATGAGCAATGAGCAAAATGTCCGCAAGTATATGTTAAACCATCGAATAAGAGATTTATTATTCCACTACAAAAACTTTAAGGTGTTATTTTGATTCAGTTTTATTTGGTAAGAGTGTTTCTAAAAAAATGCATCACCTGTCCTTCAGGGCACTTGTGAATGATGTAAACAGCACCGAAAGCCAGCCAAATGTCCATTATTTGATTGTAAAAACCAAGTGATGAGTGACAAGCCATGACAACCTAAACTCTCAGGGCTTGTATCGATCGTGTTGAAAACAATTTCTTTCATTGAAAAACTCCAGTTCCGTCTAACCCGGTCAAACCAGGACACTACAGTGTATTACCATGATTTCAAATTTTTTGCATTCCCTTGACCAAATATGGTAAATGGTGTAACAGCGGGATAACAAATAAAGTTATCTATCTACTCCTGACCCCCCCCCCCCCCCCACCCCCACCCTACTGAAGTCCACTAATGCAAGCAATCAGAAGCAGATGACAGGCCAACTTTGGTATCCAAACTTTGATATCCAACTCAAGGTGTCACATTAAATTAAGCTACTGTAACAATAAGCAACAAAAGTAGTTGAGACACTGAACTGGGAAGACAACAATAATTATTAGGAAAAAATCACCTTCATGTTACATTTTCCACTTGCACTCCCTCCTCTTTCCCCTCTTCCCCCGCCTTCCCCCTTCAATGTTGGTAACGGAAAAAAGAAGAGTTGTCAATAAGAAACCAACATGGCTTTTTTTTTGGGGGGGGGGAGGGAGTTAGATGGAAGGACTTTGGGGGAGGGATTTGTCTGAGATTCCCTAAAAGGGAAAGTGTCTCAACCCTTTTGGCACTTATTGTAGTCTTGCTAATGCTACCTATTTATAGCAATTAGATAAGTGTCAGGGTTAGTATTTTACTCTGTCTAACGCCAGAGTATTTTACTCGTCAATGGGGAACCCCAGGGAGTCAATGGGTTAACATGCATACGACAAAAATTTGCGGGTGCCGGCGTGATGGGTGCCAATGTTAAAGATGACATGCTTTCAGAACACTTGTCATGAAAACCAAGCACAAGAGTACCAGATTTCTTTGTTAGAAGCATGCAGTACAGTGCACGTTGGGTTTGGAGGTAACTAATTTAATTTAAATGTTGTACAAGTTTTATGAACCAATTCAAGAAAATTAGCTATTGGTACAGGGGCTTATAGGCATGACAGGGGAAGGGGAAATTTGAGTGAAGGAGCTCGGATGATATGGGAGAAAGGAAAGGAAAGGGACTTTAAGTGTCTAGTCTTCTAGCACTGATTACGGAAGCACCATTAATTTGGGGACACTGTAAACTGAAATCAACAACTTGATGCAAATCAAATCAATTATTGGTTTTTGAGGAGAGAGAACCTCCTTGGTGCAGAGAGGAAAGAACCAACAAACTTAATCCACATTTGACACTGAGTCTAGGAATTGAACCTGGGCCATATTGGTGGGAGATGAGTGCTCTCACCACTACGCCATCCCTGCACCCCAGGAAGGACCCCAGGAAGGATCAAAAGGAGCGTAAAATAGAATACTTGGTGCCACCCATACCCTCATGCTGTAATCTCAGGATGCTATTAATTGTGACCAAAAAGTGACTAAATCGTGCCATTATACTTTCAAAAAACATTGTACAGCAATTTGTAAGGAATTCCCTACCCATATGTACGATGGGAACTGTTCCCCCAGGAATTGAAAGAACAACTTTTTCAATGACGAAGCCGAGCGTTTTAAAGGGGTCGACGATTCTGACCGATTCGGGGCACATTTCTCCAAAGTCCCGATAACTTTTCGGACCCGAAAAGCCATTTCCGAAACTGCCTTCGGCTTTTGTCCATAAACTGATATTTGAACATGTTTTCAATATACGATACTGAAGTTTGTTGACATAAACTCTTTCCGTTGTTAAGATACTGAGGGAATTATGGCACCCGAAAAAGGCCCGAAACGTTTCGGGGCTTTCGAGAAACGGCGGCCCAGTGAACACAAATAGAGCTGATCGTATACAAGTGCCAATTTTGAGTGGTTGCCTTCAAGGTTGTGTACAGTCATGACAACGTCAGCTGATTGCGACAAAATGAAATTAAGAATAAGCTGACGGTAAAATTTTTAGAGCTATCTGGAACGTTCATAACTGATAATCTTTTGTACAAGAAAGACAGGAAGCATGAACTGTTTCTCCGAAAAGCAGCCAAAATATCTGACGTAATTTAAATTAACTCACCGTAACTTGCTGATCGCCAACTTTTATGTACATAGAAAAACTGTCAATTCCAACGGTATTTTTCCTTTTCTCCTGAAATGAATTGTCTTTTGCACGATGGAAAATTGCTGTCTTTCCAACGCCAGCTTCACCAAGCAATACGACTTTAAAGAGAGGACCTTTTTCTGCGTTGAGTGCCGCCATCCAGTTTTTTTCGCTTCTCTGCTGTGTACTGACGGAGGGGTGGGTGATGAAAAGTCACACGAAAAATTCTATGCGGATTTCGGGATTTTTAGCAATTTCAACAAAACAATGCTTCAAAAGGGACAAAATACAAGTGTAAGTCACCATCCGTGCAATCTATTTTAGATAATTCGTGGAAATTGTATTGTTTTTTCCTTTATATGGAAAGGGTGGTCTACTTCCTACCCCTACTATAATTTCCGGCACAGGCCCGCAATCACAACCCTTCATTCTGGGAATCCATGCAAGATGGTAGACGTGCCGAGTGTCCCTCTTTATAAAGTTGTTCTTGCTGGTGATGTTGGTGTTGGAAAAACGTCAATATTTCAGAGGTATGACAAAGATAAGTTTTTCGACCACAAGGACTCAACATTCGGTATGGACAAGTTGAATAAGGATATGACTGTCGATGGGCAGCGATGCAAGGTTTGGATTACTCTCATTTTTGCAGGAGTGACTTAAGCTTAAGTTATTTACAGTCTCTTTTCTTAATCAACTTCAAAGAAAGTTTCATTGCAAACCTTAAAATCGATCAGGGTACAATCTTGGTGTTAAATAAGGTACCATGCAGTGTACTGTCGTCTGCGATGTAGTCACCTAGGATGCAAATCGGAACATTTCGATTTGACTGTACGTGCTTACTAGTAGTTTGATAGGGTCCAACGCCCAAGCTTCATGATTATATCACTGTGGTCGGCTGTGATTGGAGCATTTCGATCCTATAGTGTTCCGGTGCCACAACGTTTTGTCTTCCCCCGTGTTATCTGTTCCCCTGAACACTGGGGACTAATGCTGTTTGTTCGCCCTTCCCTACCCATAAAACATGTCAGTGCTAGTATTTTTTACAGGTCACAGGTCATTGTTTTACCAATACGGAAAGTATCCTAAACATGCATTTAAGCTAATGTTAGGCCTAATTAGGCCTAAACAAAAGTTTTTAGGCCAAAGGTTAGCTTTTATCAATGTTTAGGATACTTTCTGTATGCATAGACTGCTATCATGTTTATCATTTTGGCGTGAATACTTTCCTTTATTTTCATGTTTCTTTTTGTTTTGTTATACATTCTGAATGTTCTATGGGGAAGGAAGTGGGAACACACAGCACTAGTGCTCAGTGTTCGGGGGAACAGATAACTTGGGGGACTGACAAAACGCTGTGACACCGGTTCCCTGCTAGCTGCTGTCAAGAGAGGTTTCCCTGTGGTCCACAGGAGATCCCTCTGCATTTCTTCTTGAGCATACATTGGCATTGAGTGTACACTATTTATGAGTCAATGAGTCATGAGCCAAAGAGTCAGTGAGTTAGTGCAGTTAACCAAACCATAAAATGAAAGCTAAAATTTCAGAGAGTGCTTAGGCCTAATCACTGAAACGAGGGCTTAGGTTTAATCAATAAATTATTGCTATATTGACTGTAAGTCTCATTCACTCATGACTCATTGACTCATTGATTTATTGACTAATAAAACATGGGACCTCATTGGCATCCATACTTAAGGAATTTCAATCTCATTATTGTTGTTAATGTTACTGGAGTGAAGGCTTGTGAAAAAATTCCTTGATCCTGACCAAATACCTTACCTTACTGAAGAGCGGACAGTGGCCAGTCTGATGGTTATGCCTGGAAAACTGCCAAGACCTGGCTGTGAGCAAATTGGTGTATCTCTACTGTACTCCTCGCATTTGCAAGATATCTTGTTTACTATGCTGTCTTGTTTAGCTAGATTGGATTGATAGGTTAGACATAGCTGTTGTATTTATTTGAAGCCAGTGCAAGACTTGTATACCGGTAGTTATTTTAGGCATTGGAGACTCAAAGAGGCTCTGTTACTCCTTGGGTGAGAGGCGTGGTGGCCTCATGGTTAGTGCGCTCGACACCAGATCGAGTGGTCCGGGTTCGGGGCCTGGCCGGGGACATTGTGTTGTGTTCTTGGGCAAGACACTTTACTCTCATGGTGCCTCTCTCCTCCACCCAGGTGTATAAATGGGTACCGGTGTAATGCTGGGGGTAACCCTGCGATGGACTAGCATCCCATCCAGGGGGGAGTATAAATACTCCTAGTCACTTCATGCTACGGAAACCCGTAGATAAGCACCGGCCTGGTGAGCCTTCTAGGCTCGTAAGCAGTGACTTTACTCCTTGGGTGTTTGGTGGAATGGGAATGGATTTAAACTCTGCGATGAGCTTTCTGTCACAGGCTGTTTGTTTTCTCCTGGTAATCTTCTATGCAAAGGAGGAGGCATAACCCCATCTAAAATGAGGACAGATGATAAGTCTTTCTTCTCCTAGGAGGAAACTCGCCACTTGGAAGTGAGAAGCTTCCCCCAGTCAAACAGACACCATGATTGTACTCACAGTTGAGTTTTGCAATAAAATGTAAGCAGGGTGGACTGGGGAAATCAGGGTTAAATCAAGCTTGGGACACATGGATGCTTTCTTGAATACACCACTGTGACAACTTAGGAAATGTGAGTTTTCTCTTCCCCCACTTACCCAGAAAGTCAACGCTTAGTTTGGTTTTCTGATTTAATGCTTATGTTTTTCTTAGATTAATGTGTGGGATACAGCTGGAATGGAAAGGACCAGATCCCTCACATCAAATTACTACCGCAATGCTCATGCAGTTATCTTTGTTTACGCTGTTGATGACTTGTATTCACTTACTGTACTGCGAAATTGGGTGGAAGATGTGAACAAGGATGCAAAAACAGCATTTAAATTCCTAGTTGGTAACAAAACAGACCTTGTAGATGACGGCATAGAAGTTGATGATCAACAAGCTGAGTTGTTTCGCAAAAACAATGCCTTACACTCGCTATACCAAGTCTCAGCAAAAACAGGTGCTGGTGTTAAAGAAATGTTTGAAGACATTGCAAAGTTAATGGTTCATAACATGAAAGCAGCTACTCAGAATCAAGATGCATTTGCTGTCATTGCTGCTGAGAATGAAGATTGTGGGAAAACCAAAAGTGGTAACTGCTCTTGTTGACTGGCTGAAATTAGAAGTATACTAAACATATTTATTTCCTTCCTGAAATACTACATTATTAGGATTGGCCAAATTTTTATTTGCCTGGGCAGTATACGTAGCCTGTATGACTTCATAGTACCAAGATAGAATTTTATGTAAAAATAATCTTATCAACCTTGTTTTCTAATGGCCCATGTTGTAAGGAATGGATCATGGTTTTATGGATCACATGAATAGCCCATGGGCCATAAATCAAAGAGAATACACAGGTTGTAACTAGCTGTGCAACGCTCAAAAGATGTCTTTGATTTCTATAGACAATTTCTCAGATAACTGCAGATTATTGGGTAATGTGAATTCAAAGTAAAATGGCATAATGTGAGAACAGAAATAATTAATTGTTGATTAGAAGCTTTTCTGATGTGGCAAAATATTGTACAAACTGAAGAAGTTTCCTACAAAGCAAGTACGTACTGTACTTTCATATTGATCAGTTATTACTTATCTAATTATGTGACACAAATAAAGGAAATATAGGAAAAAGGAGTTTATTTTATGAGGGAAACACTAAACAGTTCTTACTAAATTAAATGATACACATGTGGCCCTCCTATTTACAAGTGGAATAGTAAAGCTAGAGCCCCTCTATGGGTAGGGACAGGACAATTATTAGTGCTCTTGAAAACACAAAGGTCTCAAGATTGAAGCAAAGATTTAAAAATTTACACAATAAGATGGAATATTGATATTATTCACCAAGCCTCTGAGGTGAATAATAAACGCTTAATGACTGGTCCCGAGGGAAACAGTTCATTTTGTTTCCCGAGAATCTCAATGTTTCCCCGAGGCGCAGCCGAGGGAAACATTGAGATTCGAGGGAAACAAAATGAACTGTTTCCCGAGGGACCAGTCATTAAGTGATTTGTTATATAGCAAAACAAATGGGTCAAACATTTTGAAAGAAGCGCCCAGATTCATCAGGCCACCTTCAACTGCACGCTCTGATCACGTGCAACAGCGGTCAACATTTGGCGGGTAACAGTGAACTGTTCCCCGTTTGACGTAATAGTTTTCGCAATGTTGCCCGCTCATGGCATTTGGCAGTAAACAGTTTCATTGTTAAATGCCATGTGACCATGAACTAGCCAATGAATGGGCGCGCTGTAGCGGGAAAAACTCCAGCTATATAACAATAATAATTGTTTTAGTATATTATTGCATTCTTAGGTGATTATTTGAAAAAATAATATGCATTTTCTTTAAAACAATTAACTTCTTCATCTGTCACCTCAACAAAATGGCCTGTGGCCATTTTGAAAGAACCACTTAGGTGATTGTCGCATAACAATCTTCTCAAGTGCAACCAATTAGCACAGAGAATTTTCAATAATCATCTATGTGTTTGTACTAATGACCAACATTAAGATATAAAGAAAAAAGAAATTGTGAATAGCAGAAAAATGTATGTCAGGTAATGATTTCAATCCTTAAAACAAAGATCTGCTTAAAACATTGAAAATTTGCAAAAACATGTGACGAAAACCTGAAGTCTCGTACCCATAGAGAGGCTATTAAAGTAAACAATACTAATAACATTATTATTGATGAGAATGTAGATGAGAATATAGACTGATACAACTTTAAAAAGTATTTTTAATTTTTAAGTCATATTTCTTAGAAAACTGTTTTCTAAATCATTTTAAGTGTTTTTAAAGGGACACTGTCATGCTAAAAAAGTTACTGTTTTTTAGGTCAAAACTGGATAAAAAGCTAAATCCAAATCAAAATCTCATATGTACAACATTCCCAACAAGTCACGGAGATGATACAAAATATAACATGATACAAAGAGTTATTTGTATTTAACTTTTGGCGACTTTCAGAGGACAACGTCTCCAAAAAAATGGCCAATGTTTTCACGTTTCAATCCATTTCATCCCCTCCATCCTTGTGGCTGCAAACAACAAAGAATAGCTTTAGTGCACTTCAATGGCCATTGGCAACAAAACTACAGCATTATGTTTTGGTCTTCATTGATGCAAAGACATCTTTTAGTGTTTTGGATTTTGATTAAAATAGTATCATGATGACACTGCCTATTTAAGAGTATTTGTGCTAATAACCCAGTCACACCTAAAATACTCCAGATTGACGAGTAACATGGGCTGGCGTTAAACAGAGTAAAATCTACAAGTCTCACCTTCAGGAGGAAGACTTAAAAACATGATCTCTTTAATATGTCAATTTGAATAGCCCATTCCAATTTTCAGGGTAGGTTGTCAGATTTACTTTCTCATTAAGTGGATTTTTTGGTGTACAATACAAATTTAAACTACATGACTGTCACATAAGAAGCTTAGTTTAGAGGGCGGGGACCAAAACATAGCTCATTTTTGACAGGTCACTTGTTGCAGGTCATTGTTTTACCTGTTTGAAAGTAACCCAAAACCCTCAATTTGGCTAACCCTAGGTCTAAAAACCAAGTTTAGGCCTAGGATTAGCCAAATTGAGGTTTTTGGGTTAATTTACAAAAGGTAAAACAATGACCTGCAACGAGTGACCTGTCAAAAGTGACCCGTGTTTTAGACCTGCCGAGTTTAGAGTTAATGGGCTTGCACTCAGTTCATAATAATAATTTGTGCATATTAATCATTGCATCAGTTCACTTCTAATGCTATCAGTGACCATCAGCTCACCAGGCCAATGTAATACTATACATCAGCCTGGCTGGTTTTCCAAATCATGGCCACCTCAATGGCAATGTACAATTTAAAATTCTGTACATGCAATTTATTTAATGCTTCTCTACTGCCATTCACAATGTACCATCCATTCATTAAAATATTGCTTTCACCCATTGACTCCACAGGCATCCCAGGATACCCCCAGTGGTTGATTAAAATTGTCTGGGGTTAGGCAGAGTTAACTCTGTTAAGGGCCCACAGACAAATTTTTTGTGCGTTGCTAAGGAAGTGAAATGTTACTTCATATCGTAAGCTGACCAGAAAAGCCACTCACCGACCTGGAAAATTTGATAAAAATCTCCTAATTGTTGTTTGCATCAAAGCTTTTTCCTCGCCCTTCCTCACTCTCGTTCTCAGATCAACTGTGCATGCGTAAACAAATTGACTTCTGGTTTGAGAAAAAGCTAAATTTTCGGCGGTCTTTGAATTGAATTACCTTTTTGTTAAATATAATGGCACATTTCACCTCCAAATACAGAATATAGTTAATTAAACATTGATTTTTTCAAATCATCTTTTTGAAAATGTTGTAGGTATTTCAGTATTGTTTACCTATCTAAAAAGAACATTTTTTAAAATAAAAAGAAAACCATGCTTGGCTGGATGCAAAAACGAATACAAATTTTGAAACCACTGATTAAATACCCAAATTGTGTAGCACGTAGACAAATTTAGAGTTTTCTTTTATTGGTCATGTGACCATGGGCATGGCATTTTGACGTCATATCTAGGGTCACTGGCTTACAAAAGTTGGAAACTGACAAAAATAATGTCAAATTCTCTCAAATTACTTAACCATTACATCCTTAGCAACGCATCCCAAAAAACACATCAGTAGGCCCTCAAGTCTCACTCCCAGGAATCAATGAGTTAAGACATATTTTAATATCTTAACTCATTGATTAACTCGTTAAATTGATTAACTCATTAAGTCGCTGATTAAAATCAACTAATGTATTCACCATTAACCCATTGACTCCCAGGGGGGTTCCCCATTGACGAGTAAAATTGTCTGGCGTTAGACAGATTAAAATACTAAGTCTGGTGGGTTTCGGCTGGTTTGGACGTCAAAGGGTTAATTCTTAAGCAAAATGTAAACCTCTGTACATTTTTTGATTAGGTATGTCACTTGTAATTATGGAGAATCTGCTTATGAATAATAATGTAACGTGGTCTGACATGGTCGTTTCCCCGGCATAATCTTTTTGTTTGATCAAGTAGTGATATTGTAAGAAGAAATAAGAAGGAAGGTGACTTTGTCTTAACTTAATACTGAGATGCAAATAGCTTCATTTTGGGCATATTTTACTGTCATAAGAGCATTGACTGAAATTGAATAAGTAAATCTACAATTTTCTCATATTTTTATTGCTAAGTGCTTTGATATGATTGTATGCATAGTTTATAAAATATTGTAAACAAATCACAATGTTCCAATAAAGAGGGAAATTTCTAAGAAATAAGTTGTACTGTTACTTGCAACCCTAATTTTGTGCTGGAGAATCGATACCCTCCGTTATAGTGCTTTTTATGGACATTACAAAACAGCGAAACCAAATGCCAAAACACCATGTATGACCCCACCACACATTGAATACTAACCGACAAAGGTTGGATTTGAGATTAAATTTCATTTTAGGCCTAATTATTGAGGCTCTACAAGGGAGAGGACGGGGGGAGGGGGTGTGGGGGTTCCGTGTTGCTTGTCTGAATTTTAAAAGGTCTTGTGTCTGTGCTTTGTCAATGTTTCACCATGGTTTCACATTGCTGTGTTGCAAATTTAAAGAAAGGATGCCGTTTGTCCCGATTTCACTTAAACTGCTGTCGCTACAGTGTTTATGCCATGTCGCTTGTTGGAATTTACCCTGGCAGAGCCTCATTATTCCTCCTAATCTCAGCCTTAATCTGAATCCTAATCTTAATCTCAATGAATTAGGAGCAATAACGATAGTTAATCTCAAATTCTTCTTAAGTTGGTATTCAATGTATGGTGGGGTCATACATGGTGTTTCATTTCGCTGTTTCGTGGTTTAGTAATTCCCGTTTTTTATTGACCTTGATTTGGTAAATAGTGTATACTAGTAAATAACCGAGAACTTGCTCAATATAGCGTAAGTATAGTGGTTCGATATTTGGGTTAGAGACTAAATACCAATGACCAGCAAAAATATCTGGTGTCTGAAAAATGATAATTGTAGAAGTTATAACCATTAGTGCAGTATGAAGAATTTTAGAGTTCATTTTACAGCCAGCAATGGCATTTATTACTAGGCTAGAACTTGAAGTCTTCTGCACTTTGGTAGTCAAACTGGACCTGCTGCATTAATTGAAGAAACATGGGCTTTTTGAATTTAGGTACCAATGAGAAAGCTAAGGTGCAGGGCAATCTGTGAGCCGGCGGGAGCTATGCGAGTCTCGCATTTAAGTCTATTAGCACCCATTTCACATAGCACTGATAAACAGTATTTAAGTCTAAGAACCCATTGTAAAATGGTTAGCTTAAACTGTGTGACTTGCATGTTGACTTGCATGGCTCGCATGACTTGCAGCCATGGCTTTCATGACTCTCACATTGTCCTCACTCAATGACAAAATTACTGCAAAGGCGGAAAACATTCGCCACAAAATTAATGTCAAAGCAGACTGTAGTAGTGTTTTCGGCAGCCATTTTTCAAATTTTTTCTGATATTATAATTATTTTGTGCTATGCACATTACGGGATGGGAAGAGAGTCACTCAGTAATTCACTAAAATAGTACATTTGACCCCCTAACACATAGGACACCTTTGAACACCTCATCATTGATTTTACGTTATTTTCAACATGCACCAGCCCTTTTGTACTAACAATTGTTTTGCAAAATCTCAACCCATTTTTGACCAATAAATAGTTCCCATACTTATGCAATGAATTGTTGCAAGGCAACTGTATTAAATCAGAGAGAAAAGGTAAATTCTTTGCACACAACTTGCACAGATTATGTTCTTTACAGAGAAACAATACAAGGATTAAAATTTATTTTTATAAAATTTCACTATGCCTTACATCATCATTGTATCAAGAAAAAAAGTTCTTGGTTTATGTTTGGCAATTGAACATTATTGAGAGCAATCTTGCAATGAATGTATAGTGCCCCTAACGTTACATTTTCTTTGCAAAAGTGAAACATAATTAGCACCACAAGGCATATTTTATGATTTCAGTTTTAAAAGGGACACTTTGTTGTTGACAACATTGCTAAATGTTTATCCTACTGCTAGATGGGCTTGTGAGAGATATCGATCTATCCTTGAAATGACATATCTGGACTACTTTGCAGTCAATTTTGTCATCATTTCATGCAAAGACCAATCAATGTCTCTCACAAGCACAGCCATGAGATTGTCCAGAAACTTTGGTTTTGTTAATTTTGGGGGGTCATTAAAAGGGAAATTTCAAAGCGAAAATGGCAAAAGATGTTTGCTGTTGGGGAAAGATTTATTCCAGCAAATAAATATTTGAGGTGAGGGCACTTTAACCTTTGCATTTATCAAATGGAGATTGCAGAAAACTAATATGTATTATTATCCAATTATTTAGCTACAAATAAGAATTACTAAAATCAAATTCAACACTGGTAAGCTTGGAAATTTGAAAAATAATTCATGGTTTTGTCTAGGATTAGAAACTTTCACGAGAGTTGTGTGGGAGAGGAAGTGAACAGTGCGAGCATTCAGTAAAGTAAAGTAAAGTAAAGTGGTGCATTTATATAGCGCCTTTATCACAAACATCTCAAAGGCGCTTTACAATGATCAATTTACCCCCCGTGGACTGGAAGCATACACAGGTGCAAATGGCAGCCACTTCTAAGCAGTCCATGCATGCTGGTACTCATTTTACCGACCTCGGAAGGATGGAAAGCTGAGTGAACTTTAGCGGGAAAGAAGGCTGCCAAATATTCCACTCTTGGCAGAACCGGGAATGGAACCCGGGACGTTAGGGTTGGAAGGCAGAGATCTTACCACTGCGCCAACCCCTCCGCTCTAGTAGTGTATACTTCCTCATAAAAAATTGAATGATAAAAAATGCTTTTAATTTATTTTACAATGAAAGTGCTCTCCACGTTAACTCTCTTACCCTGTCAAATGCCAGTTGATTGTACTTATCTACAAGGCCTGCAGTCAAGATTTGAAAGAGTTAACAACATTCAGGTCCACTCAAAAGATGTTTTGTTCTTCAACACTTTCCCCACTAAGACGAACACTTACGGATTTTACTCTAATGCAAGACAATTTTACTTGTCGAGGGAGGGAAGGGGGGGGGGGGTGTTAGTTCAGGGGTGAAGGGGTAAATCAGCTGAAAAAGACAAGTCAAACTTAGCAGATTATGATAATTTAAAAACCTCAACTGGGAGGCTGAAGCTGCCTATTTTATACAAAGTGAGGACACCACAGAGGACAAATCAATCCAGAACTTGGAGAAGGATGTGAGGGTATGGTATCCCCGTGCAAATCCAATGCCCTAATCACTAGCCTGCTGAATAAGAACGTGAAGGTACATGTTTCTGCTCTTAAACACAATTTTTATTGTTAGAGATATTATTTCTGTGGTTGCAGGAGTCTTGGCATCTTTCCTGAAGACTCAGATAGAGCAGCAATTCCTTTGTCGTCGTCTTGGTTTCTCCTCCTCGTCTTGAAATTCCAGTCTTACCACGCCAGTTTTGCCTGAATAACAGCTCATGCCATTTCTACAGCATCCACCACTGTCTAAGGAAGGCCCAATGGGTTTCATGGGTGTTGCTTCCTTGACCAAATGAGTTGCTATTTGTTCAAGCATCTCCTTAACCCCTTCACCATTTAAAGCTGAAGTTCTAAATTGCATTGTAAATGCATGAGTCTTTGGAAGCAATGCCATAGCGTCATCCTCACTAAATGTTGAATCCAAGTCAATCTTGTTCCTCACTAAAATAAAGCAAGCTCCTTGAGCATGAATTTTTGCATACGGTAAAAGTTCTGCAGCTTGATTGCAAGAATCTTTATCTGTAGCACTGTAAACAATCAGCACTGCATGGGTGAGTAAGAAATGTGATCGAGTGTACTGAGCGTGCTGTTCCAGACCAAGCGTGTCCCACAGCTGAAGCTGGACAACATTGAAAGTAAAAGGAAAATACACTTTTTCAATATCAGAACATAAGGGAAAAAATTTAACTTAAGTTTATAATACCACATTCCAGCTCACAATTTTCAATGCCCAATTCTATAATAGGCAGAAGTTACTCATGTTGGCACCAATCTACCAAGAAAGTGATGTTATATAGTTTTTGTAATGCTTCTGTGGAATACAACCTTTTTATCATATTGGTAGAATACAATGTTACATGTCTGGGGACAAAAAGAAGTGCATTGTACCAGTGGAAATGGTTCTTACACATGGATTTACATGTATAAATTATGTATACCTACCCAGACAGTACTAGGAGCCGTAGGGTGAATGTTGCTTGAAGTATGAGAAAGACTGTGACAGTCGGGAAAATTAGTCAATGAAGGGTTAGGCATTAGCCTACCAGTTGCCTGTTTTTGTCCCAGAAGTCAGCCTTTTACAGATTTTACTCCAGTCATTAATTCTAAACAGTTTTCTTTTTTCCTTTCCATTAATTAAGGTAGGTTATTAGGTTTAGGGTTGAAGAGGTAACTTCCACACTTACAGGTTCAATCAAAAGTTCTTTAATTAAGGTCTCCGTATAGGTAAATTTGGGCACCTTGCTCAAATTTTTTGTTTTCGCAAATCTTGAATCGCTGGGCTGTGAAATATATTTTCCCAAAAAAAATTCTGAAAAATTAATTTTAAAACTGCTAAAATCGCTTTTCTTTGTTTCCTGCCATAATCTGCGCATGAAAAATGATTGACTTACCATGTCAGTCACATGAAATGATTGCGTGTCAATTGACAGTCTTCATGTGCGATCTGCTACCTTACCATGTGCCTGAACGCTGATTGGCTGAACGTAATTGGCTTTCAAGTAGGGGGCAGAGTTATTCAGCAGACTGTGAACTGCACGCAAAATCTTCAAGCTAGATTTTCTAGGAATTTATTTTGACACCAAAATTACAACTTCTCGGGCCTCCTGTCACGACGGGTTTTAAGATATCACTTCCAAATTTTCAGTTCCAATAGATGATTGTACTATCCCAAATTTTTCGTTTGTCTTCAGAGACTGATTTTATGGCACTTTTTCTGCCCAAATTAAGTATGAGATGAGAGTTTCAACTTTCATGCGTGATATTTCCTTCAATTCTTAACATATCAAAAATCCCTCACAGGGTATTGGAGTGCATTCATATGTGACTGAGATGCAACAAAGTGCGAATAATTTTGAAATAAAGTGAAGGGACAGGAGCTTTTGCAGCAGACTCTGTCGTTCTCAGTTGGAGGGCTCAAAACTAAAAGGCAACATTAAATACCAGAAAACCATAAAACTTTATTCAAATAACTTAAATCTGTTAGCTTTAATATGATATATAGTTTGACCCTATACAAAAAAAAGCGGCATGACAATTTCATTTTTCTGCACAGGAACACATCATTTTCCTTTACCGAGACCTTAACTGGCAAAGGGTGAACAGGGACCCTGTTAAAGACACTAGACAGGAATGTCAAAACGTTTTCAGGCCACATAATTTCACAACTTTGCAAACTTTAATGTCTGATTGTAAACCTGGTTGCAGTGTGAACCTTAACAGTAGTATATATAGGTAAAATTAGATTATTTTTGGTCATACATGAAATAGACCAGGCATGCACTTTCCACAAAATTAATGGTCGCCAATGATTCTTTTGTGTTAAACTGCCTATCACCTCAACAAACTTCTCCACTTTATTCTCGAAAATCATCCCAAATTGTATTGTGTTGTTTTTAGAACCTCTTTATTGAAAACCCACCTTTTTATTCACTTCAAATGAAAGACAGTAAAAGTCGCCATAGTTTGATCCATGAGCAAGCAATGAAGGGGGCCAAAAAGGTTTTATACCGGGCTGATGCCACAAATTACTTCACATTGCTGTTTTCAAAGAATTATTGCAATGCAAAGTACAGTGTAGTCTACGACCTCAACCTGGTACCTGGACCTCAACCATGGCCATTCCTCTTCCTTACATTGTATTTGGTTGTAGATCTGAAATGACAACTAGTTTTTCCACTTTCAGGAGCCTCTAAAACAGTGACTTTGAAGGAAAGAGTTAAAGCAAACCAAAGAATAGCCCACTTTTTTCAATATAATAATTAATATTCAGCTTGAAAGAGAAGGTTATAGGACAAAGGAAAGTGGATGACATGCTAATATCTTTCACATTCATTGCAACTTGTTTCTATTGTTTTTGTCCTCTCTACCTCACTATCAAGCTGAATATTGACATTTCGAAAATGGCCTATTTAGTGTTAGACATTTTTCAGAATAATTTAGGTCGCTGGAGAGGGTTTTTTGAGGTGATAGACACTTTAACATTAACTATATAGGCCTAATTGCCCAGTCTTTTGATATTTTCATGTTAGTAAGGACTAGAAAGGCTCTATTTGTATTAAAAGCATTTAGTGAAATGTTGTTTGCTCCATTCATTATAAAAGAAGTCTATCTTAACTAGGCTTTAGTTACTAAAATAATATTAATGGTGTTCTTCATTCATCCTACCTCCACCATTTCATCTTCAACTTCGACTCTTATTTTACACTCATGATCCATTGTGCTTTTGGCCTCACTTCGCTCTAAATCTAGTTTACCACACAAACGTCGAAAAATAGTGGTCTTTCCAACCCCTGTCTTTCCACACAGTACAACCTTGTATTCTTTAACCATTTTGGAGTCTTTGTCTGTAAAACTGTGTCACACTGCTGTATTACTCCACTGTCTTTAGAATGAAAAATTTGATTATCATAGAGCATCTTGATTTTTCACCTTCAGGTGCTTCTTGAAGCATTTTAATCTCTACAAAAACACAAAGAATTAGATTAATAGGGTGCTTTTGATTGATCTTGAATGAGATTTCTAGATTTAAATTCTCAGCTAGTGTACCTGTCATATGAACCTGTATGACAACCTAGAGTAAAGAAACACTTTGTATTTTACTATTACAATAACAATTAATTAATGAGCTTTTTCGTGCTCCTTCGCAATACAAAATATCCACTTGTCTAATAAGATTTAAGATAGTGAGCAAAATATGATATATTTTTTTGGTAAATTATATTATGCATGTAATGTACTGTTGTTTTCATCAAAGCGTTGACACGACGACAGGAAAACATGCTCTAATTGGCTGCAAACGTGACAAGCTTTGTCTTCAATCATTCAAAGTTTGAGAAGTGTTCATGCAAGTCTTTCTCAAATGGCGGCAAGACTGGACATCGAAGACTTTTCCAAGAAATTGACCCTAATCTGATAAAGTATGCTTCAAATACTTTTGAACTATCGCACGCAAAAGTTTTAACTGTTTGCTTAACGGCTTCAAAACTCAAACTTCAAAGACATGTTTTCCCGTCATGTGTCCATGCTTAGATGAAGACAATGGTATTAAGAGTAAATTGCCTTACACAAGATCTTTGGAAATCAGGACAGAAAGGAAACCCTCTTACATAAAAAATGCAATTGTGAAAATTTAACAATGCCAACAGTTTCAGACCTGTCAGATATGTTTGAATTAGCTATGATCAAACTATTTTGAAATGTATATCTAGGAACCTCAGACCTAGAAAACATCAAAGTAAGAACTGACTCTGAGATCAGACCCCACCTAACAATGGAATGGAAAATTTTGTTTGGTTTAAGTTTCACCAACCGGGACAGGACACAGATGCGAACCAGGTAGCCTCAATCTTGCCTAGCTATTTTTAAAACAACAACTGAAATACAAAGATTTGTACGTAAGATGCAGTGGACTGGAATTAAGTCACCTAGTGGCTTAAAAGAAACAACAAGGATAGAGTAACTGTACTGCTTCAGGATACCATAATAATCCGGTTTGTGTGAGAAGTGAGATGTGATTCTGAGACAACAAAATAGCTTTGATTTTGTTTTTAACCCTCCTCATGTGACGATGAGACTTAAGTTACAGATTTTACCCTAATGCCAGACGATTTTACTCATCAATTGGCCACGCTTTAGGTGTGAATTATGGGTTAACAACCCCTAGGTCCTCCCAAAAACCATGTCCCCATTAAATGTACTCCACTTAGCCCAAGAATCCAATTCAAATCCAAATTTCACCACGGCCACAGAATGATTGCATGCCAACACGCAGCCAGCCAAACGAAGTTGCAAGATACTTTTAAAAGCTTAAGATTTTTTGGTGAACCTTCAATATTAATATCATTATTACAGGGCATTACTCGATAATTGTTCATTGATTAGCTAAAGTAATCGATAAATATCGATAATCACAAGATTTGACTGGTGTAAGAGAGAGACAACCCCAAGATTTAGGCGCAGATTACAGGTTAACTCAGACTTAAGTAAGGGTTTGGCCTTACCGCAAAACCTCTCCCGTTCCTGGCCATTAAATCGATATAAATCGATTGAAATCGAACCGTATTTACTAAAATCGATAATCACAAAAAACTCTGCTATCGATTTTCGATATTAATCGATTAATTATTATTGTTTTTCGGGAATTTTGAGTTAGGACTTCTGCTGGCCTGAGGTCTAAGTTTTGGGTATTCAGTAGTTACTCCGAGACACCTATTTTGGAGCATCAGTTTAATATTAATTTAGGCTATGATTTCATTTAAATAATGGTAAATTTACCGTAAAGATTCTGCCAAACTGAAGAATACCCAGCCACTTATTTCGTAATCATTTGTTTGTTATAAAGCACCTGCGTACAAATTGCATTCTTTCAATGAGCTTTCTAGATGGAAACGTGCAAAAAGTACCTTAACGATTCAAAGGAGTGGTAAATTTTCTCCAGCAGTATCCAACAGGCCTTCACAGGGCATATAATCCATGGTAGGGTCCATATAGTCTCCCTATATAAATATTCCTTATAAGGCATATCTCACACAGATCAAAAACACTGTTCTTGCCTTGCAACCTCGCAGTTTTCCCTGGTAGTCTGGAACGAGGCAATAGTCTGTTGTCAATATGGCGGATGGGGAGTTGGCGAATATTTTTTCAAAACACAACAAATTTCGAAATGGCTGAGGAAGACGAGAAGGAACTACCTCTGTATAAGGTCGCCCTTTGCGGAAAAGCTGACGTGGGCAAAACATCCATTTTTCACCGTATTCGGGGAGGTGAATTTCTGGAGGATACTTCCAAGTTCCCTTATTTGGTCGAAGACGACATCAAAGTTAAGGTTAAAGACAAATCAGTCATGGTAAGAAAGTTGCAAGCATAAGTACGTGTACAAGAGTAACTGCAGAATACCCGGCCACTATTAATTGTGTTCTTGCAGCGGTATCATTTGAAGAACAGGCACATGACATTACACGCCATTCACATGGAAATACTGTATGAAGTGGCCGCGTATGTAATTTTCTGGCCCCAGTTGTTCAAACGATAGATAGCGCTATCCGCCGAATAAATCACTAGCCACTGAATGACTCAATTGGTTTTGCTAGTGTTTATCCGCTGGATAGTGATTTATCCGCTGGATAGCGCTATCCAACGTTTGAACTGCTTAGGTCAGTTAGGTGTACTGTAAAGTAATTTCACTGTTCCCGTTGTTACGTAGGGAAAGTCAAATAGCCAATTTTAACTGGTTAGCTGCTGTTAGAAACACGTCTGTTAAGTGTGACGACTTAAATCCTCTCCGTTCTTGAGATAGAAAGGGAAATGTGACACACGAAAATGGCCCGTAAAGTTTCGGGACTTTCGAGAAATGGGTCCCAGGTCTTAGTCTGGGTTCAGATTCGATGGCAGCACTCAGGACGCGAGCATTAGTCTGAACAAACCTCCTTCATTGTACCTAGGGAAACTTTGGGTGGCTCCTCCAGAGACAGTACCAATAAATTCCCCCAGTGCATAGTATGCTGCAAAAGGGGGAAAATTTGGGGGTGAAGTAAAAAAATAATGGAAAGTACATGTGACTTGGCAAACAAGACAAAAATTCTTAACAGGCCTGGGGACCTACATGTTTTTAACCCTATTGTGCCTCAGGGTGCCTCCATTGACGAGTAGAATCAACTGGTGTTAGACAGAGTAAAATCTGTAAGTGTCACTCTTATGCAGGAAAGGGTGAAATGGATATCTTGGGCAGCCACAAGCTAGTGTTGTGTGAGCAAAACACAAGGTTGTGCTGGAGCTCAGACTCGACATGATAGATTGTACCATTAATTGCTGATTATTTTAAGTCTTGCTTGCTTAACTATACCATGAAGGGCCACTGGTCTGCACATTAATTTAATCAATGAACTAATTATTCAGTTAATTAGTAGTTAAGTGGTAAGCTTAATTAAAGGCAGAATATCTTGGCACTTTGACTTGCAACAAGACCAAGAAGTACCAGTAATACAAGTATCCTATACTTGTGGTGCTTTTCTGGTTAATTATGGTTGATTGCTGATTAGAAGTTTATGAACCGTTCACCTTTCCTAGTCAAGAATTTAGGAGTGTGGTTTGTTGCTTCCCTTAAGATGAAGGATCACATTACTAAGCCATGTAGTAAGGCATTTTATGACTATGATAACTCTAGGGAATCTACTCAAGTTTATATACTTGCCACTACCTGGTTAATTAATCATTCACACACTTGAACATTCTTAAGCTAGTAAGTAAATTACATACATGTACGTCACTTTCTCCTTTAAAATCAAGATCACTGAAAGCTTATCGACTGGAACTTCACCAAGTAATGGCGGTACTGTTAAACGAAAAAAGTGGAGTTAAAATAAACAGTCAAGATTCCTCTTGAAATTACTGCAAAAAAATTTGCTAACTTGAGCATTCAACACAAGTACTTTGAAATCGAAATGTGACTAAAAAAGAGAACTGACTATTTTCATTGTAGTACAGTAGCACTTTAAATATGTTGCCCTGGACTTTTTTCTTTTGAATTGTGCATTTTCGAGAAATAACATGCAAAAACCTGTTGCTTTTATCTGTCAAACATATTAGAAATATAAGATAGATGTATCATAATTATTAAGAACAAAATAATTAATGAGCTGGCAGCTCAGGTGATAGTACGATGCATGATAACTCCGTTGGTTCAAATCACTAAAAATAAATTTTAATTAAATAATTAATTAAAGATAAACTAAAAGAGAATTTTAATATCAAGAGCCAAGGTCATTGATGTATTATCAGTTGGTAGATTATTGCTCGCAAAAGATAATATATTAATACATCTAAGGTCAAGTCTGATGTGTTCATCAAAGAACTTGTAACACAACACTGCCAAATGCAAACAACAGTGGTTGGAAGTGAAAGGGAGAGGGAATGCTTGTACTTATCTGGACACTAATATTATTATTATTATTATTATTATTATTATTATTATTATTATTATTATTATTATTATTATTATTATTACTATTATTATTATTATTATTATTATTATTATATTCCCTGCTGACAACGACTCATAATTATATTTAACTCTGTCTAATACCTGGGAGAAGAGGGGGGAGGGCTTTGTACTTCAGAGTTCAAGTGACAGGGATGAGTGAAGGTGTTTTTTTGGGTTTGAAATTTGGGTAGTAAGAAAATCTTCTTTTTTTGGTAGCTTCATTTAACCCTTTCACTGCCAAGGGCTCCCCCATTGACGAGTAAAATCGTCTGGCGTTAGACAGAGTAAAATCTATAATTGTCAATTTGCATTTTTGGCGGTGAAAGGGTTAAAGTGGTACTATGACCAAAAAACAATTCTTTTTATTCTTTGGATTTCAAAAAACTATGTTAAGTAAACATTAAGTGACCCAAGTTTTAAGTTCTGATTTTAAAAAGACACCTGTCTATTTTAACTGGAATTTTCTTATTTATTGGCCCGCCATTACTAACTTTAAAATCTTGAGAGAGCTGGGTCGAGGAGAAAATGACGTCAAAGACTCACTAGTTTAAGAATGTACATGTAATGCGTGTGTACGCAGCTGAATTAATCTGCAGAACGGGAGTTTCAGGCTTTCAGACTTTTAAACCTGTGTTTTGCATGTAATTTTATAATAAATTGCGTTAACACGCTGAAATTTTAAGCTAGTGAGTAAATGACATCATGTTCCGTAAATCCAACCCTCTGAGGTCCAATCAGTCAGTTTTGAACATGAGTAACAATGGCAGGCCGTGAAATCCAAAACTTACACTCAAAATAAACAGCCTTTGGATAAAACTCAAAGCTTAAAATTTTGCCAGTCGGGTGTTAGGCAAGCATGCTTTCAAAATCTGAAGAAAAAAAGGAAATGGCTTTTTGATCATACTGTAGCACTTTAAGTAGGGATTTTTTTGGGGGTATTCAAAAGAATCTGAAGATTCGTGATAGTTCCTGCACATCCTGGCTGCTTAGTTCCGTGAATAAAGTAAAGTAAATGTGTTATATCATTAAATTTTAATGCTTTCTGGAAATTTGGCATGGGATTTCTTTGGGGTTAAATTTTGGTCCAGGGATTTTTAAAGTTTTGTCTGAAGTCCTAGGGATTTTTAATTTGGGTTTTGACTTGTGCCCCCATTTGATCATCCTTGTCACTTGAAATCCGGAGTTCCCTCCCCCCCCACCATGTCTAATGCCATACAATTTTATTTATCAATAGGGACCACTAGAGAAGTGAATTATTCTCTCTTATATAGACACCTTAAAAATTCAGGTGGCTTCAGTGGAATCAAACCCATGACCTAGCTCTGCAGTGCTGATGCAATGCATGCTCTCTCTACCAACTAATTATTTAAAGCTACAGTGTACATGTACATTTATAAACTTCAAGCCACTCAGTTAAGGGCATGTCAATTTGTTGGTCTCATGTGTTCTAACTTGTGAAAAGACTGGATTAATGAAATAAATGTATACTTGAAGTGGAGGGTAAAGCCACTTGAATTTTTCAGGTACAGTATCTACAAGAGGCAATTGCTTAAATTGTCCAGATACAAAGTGTGAGGATCAGTTCTCCCTTTCTTCTATAATCCACACTTCAAGTATATACATTTATTTCATTCAGTTGTCAGAAGTGTTAGGGCACATTAATTTAAAGATTACTATTGTTTCACTTTTGAGAAGTCTCACCTCACCTCAAGATTTCTGATTGAGATCCTCGAAAAAAATTTCGAGGGTCTCAAAACTCGATCCTCGATTCTCGAAAACATCGAGGATCGCGGATAGAGTTTCGAGTCGAGACTGTCAACTTACATTTGCACGGTACTGTAGTTTATTGCTGGCATAAGTTCATTGGCCATGTCATTATCAAGTAGATGCATTTCTCAGGGTATTTACGATGAAAGTCACTCATCTAGCGCTGATGAGTAGTCTCATAATGTAGATTAATGTATACGCTGTAGCAAAAACAACTTTAAAGTTTTTATGCTGGCATGTCAAGGCCCTTCATTTTTTGCCTTTAAATTGATACACTTGCAGATACACCTTGTGGACACAGCTGGGATGGAAAGAGATGCTCCCTTAACACGCTATCACTACCATGGGAGCCATGCAGTTTTATTGGTTTATGATTGTGATGATGGTCAGTCACTATCGGCACTCAAAGGTTACTATGAATGTGTAAAGGACAATGCCAGTGGTGCTGCAGTGGTGTTGGTGCGAAATATGATTGATAAAGACCCTCAGTGCGTAGATGTAAAGGACGCTGACAACTTAGTCTATAATCACTGCAGCTCATGTGTGCGTCCATGTCAGTTCAAGATTAAAGCTGAAACATCAGCCAAGGACAACATGGGAATAACGGAACTTTTCCAGAAAGTGGCTGACTATTTAATAAGTACTAATGCTGAACCTAGCAATAAGAGGAAAAATAAAGGATTTGATGCAGAAATTAAACTGCAAGGAGAACAACAACCACAGGCAATACAAGAATCTAAGTCGAGCAGATGCAGCTGTAAATAAAATCTATTTCATGTGGTATACAAAATAGGAATCTCAAAGGAGGTAATAATTATTAAGTACAACGATTCAAAACTGTGTGAGAAAAACGTAACCTTAATGTACCTTTGCGGCATATACCGGTAGCATTTTAATTTCTGTTTTTTTTTCTTCACCCTTCCCCCCCCCCCCCCTAAGTGTGACCCTCACAGATTAGACATTGTTGAACACCAGACGATTTTACTGTTAATGGGGCAGGGGAGGGGGGGGGGGGGGAGGTGTATCGGTGGTGAAAAGGTTAAAGTGCTACCATGACCAAAGGAGTCATTTCAAATTTTTCTTTGGATTTCAAAAACTAACTAAACAGTGACTCAAGTTTTAAGCCTTGATTTAAAAGAGGCACATGTTTATTTTAACTGGAATCAGTTCCTATTTAATGGTCCGCCATTACTAACTTTAAAATTTTGAGAGAGCTGGATCGAGGAGAAAAATAATGATGTTGAAGACTCACTAGTTTAAGATTGCAATGCATGTGTACGTGGTTGAATTAATATGCAGCACAGGAGTTTTGGGCTTAAAGACTTTTAAACCTGTGTTTTGCATATAATTATGATAAGGTGCATTTACTCACTCAACTTTTAAGCTAGTGAGTAAAATGATGTCACCTTTCCCTAGATATAATTCTCTGAGGTCCAATTGGTCAGTTTTCGATGTGAGTAATGCCAGAATCTGAAATCCAAAAAGTGCACTCTAAGTAAACAGCATTTGGATAAAAATCAAAGCTCAAAATTATGCCAGTCAGGTGGTAAGCAAACACACTTTTTCAAGAAATCTGACAGAGGTGTTTGTAAGAACACGTCAGTATATTATTTTTAGAGGACTGTTTTGCAGGATTTGAGCAAATTGAATACAGATGCTGCACAGAATTAATTTTAACAACTTCAAATAATGGGACCCAAATAAATGAGTCCAAGCTAAAGAACAAGCAGTATTTTTTATTAAAGCACTTAAAAACACAATTGACAAGATTGTCAGACACAGTCAACATGGTCGTTTACTACTTGTAGGAAGTTCTCGTTGGGGTGACTATAGCATAATGGCATGCAATATTCCAAACATGCGAACCAAATAATTTTATTGCATCCAGCTGGATCCAGTCAAACAGCACAAAGGTCCTCATGAAGGGAATAGACCGTATTCATAAATGGGAGTCAAGAAATTATTCTTTTGTCTTTGTGCTAATCATCCTAACTAGCCTCACTTTGGAACAAAAATTCTTTTGAATTTTGCTCGTGTTTACGAGGCTAGTTAGGATGATTAGCATAAAGACAAAAGAATAATTACTTAGCCGCCATTTATGAATATGGTCTATGGAACCTGGAGAAATTTTCATATGGAAAGGAAATCATGGGTTGGTTTGCACCAACAAAATGATTGGATTACCACAGTTCTAAAATTTCTGAATAATCATCTTACCATTTCCCGTTCATAAGTAGCACACTGCTCCACTCCTTACCTCCTCCTTCCTTGTCTGTCATTACTATGACAGGGTGGTGGACAAAACACTGACCCCCAGTCCATGGACTACCTGATGGACTACCCAAATGGACCACCCTAAAATGGACTAACTCTTAAAAATACCATTTCGAATGAGTACTGTTGAAAGAACTCAATTGAAAATATACTTACGTTGCATGTGCCTTCAGTTGTTTGTTGATCAAGGTCGTTTAAAATGGGTGTTGAGGCTTGAGTAAGCACTATTTGAGACACTGCTTCCATAAAGACCAACATTACTCATTCGAAATAGTATTAGGGACCTTTAGGTTCTGGGACAAGGACGAGAATGAGTTTCGACTGTCGGTTTTTAGCGAAAAGATACAGCTATAGTCTGTAGGGTGATTGATGTTATTCTTTGTTAGCAGTATAGGTTGCTCAGTTATTCTTATTGCTGGTAACTGAGCCTTTTTGCTGATCGAAAAATGCCAGCAATGCTATTGTGCTGTTGACTTGTTTTGACACAACATTTTTGCAAAACCTCGTACTAAAAATAATAGACCATTTTACAGTTGTGGCTAAGTTACCAGGCCTAACAATGGAAGCGAGGCTGCCGGTGACCCTGTTTTGATACAAACCTTCATGCTTTTGTAATGTTAATATGGACTAATTAGCATTACAACAATACAATTTACATGATAAAAGCAGTGAGGTCTGTATCAATGCAAGGTCACCGGCAGCCTCGCAGCCATTCATAGGCTTGGTCGCTGAGCAAACAACTGTAAAATGGCCTATTAATGAAGACGGTATCTCATATTTCCCGCCAAAATGACACTGGTTCGCGCACACTCACTGTTGCTCTATGAGAAAATCTCGTTTTTGGTCCTCATCCTCAAATCTAAAGGTCCTGATTTTTACGTTAGTCCATCAGGGTTGTCCATGGACTGGGTGTGAGTGTTTTGTCCACCAACCTGTACTAATAATGGTTTCTGTCGGTGCCACCTGATCATAGGAGGCCCCTGGACTTACCACTCCCACATTTTCCACTCATTTAATGCGGTTGGCCTGCAATTACTAAGATTTCTTTGTCTTCAAAATGTATATTTTCACTTTGTTTTAATGGTACCGGTAGTTAATCTATAAAAGGCATTTTCGCATGCACTAATAATTAAAAGGTGGTTGAGATTACAAGTCAAGTTGAAAATTCATGACAATTCACAGTATTTTCTTTTGACTCTTCAACATCAAAGCCATAGTGTTTAAGCTTGTGAGATGGAGACAGAGAGATGCTTTAAAGGGAACCTCCACTAAAACAACAAAATAACTTTAAACCACAGAACATAATGTTTACAATTAAAATTGTTCAAACTTCTTCAAATGAAAGAGTTTATATTCAGAAAAAAAGGAATTCAAAAACGCTTCTTTTGGCTTTCAAATTTCCCGGGCACCACCATCTTGAATAATTGTGACATATTGTGGTTGCTCTATTGTTCCAGAACAAACGCTCTTTGTATCAGAACAATAGGGCAACCACAACATGTCACTTATTCAAGATGGTGGCGCTGGCAAATTTGAAAGCAAAAACAAGCGTTTTTGAAATTCTTTTTTTTGGATACAAACGCTTTCATTGGAAAAAGTTTGAACAATTTTAATTGTTAACATTATGTTCTGTGGTTTCAAGCTATTTTGTTGTTTTAGTGGAGGTTCCCTTCAAGCTCATGTATCTAGGAAAAGACAAGAAGCTGTAACCATTATGTAATATGACAAGACTGCAAGCAACTGCAGAGCTTTTGCATGCCTTTCGTTCTGAGGGACAGGGGATCGTCATATTAAATGTGCTCCGGAAGTTAGACATTTTCATAACACAGGGCTATCTTTCTTCAATCCAATCTTGTGTAATGCCCTCAACCTTAACTAATTATGTGTGTTTTGAAATTTGCATAATTCGTAATAAATTATTATTCGCCTCATGTGTGAATAGGCCACTTTCAATATATTAAAATTCAGCTTGAAAGAGAGTTTTAGAGGACAAAGACAAAGGAACGTGGGTGGTATGCTATTATCTTTTTCACATTGAATTTCATTACAACTTCTTTCTATTGTTTTTGTCCTCTCTGCCTCACTATCAAGCTCAACGGTGATTTTTTTCGAAAATGGCTTATTACATGAGAACCATGCCCTAGCATTTTGCCAATCAGAGAGGGAATTATGTCAGAAACAGGAAGTGTACTGCAGCTATATAGTGAAGAAATAAGTAACTTTTTTCCTTTATTTACAAAAGGGTGTTATTTCCATCAAATTTGCAATTCCAGCATCTGTAAACTTTGATGTTCAACTCTTGTCCAGTTTTTCCCCAGTGGTAAGTTGCTGCTGCTGAGCTTCTTGTGTTTCGACTCTGTGCTCTGGGAAGTTTTCCCATGGTGTCTGAAAATCAAATCTGCGAAATTCTTGAGTCATTTCAACTGGTTCACAGACAACACGCTTCAGCTCATCGTCGTATCGCACCTGAAACATTGATTTTCACCTTATTAGGAAACTGGAGCTTTAAAAAGGGCAGGTGTAAAAGTCGGGCTGGATCAACTCGGATCGCTCACCTCGGATCAAGCCAAAACTATTCTATGTTTGCCCTGATTTCACCAAGGTTAGCTTAAAGATTAGGGCTAGGGTGATTTCTTAAGAATTTATTTTTTTTACGTTGATTGAAGGTGAGAAATCCGAGTTGATCCAGTACTACTTTTGTACTTGCCTCTTTCGAAAGGCCTTGGTCACATATTAAGTGCACTGTCTTACTCTTTTCAACACATTAAATCAAACCTTATCCGAACAGTGTTTTATGGACTTTTTTGACAATCAAACTTTTCACATGTTCTCGTGAATATTAATTACCGTAACTGGGATTCTGCCAGGGAAAAGTAAACTTTGAAATTGTACAGTGTTTAGGGGGTAAATAGCAAAGTAAAAAGAACAGGCATGAAACAGTGTTGTTCAAATAATATCAATACAGTGAAATGAAGAAAATGTTGCAAAGAAGCAAAAGTCAACCCATTTACTCCTCAGGCATCCTAGGACGCACCCAGTTGACAAGTAAAATTGTCTGACTCCCAGGAGTCAATGGGTTAATGGAGATAAATGCCAAGAAATTACATAGCTTGAAAAGTGTCTACAAATCTTGTCATACAAATACAGGATTTTGTTAGTAGAGTGTTTTCACTTGCATGATCAGTAACCTTGTTTTCCCAACGAAACAAAAGTTAAAGAAAACATGTGCATGATAATAAAGTTCGTTGGGTACACAAACATGGCCGCCGTTCGATTGTTTAGAAACACCAACATGGCTGCTGTGACATCACATGAAAACACTCTACACACCTGCAGTAAGAGCAGATCTTGATATTTTACATTACCCAAAATCATTATCATTCAGAGTATTTACTGCTGCCCTAACTGTACTGAACATTGTTGTCTGAAAGTCCCTTGCACTTCACAAACTACGAAAAAACAACAGTGTCTGATCAAAAATCACCAACTTAAATCGCCATTACCTCTACGTAACCAGATAATGGAAAATCCTTTCTAAAAGGGTGGCCTTCAAACCCATAATCTGTCAAGATTCTTCTCAAATCTGGATGATCCGCAAAAAATACACCAAACATGTCCCAAATCTGCAATTAGAGAGGAGTGGAAAGGAGAAATACACACAATTAAGTTAAACGTTATTTAAAGTAACTTTCCTATGTTGACACTACTAAAGGAAGACACCTCTTTAAGGAAACCATAGACCCCAGTGGTCTACCCCAATTTTCGTGTTTCCCAGAATTAAATGAACTCTCCATAATGTGGAAACCTCTTTACAGCAAACAGCAGGCCCTTTTAAAGCTGACATCTGGCATTTCTTGTAAAATCAATAGAATGACCTGAACGTTACTTCAAACTGTTTGCAAAATTTCCTTTGACTGATTTACACATTACAGTTTTATTGATCAGCACACAATAATAACAATAGTATTATTACATGGATGATTATTGAAAATTCTCTGTACTGATTGTGACCACCAGGAGAGAGTCCAAAGGGTGTCTGCTTTAGAAAGAATTGACTGTACAATTTGTGCACTAGGCCCATGCTAAGAAAAGTACACTTTTCAGTGACTGTGTCAACTCTTGCACAAGCACTGTAATTTTGTCAAGTACATGAGCATCATACCTCTCTTTCATACCAATTTGCTGCTTTGAATACTGGGTCAGCTGAGTCAATAGGTGTAAGTTCATCAGTGTACGTCTTAACTCTTATCCTCGCATTGTATCTCAGAGACAGCAAATTGTACACTATCTGTGGGGCACAAAATAGCACCAAACAACTTGATGTTAGTTACACAAGACACAGGGTGTTTGTGATTTTTTTTTTCTTAAATCTTAATGTTATCTATCTTATTACTTATAACAAAAAATTATTGGACATGCTTCAATGGGAAGGAAACACAAAACTGCAGATCAGAAAACTGATATGTAATGTATCTGTTGTAGTTAAATTTTTTCCTTGGTTATATAAAAGGTTTTCAAACTAGTTCAACTAATTTACAATGTAATACTTTCCTTTGCCAAATAAAACCATGTTGTCTCGCAGTGATGAGCGCAAATTTCTATTGCGTCGAGAAGCCTGAAAAATTTTCAGGACTTCAACGGGATTTGAACCCGTGACCTCACGATACCGGTGCGATGCTCTAACCAACTGAGCTATGAAGCCACTGACGTTGGGAGCTGGTCACTTCTGAGTTCACAACTTCCCGTGAGAAGTAATTATGAGTGAAAGATATATATGAAATACATCATATATTATATATCAAAGGAAAATTTCTACAACAACATATACAAAAAAAAGACAAAAAAAAAACAATCAACGTTCCTAACAACCGAGTGCCATACATTATTGCAAGTTACAGCAATGCAGGGTGGACAAAAACAGCTTTTTGTGCACCATAGGGCAGCTGTTGTTGTTTCTCCTTTCCTCCCAGAGTTAGCCAGCGTAGCTGCTGGTACTGTTGGCTCAAGAGACAAATTAACGAGAGGCGAAGCCACATGGAGAATGGGAGAGGCTCAGTATTTCACAGCGCTGCACTCCCCATAATTTCTCCATGCGTCTTTGCTGCTCGTTAATTTGCCTCATGCACCAACAATACCACCAGTTAAGCAGGCTACCCAAGAGTACCAAATACAGATTTTAAGCCAGATGATTTCACTCATCAATCAGAATAATGGGAACCCATTAGCAGTAAAATGATTTTAAGCACACATGTACCTCAAATCTATAGGGCTTTCCAGGCTTATCAACGGCTGTAATGTCTATTATGGATTTGTATTGTGCATTGGTATGATCTTTCAGGAAAGTAAGAACCGGAATGATTCCCTCCGGAGCAATCAATAATTCAAGTTCTTTTGTTTGCGTCATTTGAGCTTGCTGGATGTATTTTGGCAGAATACTTGCAACATACTGTCCAAACTCAGACAACTGAGTGACAGCAGCATCCTCTGAAAGAGAGAAGATAGGAACTTGTTTGGATGTCATTTATAATAATTTATTTCATGCCCTAGTAAAATTATTCTAAATGCACAGGCAGTAAAACTAACAACATCGTGGAATTGATCCAAATCAATCCACCGTAATCAATGAAAACTTCTTTCAATCTGTCCCACTTATGGATTCCTCCACATAACCCTTTCCATCCTAATGCAACAACTTACATGTACTTGTACTATGTCTAAAGCCAGACAGTCTTCCATAATTGGGATGCCCTAAAGGTTAATAATATTATTTGAATCAAATGGCCAGCTGCAAATGACTGGCCTTCTTCTTAAAAAATGCCTTTCAGGCACACACAAAAAGGAAAATACATGTACCAGTGGGAATAAAATAACAGTGTAATTAATCATGTGCATGAAGAACATACACTTAAAATCCAAAATTTGTCATCACATCATTATAATAATATCACATTATAAGACTTGCTTTATAGCAAAATACCTTCATCTCACAAATAAAACTTTTGGTTCAAGTATCCAAAACTACAGCTGTATTTGATACAATATACATATTTTTAACTGGCTAGTACTGTACTTTTCTACTTTAGTCATTAATACAAAACTGGAAACATCTAGATGGCTGAAAGAATTCCATACATGTCATGTAACCACAAAAGCTATGTGGGAAAAGAAGTCTCAAGAAGAGGTGGAATTATTACGATAACAGATGGTCAGGTCAATCAATAATATTGCTTTATCACTGGTAATTTGTAAATGTTTTGGTTCCACTAGTTCTCTTTCGAACTGCCTAGCATCTCAGCAAACTTTTCTAGTTCACCAAAAAAGTAATAATTATTATTAATAATTAATAAGAAATAGTGATAGAGAACAATGATAATAATTATTAATATTATTGCTCTCTTGCAGCATTTCTCCCGAAGATGTTCTGTTGTCTTTTATAACCCTTTTCCCTGAAATTCCCTTTGCCATTTTCTTTGAAAGGTGAGAAACTTGTTCCAAGACTAAGAAATGAAGGGAAATGGGTTCAATACCAGGTTGACGTCACAAACTACTTTGCATCATGGTTTTCAAAGAGTTGTCTCAATGCAAAGTACTTTGTAACCTTTACCCTGTCTTAAACCTGTTTCTTCTTCCTTGCTTGGTAGTATATCAAAATAATAATATTAAAGCTAGTTTTCCACTTTTTGGGACCTCTTAAGCAGACAATTTAATGGAAGATATTTCACTAACAAAAGAACTAGTTTTTGACAATTGCAGAAAATAACAAAGAAATATTATTGTAGCAGGAAAGTTAGAGGCAGGTAAGATAATATTGTCAAGTTTAAAAAGGCAATGTTCTCTCTATGGAAAATGAACAAAAGCTCCCCCAGTCGGCTGTTGGCTGACCATTTGGACAACAGTCAGTCGACAGTCGGCTGGCAAACAACAAACAACCAACAGTCGTGCCATTCAAGCTTCACACAGAATTGTAGCGCAATGCTGATTTGCAATGAAAACTACCACAAAAATGCAGTGTTTGCAGCATGTAAGTACTTTCAGTTAGCTAAAATTTCATCTGTCGGTAGACTATCACCTGTCTGTCGGTTAACTGTTAGCAGAGTGTTGGCCAACAGTTTACAGACACTTGGCTGACAGGGTGACCCGATAACACTGACCCCTGGTCTGCTGACCCCCCCTACAGATTGGGTCCATGGACTGGCTTACGGATCTGTCCACAGACTACCACTACGGACCCCATCTACCGACTACCCCTAAACAACATAGAAATAAAAAAATAATAAAAAAATAAATAACATCTAAAGATTTAACTTACCGGTTGTCTGGATAGACCACTTGTGTCGGCGAATTCTCATCCGTTATGCTCTGCAAATTTAACAGACTATTTAAGGCTCAGGCTCAGGCCAGACCCTGAGTCTGTTAAAATTTGCCAAACACAACGTTGAGATTTCGCTGACACAAGTGGTCTATACAAACAAACGGTAAGTCAAATTTACTTGTCGTTTTGGGGTGGTCCAAAGAGGGGGTCCATAGGGGTAGTCCGTGGACCAGTCCGTAAGGCATTTGCAGTGACCCTGGAGCACTTTCCTTTTGTCAAAACTGGCCAGCCAGACCCATCAGTTTGCAATTTGAAGGAACACTTGCATGACAATCCCTCGCATTCTTCCTGAGGAGTGTATATCATCCTCGAAGAGTGTTACTTTGAAGGCGTTGTAGAGTTAGTCCTTGCAAATGCCTCGTCTGGCCGGTCAGTTCTGTCAAATGGAAAGAGCCCCTGGTTGATAGTCAAAATCAATAAAAATAAATTAAACGTACCTTTGACTGCTATATCAGTTGAGAATTTTCTTGTCAGCTGTGTTGAAAAGCAAGGAGTGTAGAAATACTGGAAACATTTTTGTTTATCTAAAAAGAAAAGCTAAGTCGTCATATAAATCGAGGAACTAGGGAGCGGTATTGAATGTAGGTAAAGTTTATTTTCTGTACTTCCCCATATTTTACAAATTTCAGTCCGTCTTGCCACCCATTTCTCTAAAACAATAGAGGAGAGTTATCTAGAGACTTCAAACGTACTTTTCACAGGAATCCTTAGGCTTGCAAATGCTCCGAGCCTCAGCAGAGAACGAAGCCTGGAGGACGCCATTTTAAAATACTTTGTCGTGCCCAGGGCCTTGCAGTCGGCTTTATTTAATAGTGCTCAAGAAATTCCTTGGTTTCAAAGGGATTTAAACCCATGGCTGAAAGATTACTCATCAGAGTTTTGGTCAAGTGCGAGAAAAGACCAGACCCTGCGCTGTCGAGAAGCAGAGGATCAGCGTCACGGATATCGAAACGATTTATACGATACCAACATGGCGCGGAAAAACTAGAGCGCGAAGGTCGACGGTAATGAGAGGGTAAGCCATGGCAAAGTGGCCAATATTTTGAAAAGCGGTCCCTCCGAGGGGTTATGAGACAAATCTTAGCTGTAAAACATCTGTTTGTCTGCCTTACGAGGAGTTCAATGGGCGGGGCACAGGCGGTATTAGCGGAGCACCATAGCAAGAAAAGAAAATATGGTGAACTCATAGACCGTATTCATAAATGGCAACTAAGTAATTATTCTTTTGTCTTTATGCTAATCATCCTAACTAGCCTCGTAAACACGAGCAAAATGCAAAAAAAAATTATTCCAAAGTGAGGCTAGTTAGGAGGATTAGCACAAAGACAAAAGAATAATTTCTTGACCACCATTTATGAATATGGTCTATGGTTGTTTACCGTTTACCGAAAAATTTCGTAAATTTTGGTTGGAATGTAAATGGTAAAGCTATTAAGTTGAGTGTGATCGGAAAATTACCGTAATTTTCGGGACGTCTTGAAAGGTAGTCGAAAATTTCCAACCGAAATTTCCAAACGGAAAACGTGTTTACCATTTGCATTTGCCCGGCCCCATTTCCCCATGCATATGATTTTGCCTCCCTCCAGACTCTCTCGGTAAACTTGAACGAATTTTGTAAATGGTACACGCCGATCCTAACTGAACTTTCAACTGGGGAGTTTTTGTTTCTCATTTGTACAAACCTACGGTACCAACTGGTTTCCCACCCATGAGCAATCCATGAGCAACCCATGAGTTGCTTTTCTCATGGTAATCATGGCTAGTGGTATTGCTCGTGGGCGCGTACACACGAAGTTGCCTAGTAATTTAATAAATAATAATAATAATAATAATAATAATAATAATAATAATAATAATAATAATAGTAATTATAATAATAATAATAATAATAATAATAATAATAACGGTAATGATAATAATAATAATAATAATAATAATAATAATAATAATAATAATAATAATAATAATAATAATAAAGCCCAACATGGCAGCCCTTTACAGTGTACATCTTTGATTTTTGGACACCTGTCAAGACCCTAGATATCCGCTAACCAGAATCATGTGACCATATCGCGGGATCAAGTTTTGAGTTCATGGAAATAAGCTGTTTTTGAAGTTGAACGCTGACCAGGTACTGCCTTTTGATTGGATTGCAGTCTCAAGCCAGGTTAACTTCTAGTAATCAGGACACCTAAACATAAACAAAACTTATTAAGCTTATTACTTATTTTCCGCGCACTTTCTGTGGCTCGACACGGCTGCATGGCCATACTACGTCAACTTAAGGACAGTGCCTACTATTGTTATTACGCATACGTTCTGCGCATCTCCAGATACTTGGATTTCCTATCGCTAGTGCTTACTAATGGAGGGATATTTTTGTGCGGTTTAAAAGTATGCAGAGAAATTAAAGCAGAACTTAGCAAGTGCTCTTGGTATCCAAAAAGAAAACTGGGGGTAACCATGCATTTTCAGACCAGTTTTTTTCAAATTTCAATCCATTTCCATCCTCCCCATCGTCACCCTTGCCTGCAAACAACAAAGAATAGCTTCAATGCACTTCAATGGTCATTGGCAACAAAACTACAGTATTATTTTTTTGGTTTTCATTGACGTCTTTAAGTGTTTTGAAGTTTAACTAAAATAGCGTGACACTGCTCCTTAAAGCTCTTAACAATCGACGCTTTTCGTGTTCAGGTAGAAAACGGTTTGAAACTTGAATATTTTTCCTGCATTTTTTGCCGGTTTCAATCCAGGTTTGACATATATAGCTGTGGTCAGGACCACACTGGTAGCTACGCAGTTATTCAAGACCAGCATCGGAGGGATATAAACTTAAAGCTTACCATTTATTTTAATTTGTTTAGAGCTTTTTGCTCAATTTCAGTGCAATTTTTGGCATATCTTAAGAAGATTTTAAACTGATTTTGAATAGGATAAGGTTGCATGATGCCCAGACGACCTATGACGGAAGAGCAGAGACGAAAGAACTCGTTCTAGATTGTTTTGTTTGGTTTTCGTTATTTGATTGCTTTTCAAAGCTAAACGAAAAAAGTTCAAACTTGTTTTATCCTGTAAAATCGTTGTTTAAGTAAGCGGGAGCTCCGCTTTTAGGCTTGGCTAAATCTATAC
>OX421447.1:43761610-43769110 GCA_949126865.1 Montipora capitata | reverse complement strand
TCGTATGCAAATGTTTCCCTGCTTTGAATGACAAATCCTATAAAAGTATCCTGTAATTAAGGCGCTTTTTGTATCCTTTCCTTGGCGAGAAATACGAGAGAGCCCTGAAGCGACCAATTTGGGGATCATTTGTTGCAACTGGTTTGCCTCGTTCGATAATGGCTGTCGAGGAAAACTATTGCGCGCATGCCTAATTATGCATTGCTGGACCATTAGTTTCCGTCTTTTAAACATATCGAAATTAAGTAGAGGTGAAATAGACAAGTTCGCTTTTAAAAACAAACGACATACAAAGAACAATCCATTTTTTCACTTAACTTTGCCTGCCGGAATAGCGGCACCGTTATTGCTCCATAATGAATGCCATTAATTTTAATCTAGTTTTTTGAAAAGACGCAAATCTCAGGAACTTAACCTCGATCCAGCTGGTTTTTTTTTGTGCTCGATAAATGTTTGAAAAACGTGTATGCATGTGTCGCACAACTGAACGAACTGAACATGAAAGTTGTTTGTTGAATGATCCACAACGTATATATCCTGTCTTGGTTCGCTTCCACGACTAGCTTGACCTGATGTAAAAATTAAAGCCGATTCAATTGAAAGTTGAAATCTGTTAGTATAAATATTTTATCACTGGTGTTTAATAGAATTTTTCTTTTCTGATGGAAAGACACATGGTAGATCAATTGAAATATGCCTGTTGTTTAATATACAATGCAAAATAGAGTTCCTCTTGGAGAACTGAGTTTGAATTTAAAGTAAAGTAAAGAAGAAATTTTGGTTTTCGTGAAATTTGAAGCAGGAGACCCTTTCATTGTGTTTTACTGGGTTTATGGCGAGTTGCCTCCTCAGTGACCTGTTTAATGAAAAGACCTTTAATTTGTCTCCCTCTTCCTCTGGCGAAAAAGTCACTTTCATAAGTTTACAGTTTCAGTTTTATGAATGCACTTTACAAACAATAAATTTCGACTGTGGACACCTGCATCGCTACTTCAACATTGAAACTTATCATTAAAATGACTTTTTTCTTTAAAATTAGAAAAGTGTGATGAGTGTCGTGTTGCTATGGCGCTGAAATTTCCTGTTCTAAACAATTGAGCGCGTCCCACGGTGTTGACGATGTTGTCGTGTTAATAAGGTACAACTGAGAAGACGTAAATAAATCGGATTCATTGACTTTTTTGTTCACCCTATAGGCCCTAGAATTATAAAACTGAAAACGGAACGCGATCGAAACGATTAAAATGGTGCAATGCTTTCATAGGGGCTGCTCATGCGCGCGTAATGCTCTTACGCTACCATTGCTTTCAGTACAATGTTGAATTCATTTTTGTTATGGCGTATTTACCACTTTTAAGCCCATAGAATAAATTATGGCTGAGTTGGAGACCGACTGATTTTATCCTTTACCCCTGCGGCTAGTCGGCCAAGTAAAGAGCAGCGAAGGCCTCCCGTGTCCACAAAATGAGATTTTAATATCGAGTTTGCTTGTCGAATGATGATACAATCATTCCTAGCAAAGTTATCGAAAAATGTCTTGATTTACGGGTTTCCGCCAGACCAGTTATTTCCTGAAGCTACTGAAATGCCTAGCTAACTAATTCATCTGCTATCCTGCTAGTACAAAGGCTTTTTTAAATTTTCTTTTTCTCGGAGATGTTAACTCTTGTGCATGCTACTGGTGTATGTATTCTAGCTCTATCACTTACATAAGCCGCTAGCAACCTACAGATCTTCAATTCGCTTTGATCGAAACCTCTCTAACATTGAGTTATCTTTGTCAACCCGTTTTATCAAACCGGCCAAATTTTCGCTGTTTGTCCTTGTCGTTTTCATTTTGCTTACCTTTTTACAGTTGTCTTCACCGCTACTCAGTATTTTCTTAACAAAAGCCACGCGAAAAAACGAATTAACAAAAAAAAACCTATGGCAACACAGGCTATTTATATGCTTGCCGATGGCGATCACATTATTCAGTTGCAAAACGGTTGTTAATCATATTTGGCAAGAATCAAAACATTCATTGAAGTAACTTAAATATTTCTCCTTGGTTTTGTTGTGGAAAATTGAACGCAGATGAGTGGATGATATGATTTTTCGGAGATTGAAACAAACTATCCCCTCGCTGGATCAACTCACGCAAACCATGACTTGAAAAAAGGTAAATTATGGAAAATTTGTAAGTGGAACTATTTAAGTATATGCGACTGCCGTGACCCGTTCTGACCACTTGTAAATAGCCAACTGGTTTGCCTCCGGCCAGTTGGGATACTTAATAATTGCTGTCGATTTTGTTCTGTCGTTTCGATGATTGTGTTCATTGGCTCTGAAACTCGCGCTAGCCCCATTGGGGGAGTGGTCAGTTAAGCCATCTGTGTATATATTTTTATTCAAGAAAATTAAGCGTTAATTCAGGCATCGTTGTCTAAAGCTCGTAATTCTAATATTCTAAATTAGTATGTGTTAAAACAATGGATAGTGTTGAAGGCGCGCTCTGATTGGCTACTCCGAATATCTGTTATTAGTATAAATACACAGGTGATTATACAAAATCGCGCTCTCTCATTGGCTCGCTATCTCGGATTATCAGCCGATAATCACCTCAACGGACAAAATGGCTGCCAGTAGTCGTTTTGCCACTGTAAGTGAAGATGATTTCGCGTTGAAATGTTTTTTTTTTCTCTTTTTTGAAATAATCACCTGTGTATTTATACTAAAACAATTATTCGCCTCAGGCTCAGTGATTATCGGTGAATATTCACCTCGACTTCGTCTCGGTGAATATTCACCGATAATCACTTCGCCTGAGGCGAATAATTGTTAATTATTAAATTCTCAACCTCAGATAATGCAATTCTCGTGATCTGATTGGTTCACTCAATCTCGTTTACCAGCTCATACACCTTATTTTGACCTTATATGGTAAATTATTGCGCTTAGCGTTGCTGAACTAAAAATTTTTACGCCAGAAAGCGAAAAAGCAAAAAAAAAAAACGTTTTTGTGGAAAGTTTGGATCAATATCGAAGCTTAGAAGTACTCGAAAAGGCAAGAAATGTTTTTGTGATGAGCCTGCGTCTGTCTGACCACTAGGTAATACACAACATCGCATCTTCATCAAGTTTTTTCGATTTCGCTAGAATTTTCTCCCTTTTTTCGCTCGTGTTTCGTACTTCCAAACTTTTTGAGTTTGAGGAATTTAATAAAACAATTATTCCATTCGCGCTTGTTGGATTCAGCAATAAAGCGAGCTGAAATCATTTTTGCAGCTCTGAGAAAAAATGGTCGACAAAAGCTGTTTTGGACCGGAATTGACCGAGGCAGGTATCGGTGCTTTCAGTTGACAATACTATCCCCGGGAACACCAAAGAAGAGTTGTTGATCCTGGTATTTTTTTTAAAAACAATTATTCTACTCGGGCTTGCTGGATATGAAATGATTATAACCAACTCGGCGCTTTCATGACCTATCACTTCATACCTAGCGCACCCTCGTAGAATAATTGTTAAGTGTGCACCTCCGAGAACCGGGATTTGTGCCTGAAAATATTGTGATCGTTGCAGGAAAAGAGGAGATAAAATCATCTTTTTGTGCTATATTATCTCACTGTTTTAGTATAAACTAAAACAACTATGCACCTCATTGTCGATAGCAAGTGGTGAGTTAAATATCCACTATTAGACACCTCCACGTCGGTGAATTATTCAAATCCGAAGAACGTGGGACTCGTTCTATCTCCTGCGTGTAAAATCAGCCATTAATGATTGATTATCAATTTGATGCGCTTTCGTTTCAACAGAAATTCTGATCGTTTGATAAACCCGACACAATCTATCGCGCGTTTATATAATAATCGAGCCAATCAGAGCCTGAAAAAGTCCAGGCACTAGTAGTAACGGGAAATGGACCCGACATGACGGTGCGATATTGTGCTATAGTTGCTTTGGCAAATGAGCTACTGCGTAAGATCTTTATCCAACTGCGATGATCCTTGTAACTTTCATTTTATGTCCATTAAACCAGAGAGTACTAGTCAAACGAACGAACGAACGAACGAATTGTAAAATATCACAGATTTCCTCAGATAATATTGAAACCAATGAAATATCAATAACTTTATAACCAGTTTATTTAAACTTTTTTTTCACAAGACAGTATCATTTATTTTAGAGAATAACATTTGACGTTGTAAAACAAATATATAACTCGAATAAATCTTCAGTTAATAGTACAGTGAGATAATCTGTAACAATGATAAAAGACGGTCTGGATATTCTCAAGAGTTTCTGTTCAATGACTTCCACATAATACTCTAATATTTATAGTGCCCAAAATTGAACCAACTATAGTCACAGGCAGCCCAGACACACAAGTAAGTGTTAGCAAACAAAACGTCCCTGAGGAAAATACCAGCTTAAAGCAAAGGAAAGAATAATGGAAATTTATTTGATCTTGTTTCTGCACACGCAAAAGTAAGAATACGTCATACAACAAAAGCTAACTTTCATTTCACAAACAAAGATTCGCTGGTTTTTTTTGGCTATTTATGATTCCACTACAAACCTTGTAAATCAATGCGTTAAATGAGCGATCAAATTGAGGGTTTAGGTTACCTGTGACTAAAGCCATTAGACTTATCCGCATGCGCTTCTGGCGCCTACAGTCGTTCCTGCTTGATGCAAAAATTAGGGAGTTTTAGAAACGACCACGGCTGCGGCAACGGAAACGTTAGAGAAATAATCGTGCTGCACAAGCGTACTTTTCTTTGACATATGTTTACTCTAGTGGTGCAGGGATGGCGCAGTGGTGAGAGCATTCGCGTCCCACCAATGTAGCCCGGGTTCAATTCCCAGACTCGGCATCATATGTGGGTTTACTGGAGTTTGTTGATTCTCTTCTCTGCACCGAGAGGTTTTCCCCGGGTAAGTCCGGTTTTCCCCTTTCCTCAAAAACCAACATTTGACTTGATTTGCGTTGATTTGATTATAACCCTAACCCTAAACCCCAATTAGTGCCCCAGCGCTAAGTTCCTTTCTTTTTTTCTTTTTTCTGCAAAACAAAGCGAAATATTAAAAAACCCAACAGGTTTAGGGTTTTGACGATCTTTTTTTTTCGATAATGTGATTTATAATACAGAAATGAATCGATCATTGCCGTCCTTACTTCGAACCTGTTCCTACCAACCCAGTTATAGAAATTCGTCTGTATTGTGCATCGTGAACAAATATGGAATAATAACTCAATGTATACGATGGCACTAACGTTGCGTCCTCTTTTCTTAAACTCCCTATTACCTGCTTCGAGTTTGTTGGTTCGTTTGATTGTCTGTGTCAACTTTTAGCGTTTAACTAAGGTTATTTTCTCCGTCGTTGAAACACACGTTAATCGGTTTTTAAAACGCTTTTAAGTGGTTTGGATAACTACTAAAATTACACTAAATGTGATTTGACAAGCACAAAAAACAAAAAACAAAAAACAAAAACATCAGCATCACACTGCGTTGTTTTTGAGAAGTTCCAATGGAATGCCACAAAACCATGCAAAAGTCGGTGCAAAAAAACGGGACTTGCTCAAGGTGCAGAAAAATGCGACCATGCAAATCGTGATTGGTTAGTTTGGTTTCGCTTTTTTTTTTTGTTAGAGAAGGTAGCGTGAAATTCCTTTAAATATAAATACAAAACCAAAGAAATCTCATTACTTTCTACACTCAAATGAAGTCGCTTCATCATGACGACTTTTTTTTCTTCTTCCTCAAATTATTAATTTTTTAATTCAAGATTGGTTGTGCCCTTGGATTGACGATATGGAAATACTTAGGCTGTGCTCAGTATTATGTACTGAGACATATTAAGCATCTTCGTGGCGAAACAAACTGATACAAGCAACTATTTAACTATGTCCATTCTCTAAGCCCTCTCACCCTAAAACCATTCTTTCACTAGCTTTGGTCATATGTTTTTGTTCCAGGCAACAGCCAAAGAACATTTTTCAATGTTTCTAGACATTGAATACCTGGTAGCAGTCCACAGAGGGCCTGAATTTGTCAGTTTTGCAAAGTGAATCCGCGGCATGCAATCCAGCTTAGATCTCAGCCCAGGCTTTCCTGCACGGTCCAAGGAGAGCAGGGGATCTGGGTCTGAACATACCATGCAGAGAATGCGCCATTGGACACAATACGGTTGCGCGCGCGATCTCACGAAATGTGCGTCCGTCAAGAACGAGAAGGAATGACTTTTTTCCACGGACACCCACCACAGATGAGATTATGACCCCTTCGTCTTCAGCCTCTGCACCAGGCGCTGCGACGAATACCGGCTCAGATGGGAAACAGTCACGCTGGTACCACGTTTTTGCGTCTTTGCCGAGAACGTCAACCTTAATCAACTGATTAAGGAAGTCTCCGTGTTTGTGTGGACCAACTCCGTACATGAATCGATAAGGCTTGCCGTTTGCAAAGCGGTAGTTGATCTGTGGCAGCTCCACTCCATAGTACAATACCTTATAATCCCGACCATCTGAGTATCTTGGAAGCGTCTGCCAAGCCTTTTTTGTCATGTAGGCGTTAACGGGGAGACGATATCGGCGGAGAGCGGCGTCAGGGAACCCCTTACTGACCTCGTGCTCACTACGCGTGCGCAGGTGGTGAAGATAATACTGATGCACGATTCGTGCGTCTGGGTAGCAACACACATCCATGATGATGTCACTCTCGGTCTCGTAAGCATTCACATGGTGAAAGGAGAAAAAGTTCTCGGTCTTGTACTGTGCGATCACCTTGCCAGTCTTTCGCTCGATGACATAGAAACGCGAGGGCTGTCCACGGTCCCATTTCATGCATTCGTGGAACGAACGTCCTTTAATCTTCATGGTGAGCAGCGCCCAAACGTTCACAACGAACGGATTCTCTATGAACACGAAGTAGTTGGGTGTCATGGCGAAGCTGTGATAGTAGCAGAGGCGGTTCTTTGGTTCGAAGGTCGACAAGATCTTGACGTCCTGAAGTGGATGTGATACTTTGCCTTCGTCAGCAGGTGTCTGCGGTCTTGGGGGTACTTGTGTGATGTTGTAACGTGTCCCTTTCTTGAGAGATACGGCCACATTATAGACATTTCCGTCTTCGTCTTCGTGTGGATGTGGTGTCATTGAGAACATGCGCACAGGCCCTAGAAAGCAAAGATAAGGAGGTCACGATGATATTTAGTCGCAAAGTCTTGTCAAATATTACGAAATTTTAAATATTAGATTCAACGTCTCTTGGTTGATCAAGATGTGAATTGGTCTGGTCTGGTTTGGAGCAGGAGACTATTATTTAGGGAGAATAGACCGGACCATAATGCCAGAAAGTCCGCCGCGCCCACTGAAATCGAGGTTATTCTGTAGCTATCCTTAAGTCCCGCATAGACTACAAGAAGCGGTTACGAGACGAAGAGCCTAGGTTTGAAGTCCCTATTTGTTACGAAAAATAGCATTGCGTGACTAGCGTTACTGTCTAGAAGCTTCGC
>OX421447.1:43749110-43756610 GCA_949126865.1 Montipora capitata | reverse complement strand
GAGGTTTTGAAAATTCTGACTTCGCACGGTGGCTTGATATTATCAAGAAAAAAGTATGAGGGTGTTAAGGCGAGATGTTACTATCGGAAAATCCGGAAAGGTGTCATTTCTTGCTGAGATTGTCAAATTTTGACACAGCCGACCATGATGAACACCTTTCTAAAGGCGCGACAATACGAGCGAAAAAGATAAAACGAAACGACAATCAGAAAGCCTTTGAATTAAAGGCCAAGGTAACATTCTTTCGGATTATTCTCTCAATGTAGGCCCCCTTTTCAAAGATAACAGAGGATAACATTGAATGATTACTGACATCTCGTGATGCCTTACTCATCGTGTCAGAATCATGTGAGATCAGCTCTATTAACCGGGACTTCGATCCGTCGCTGCACGTGTAATGCCGGAATATACAACAACCTCTGCCATCATAAGCCAAATGAAAACTTTCCTGTGCTTTGAAGCAACTTCTTTCTGACCAATGATGACACAAGTGCAGCATAGCTCATGTCTTTCTGCTCTCCAACAGAAGTGGCTCTTTATAGAAATGATTAAACTCCAAGAAATTTCAAAATATATACTTGGCTATACGAAAAAACTGTTCCAACAGCTATCCTTCCCCGTCTTGATTATCTGTTTTTTAAAGTTATTTCAATATTTTTCGGTGCTTTGTAACTTGAAAAGAGGTGTCAAAGTTCCTTTAAAATTTCTCAATAATTATCCCCTCTTTTTAATACTTTAAAAGCGACCCAGCGAGGAGGTATTTGACCACCTTGGTCCTTGGTCATTATATCTTGCAAATAACTTCCTTTAACCAGATTCCGGCATTTGACGATTGACGATTTTCTTCGTTAAGAAAATATCCTTTGACATTTTGAAAATGGAGATTTCGTTTGACTTGCATGCGTCTTATTAATTGCCTGTTGCAACCAAATATTTGTTTTCTCAGTTGACCCTTAAGCATCTCAACAAACACAGCATACGTGTTTTGATTCTTTTGAATAAACAATTGGTCAGTATTTTTTTAGGAAAGGTACTTCATGTTTTAACAATAGTTTCAAGACAACATGGACGAAGAGAGATGACGATTTTTTTTCGGAAAATTAAGTGCCTTGTCTTTGTTCAAAGGGTGTGCGAACAGGTGAACAAATACGACATACTGGATGACGCAATGTCTTACGATCCTGCACATGAACACGAAAACACCGTTGCTTTTTGGAGGTGGATAACTCCATTCCTAGATAAAGACCGGAAATTAGTTTGTTTCTAGGCTAAAGCGAAAGGCCGGGAACACGGTGAACACGAAGGCATGAAGTTGAAAGGCGGCATGCTTCGCCAACTAATGGAGCGTAAAAACAGCGGAAGGCTGCGACGGGGCGTGTCGGGGGCGTACGTTGTCACAGCTTATGGCGGAGAAGCCTTCGAGAAGGGTTCATTGTTTATTTTTTCCGGGAAAATACTCAAGCTAAAACGATACTAACTTAGCTTTAAATCTGACAGTAGGCTTCTCTATTTAAGCGATAGTTCAGCGAAAAACGTGAGTGAATACGAAGTCACGAAAGAAGGAAGCCGCTTAAAATGTTAAAGAAGGTGTGAAAAATAATTCCACTTCGCCGAGTTCAACATTTCACTATCTGAGTTTTTAGTATTGCAACTCAACTGTTTGTGAATTAAAACAAAAAAGTGTACTAATAAAACATTTTTTACCTGGAAAATCGTTCCTGATGTTATACTCTGCCAGTGCTTGTAAACTGCTTGGATCGAAACCAATGAGGAATGGAGAATCACTGCTAGCGTAGGTCTGACCATTCACCGAGACGACGCTGATGGAGCAGTTGTCCGTGCGCTTTGGCGGCGAAAAGTACGAGAAAAACCGCGCGAAGATGTTTTTACACGGGTCCGGTGGCACTGGAGTGCCAAACTCGGCATACGCGATTCCCCGGCGCTGTTCGGCGCGGACAAACGCCTGACTTCTCAGATATCGACTGCAGTAAGTAACTTTGCCATTTTCTACCTTGAAATTCTGTAGCATCCCTAAGCCATCAAACCAGTGCTTGTAAGCTTCGGGTCCGACTTCATACATTGCCGGGCCATTTCTTAGCAAAGATCCGTTGAGCCATGGTGGAATAACTCCCTCTACTACCGCTTCAATTGGCTTGACTTGTTCTTTTACCGTTTGATATAGCTCTTCCATTTTAGTGTGGAGTTTGCGATGTTCAACGTGCAATTTGACAATCTGCGAATGTCAAATCTGCGTGATGGTTATATACCTCTACAGAAAAGAAAACAAATGATTGATGACGTCTTCAGTTGTTGATTGACAGGACAAGACATGTGATCGGATTTTAGCTTGTCAGGATTTAGGCACGAAGCCAGGTATGCCTCAGGCAATTGATAACATTACAGTAATCACTAATAACAATGATCGCACGATTGTATAGTTTTTGAAAGATACTCGGACAAACACTTAAAATTCACAAGTGCCCTGAAAAGGATTCTTTTATATTAAGAGAACTAAGGCACCGGAGCACGATAGCGTTCAAACATTGCTTCCTTTTTATCCTTTTCAGTTTCCTCCCAAATTAAAACATAAATTCTGTTCCGGCAAAACGCCATCTTATGTAGTCGGGAAGGTCTCCTTTAGAGTTGCACGCGAAGTAATATAAAAGTATGTATTTAATATGGATGTTTCATATATGGTCTCCCATTTGGGGTTTAATTCAAAATTTCCGACGAGTATCCCCCATTCTTTTTATATGCAAAGTCCTCCCCCCCGGGGATTGCTTTTCGTCAGACCAAATACGTGATTTTTCATTCAACTCAGATATCTATGGCTGACTATTAAAATCTGCACGTTTTTATAGGCCGATGACGTTTGTGAGGTTTTAGCACTTTGCGGCCGTTGGTTTGCACTGGACCAAAAGTAGATGCGCAAATTTGCAGTCTGTGGGCGTTTCCAATTTTCGACTTGCTGATGGAATCCTGTACATGTAAAACGACCTCCCACTTTTAAAAGTTCTTAATTACTTTATTTTGGTGTTGTTTACGAGGTTTCACGATGAAACGGAAATAATGATTCAGCGCTTTTTGTAGTGGCGAAGAATACAGTTAGTTGATAAAGAAGACGTGACATTCGGGTTGGTGCGTTCTCTAATCGAACTGAACTGACTCAGCCCGGCCAGTAAACGCAGACATGAGTGAGTACAGGTGGCCGGCACGGATGATTTATACCAGGAATTATCACTGATAGGTTTGACAATAAACAAGTGTACTTCATCAGCAATCGGCTCGGGGGCACCCAACGTCAATTTTCGGAAAATATCTGTTCGGAAGACGATTTGAGATCTAGAATTTTCGGAACATTTGTTGTAAATTTTTTTGCTTGCCTGCCTCTCCTAGGATTTTCGAACATCTGAAAAATGGTATAATTGCCCATTTTTAACGGATTTTTACCCTAAAAAGGTCACCTAGAATTTTCGGGAGCCTTTTTTCTGGCTGAAATTTTCGGAAAGGTGAGTTTTGATCCCTATAATTTTCGGATCACTAGACTTTCAGCTAGGAAATCCGAACAGATGAAAAATTTTTAGGGGATAAAAATATGCCTATATCTACCGTTTAAATACTAAAATACGTTTAACAATGCTATGTTTAAGTGGTTTTGAACTATATTCTCGTTGGGTGCCCCTGTCGGCTTATGAATTGGATTATAGCTTGTAACTCTACATTGCTATCACTTGGGATGCTTGGGGAAGTTTTCGAATATTCGTGAACACGACTTGTTTAGAATGGCCATGGTGATCTGGTTAATATCCGAATACGCAACTATTAAAAACGACAGGTGAAAAACAGCTCTGATTACGAAACCAAATAGGCATTTTTCTGACTTTTTTTTTGGTACCATGGTTTAGACGAAACACAGGATAACTTTCGGAGTTCGCGCATTACCTCATTGATACAGCTGGTAAAACACTGAGAGGAAAGTCGTCTGCGCAAAGTAATACAAGGGACGAGTCGAGTCTCTACGTCGAGTTTCACCAAAATATCGTGCGTAGCGGAGGTAAGACTATCTGGCATCCTACTGAGCTGTTTACGATTCTCGCCCTTTTAATAGCCCCAGTTACGGACGTCTGCTAACAATCACCCCACCTTAGGCACAGAAGAGGGGAAGGGCCAAGACATGGAATTTTCTTGATTGCGTTTAACTTATTCAGCTGTCAAAACTCCTACATATTTAGAAAAAAAAAGGTGATCTTCATTTTTTTTCTTTAGGAATCATTAACACAAAATGCTTTAGCGTAAGAAAAAGCATAACCATTTTGTCTCAGTCGAGAATTAGCCGAAAAAAAATGAAATGATTGTTTATTAACAAGGAAGAGTTTGCAATGCCTTGCCTTTTGACACCTCCGGGAAATGGCCTGTTAGTTACCCTTTATTACTGAATTCAATTCAATGCAAGGTGTATGGCGGCTTGAAGTAGAGCTGAATAAAAAAACGGTTTGTTAGGGGAAAACAAAAACCAAAGGGAAAAAACAAATAAGAAAGTGAAAGAAGCAAAGAATGGGTGGTTACTTACTCCTCTTCGTGTTATACTCATAACTTATACGTAAACAAACTGCTAGCATTACAGAGTGAGCATATGTTTTAGCCATCTAAGCAGCTTTAGCCAGAAGCCTTTTTGTTTTTGTTTTTTGACAGGTGCAAATAAGTATTAGACAGTAAAGAAACAACGCAAACTGTGCAAGCCATAACGTACGCTGGTACGTGGAACCTAAGACGAAAGAATGCGTGAAGCCAATTGACTTTTCGTCTTTATATCATGTAGTTCAGTCGATTAAGAGATAAGATTTAATTGCTGAATAGAAAAGTAACGAGAAACCTGAACCAGCCAAACAATAATACAACAACAACAAGGTTTATTTATACCACACACGAAAACGGAGAAGAGGACAAGAATTAATACAACTTATGTAGGGTATAAGGCCACCCATAGAAAATAACTAGTAAGAAGCTACCGGGGGAAATCTAGCTAGAATAAACAAGCAAAAGAAATACAAATGAGGGTTTTCTCTGAATCAAAGTCAGTTCCTTTTATATACTAAGGTTTCTAAAGAGGTCAATCTGGCGTTCCTCTGTGTTTTATAGCATTTTCATCGTTTTCATGTGAAGTAATCACTTCAATTAGTTCGATCTAAAACGTCCTTATACAGGTAGGGGTGGCGAATGGTACCTCGAGAAAAACGTAGGTCTCGAAAAATTTTGGCAGGATCTCGAAATCTCGAAAGCGTTTTTGATAAGTCTCGAAGTATCGTTTTTGCATGGTTTGTTTTTACTTTTTTTGAGTCTCGAGTCTCGAGTCTCGGGCTCGGATTTTTGACTAGGATGTCGGCGTCTCGGCGAGTCTTGGATTTTACCATTCGCCATCCCTACACAGGCGCGTAACGTCCTATACGCAAATACGCACGTGCGTACTTGAAGTGACCAGAAAAATTTGAAAATTTAAGCAATTGTTTCTATTTTTAACTTTTACTTGTACGCAACCAAGATTTCCCTATGAAAACACCACTTTGATTAATTCTAAAAACTAAAACGAAAGCTATACCATGTTCTCACTTAGTTTTGCATTGTACTTTCTTTTACACTAAGCAATGCACTGTTGTTTGGTCAGCGTGCAACAAAAAGGCGAATTGGCAAAGGAGCGACGTTCCAAGAACCTTCTTGACAAAGGAGCGACGTTCTGAGAACGTTGTTGACAATTCCAGTCAAGCTAGCACAACCAAAACAGTGTTTTGTTTGCGCCAAGGTTGCTCAAAATAAGGGCAAGACGCAACTATTTCGAACAAGAAATAAAGAACGCAGTATTTTTCGCTTAGTTTACTTAGGTTTCTAGATCATATGTACTTGTGCGTACTTGAAAAAATGACCACGCTACGCGCCTGCTACAGGTCCACTTAGGTTCAAAGACCAGATTATTTCATTCATCAGGTGAAATAAAAGTCACTATCCAGCAGTTCCAATACGCAAAAATATTTACCCAGTATTTTATACCTGTTGGCAGCGAGCAAACACAATTTATTAAGGAAACCTTGGCAAATTTTCCGCGCCCAATTTCGAAAATCACACTTACGCATGTGCAAAGCACATGAACTCACGTGAGCCAAAGTGGTCTCGCGGAAATCGCATGTTCTAAGCCGGATCATCTTGAAAAAATTACCGTTATGTTAGAAGGGTTTCAAGACTAAATAAAAAAAGGAAATAATGAATAGGAGATAAGAAGGTATAAGCCGTAATTACTTACAGAGTTAAATTTCGTGCCACAAGTTCAGCGTCCGGCTTTAAAATGTCTTGAGTTTCTATGTCCGGTTACCACCCTTAATACTGTCCTTTTAAAACAGGTGAAAAGAATCAAACAAATACCTGAGGCAACAGACTACAAGACGTCTTTTTCTTAGCACCGATGGCAAACCGACATTGGTCACGTGATAGTTAACATTATTGAGTTGAAACTCAATAACACGTGCTAATGACAGAAAAACTGATTAGAGTGTAATGTGAAGTGCTAGTTTTCTCCCCATATGAACCATGTGAGCGTTAGCCCTACTAATGGAAATGGGCCCACACAAGGAGAGAGAAAAACTCTGACCAGGGTGGTCAGAGGGTGGTCACCCTGGTCAGAGTTTTTCTCTGTCCTTGTGTGGGCCCATTTCCATTAGTAGGGCTAACGCTCACATGGTCCATATGGGGTGGAAAACTAGCACTTCACATTACACTCTAATCAGTTAAGTCTGTTCAAATATAAGTGCTACACGTTCAACGTTTGCAAAAAAACGTAATCCTTACTAATGACAGAAAGTTGATTTCTAGGACTAATATTGGAAAAATAACTTTGTCAGCTCTAGCAGTCAACCATTGGCAAAAATTACCGCAAGATTTCAAAGATCTCCGTCTCTCTATTTTCCCAAAAAAGTCAAACAGTATTTACTATCGAAGCAAATATGTCTAAGCCACTTACTACGAGTGACATTCGGCGAATGGTAGAATGGCGGAATGATGGAACGGAATGACGGAATTGCGGAATACACGGATTATTCTAAAACGCGGAATGAGACGAAAGTCTTTAAAAAGAGGATATAAAAATACACTTTTTGCCCGTGAGTGGTCTGGGAAGGATAACAAAACTTCGGATAGTAATTGTACATTTCCTCGCGACCTCTGGGCGATATGTTTCCCCGCTTCCGTGTGGGAAAGTGCGCCAGCGATGTTTCGGCACAATCCGAGTAGCATAAAAACGGAAGCGGGGAAACATATCGCCCAGAGGTCGCGAGGAAATGTACAATTATTATCCGAAGTTTTGTTATCCTTCCCAGACCACTCACGGGCAAAAAGTGTATTTTTATATTCTCTTTTTAAAGACTACCAGAAACCCATAAGGGTTGAAACGTGTAACGGCCCCCTGTATGCTGGGAAACAAGCTTCTGAATATTCAATTTGCTAAGTACCATATTT
>OX421447.1:43744110-43746610 GCA_949126865.1 Montipora capitata | reverse complement strand
TTCCCACACCTTCACCTTATTCCAACTTGATAACATGCGAATATCTAATGGCTTGCTCAAAATTCCTCGCAAGTTGGCCGTGCAGTTATAATGGTTTTCTCACGGGAAAATCGCGAACTGAAAAATCCAACAGAGTCATGCAGTGAGGTTTATTCTTTCAGTTTATAGCGAGGGTCAACTGTAAACTTAAACTCGAGATTTTATAAAGAAAAACATGGAAGGAAAAGGGGTGTTAGATTTGTTCCTAGTTCCTTGAAAAATGTGAAAAATGTGAATCTGGTTGCGTTGTTGGAGCATTAAGGTGAGCGATGACTCGGTCATCAGAATTTATCAGTCATCATCTATTGACTCTGTCCTTAATTAAAAAGTATAATCTACAGTATTTGCCAAACGTTTTTTTTTTCCTTTCCCTCAACTACTTCCGTTTCACAAATTTGCTTTAAAAAATACTTGGGAGCAAGTAAATTCGTTTTCCTCCGAAAACCAAACATCCCAAACTGATGAAGGTGAAAAATGGTAACACTGGCTCTTTAGACTTCTTACTATATTACGACTACACTGGCTCTTGAGACTTAATATTTTACGACACTTTTAATCGGGTTATCCCAATTTGGTTAAAAGCTTTTAAACAATTCTTAATCTCATTTGCCTACCTATTCTTTTACTTGTATTTGTTTCTTTGAGTTTCTGTAACCTAAATTACGTAGTTTGATATATATGGAAGCATAAAGTAACCATAAATTTTGACCAACGTAGATTATGTAGGAAATATCGCCCACGACGCGTTAAGACTGTTCTTGGCTGGCTCGTATTTCAGCTAGCTGATTCGCTGCGGAAACGACTGGATTAAGTATTGCTCAATACCTCATATTTAGTGAGATTTCTTGAAGAGACAATCGTTTCGACGTCATAAACTAAGAGAATTTGACCAAAACGTGTAGTTAAGCACGGAAATCAGCCTTACGCTATGAAAATTAAGGTCTGTGTGTTCTCCAGAGCCAGGAGCACAAAACTAGGATAATTGATTAAATTACATTGTACGACTACATTGATTTACATTGTTTCGTAATTGTTAGTAATAGCCTTTATGCTTACTGCCTGCTCCGTCAACTTGGCCACGTCTAAGAGATATCAAAGTCTCAACCTCACTGGCATAGTCCACAAGAGCTGATATTGCACATGTTTAAATCACTGGAAAGAAGTCAATTGAACTTTTCAAACTCTATAGTGTCCAAAAAAATTGAATCTTACTCAACGAATGGTAAGCATCAAATTTTTGGAGGAAAAGGCTGGATTAGTTTCCTATTAAAGGTAGAAAAACAGGTAAGCAAAACGCCTCAACTCTAACACATTTAACAGCTACAAAATTTCTCCAAGCGATATTATTTGTTGGCAGATTTTTGTAGTTCGACAGTTAAATCTCCCAGCATATTAACTAGAGTTAAATTTAAGTATGCGCTACTTAGAGAGCAGATAGCAGCACTTCGGGACAAATTCCGTGCGAAAAAATTGTTCAATGATACAAGCTTTTCCTTATGTTTTTTAAAAGCTAAAATGCAACCCTAATTTTTGGAACAGACACCTAATTTCTACGGTGGCCCACATCTGCCACGGCATGCAGAACTTACTTTCTCACGGCATAACTTACTTTTCCACGGCAAAACTTACTTTTCTCCACGGTAAAACCGTTTAGGCCCAGTTCAAACGTCGAACTTTTCATGTACTCAAATGTAACGAACCTTATTCATTCAATAAAGTACATGAGAAAATGGACATTTGAATCAATTAAGTTCGACCCATCTAATTTGGGTCGACCCAAGAATTAAGTTCGTGTGGTCTACATAGGAAAATCGACTGTGGAGCGACTTCGGTTGAAACGTCGAACTTCTCACGTGCCTAATAAAATGCATGCATTTGTATGATTTATTTTTGCGTCCCACAATTACCTTCTTTCACGAAAGCATTGTACATCGCGATTAGTGATAAGTTCGACAAATGAAGTTCGACGTTTGAATCAACCCACAGTGAACTTTACTATTTTCGTCGGCCCAAATAGGAATTTAAGTTCGGTTTCATGTATACATGAAACGTTCGACGTTTCAATTGGGCCTAAGTCCCAAAGACCTGAGGAGAATCAAGATGGTCACCGAAGCTTGTTGCGAAAGCTCAGAGACCCCTTCTTTTCTTTCATTTGTTTTCTCTCTTACCTTGATCACACGAATATTTGCATTTGCAACAGACGCTATATTCTTTTTTTCGTAATTAAGTAAGCATCAAGTCACGTTTGCTTAGTGTTATTTGTCAGCGACCCCTACCTACAAAATTTTGAACACACTCACACGAGACTTCAATGTGAAGAATTTTATTAGGTCTGCTGATACATAACCTAACCCCTTAACGACCAGCTATTCAGTAAAAAGATGGCTGTTACTCGAGAAGAGATTAAGAACCTTTTGAAAGAAGCAATAGAACCCTTAGAACGAAAGTTAGACAACCTGAA
>OX421447.1:43726610-43739110 GCA_949126865.1 Montipora capitata | reverse complement strand
ATATTATTTTCAACTGAAAAAAGGCGAAGTAATTCAATGTACACTTTTCGTTGTATTTCATTAATAAACAAGCTCAGGAGCCCATCTGGAGCGTGCAACTTCCATACAGCGTCTGTGAAACGACGTTTTCACAAGTAGGTTTATTTTTAGACTAGCCCTTCCCGCGAATTAGGTCAAAAAACAAAGGCAGTTCCGGTTTGGTGACCCTATGACGTCAGCTTAATTTCTTGTAATTGGTCATCGGGCTCCTGTGGGAGTCTAATTAGCGGGAAATTCAATCTAAAAATAACCTTACTTGTGAAAACGCCGTTGCAAGAACACAGTAGAGTTGTAGGCTCCAGATGGGCTCCTGACAAGCTTTCAAAAGGATCATTGGAGTTACCACAACAGCAGCTTTTTAAAACAAGCGCAATTTTAAATGGCTTCCAATTACCAAGGTGTGACTACTAAGATTGCAACAAGAGCCCCAAATTAAAAGTCAGTAAGTTGCAGATGATAAAATCAACGTTGTACGTCATTGCAAGCAAAGCGGACTGCTGGCGCCTGGGGCGAAAACAATCGCCTGCCTTTTCGATGACTTACAATACTCAACATGGAAAAATGCATGCTGATTTTGTTTAAATCATGAACACTTGCAGACGACGGCCAGAGATTAAGTGCCTCTCGACGGCTTCCGTCTTCTGTAATTCTTGGCTCTATCCTTGTATACCGTCAAGGAATCGAGACTTTGAGATGTGTCGAAGTGTGCTTTGTGTCTCACAAGAAAAAGCCTCCCCCGAAGTGGTGTACGAATGTACGCCTGAATATGCGGACATTTGCATGAAAGCAGAGGGGACCAGCACTGCATGATCGCATGTTTGTAGATTGTCTGGCTAAAAAATAGAGCTAACCATATCACGATTCAGAGTGTCGGGATATGCTTAATTTTCTGCCATTCTGTACCTTAGCAGGGCTCCTGACCTTAGTCATAACTCTCATTTTGGATAATCGCATTGAGAGCTTTTCCGTGACTTTGCCCGCGTCATTGGCCGTTTTTATACTAGAGACGCATAATTCGTCTGGGACGAACTTGGGCAAACATTTTTTCTGCGTCTGTTAAATTCGTCTAGTATAAAGACGGCCACAAGACGCATTATGCGTCTGGACGAAGAATCTATTTTAGTGCGTCTTCGAAGACGCACTAAACTGGAAAGTTCGTCCAGACGCATTATGCGTCTAGTGCCCGTCTTTATGCTAGACGAATTTAACAGACGCAGAAAAAATGTTTGCCCAAGTTCGTCCAAGACGAATTATGCGTCTCATATAGTTCGTACCGTCTTTACACCAGACGGATAACATAAGAGACGCATGATTCGTCTGGACGGATTATGCGTCTCTAGTATAAAAACGGCCATTATCGATTAATACATCCCTTCCTACATATTTAAGCAGTCAACCATGTATCAGATATCAGGTGGATAATTCAGACGGTTGGTTTTGACCACCCGTTTGACTCCATTTTCACAACGACAACCGACATTGAACCGAAAATTTGCCAGCAGTCTTAAAACTGACGAAAATAACTAAAATAAATATAAAATAATATACGATTCGATATATATTTCGCTCCAGAATTTCTCAGTTTTGAACAGCTGATCGTTTGTTGCTAAGTAGCTAAAACGAATGATTACGATATGAACTGAAACTCGGACGATATGTAACCACAGGGAAAGCGAAAGCAAGTAATACACAAAAATTTAAGACCTATTTACGTTAAAATATTCAACTTTCTATCATGCAATGAAGGTTCGTCTAACCTGTTTTATGCCGAATGTCCACTTTGCCTGATTGCTTTGACCTTGAAAGATTAAACAACCTAAATACCACACTAGTGGGATTTTATATATTTTTGCCGGCTAGCGCGTTTATACAACAGATTTAAGGGAACACGATTTAATTGCCAACTTAGTTCTGTTTCCTCTCAGGAAATCAGGAAGTATGTGGGTGTTTGAAGCAAGACTTAATAAGTTACAGCTAAAAAATAAACCGCCACTTGTTATGCATTGAGCCTCGCATCATCTAGAGGCAAACAACAATATTTACATTTACCTTGAGGCTTCATCAAACAGTGCGCCCAAATCGTCGGACACTTAACAAGCTTACTAGAACCCTGCGATGCGTACAAAGAAAACGTACTTAAGCTGTTGAGCATTTCCTGGCAATAAGAGCTGTATGATTCCTCGCGATTTTGTTATATGAAGTCACAAAATCTGGGCATTGTTAGATCAAATGCGTGAGCTTTTAATTCCGGCACAAACCTATACCTCTTGTCACTGTAGGGTTCCGTCTGCACAAGACAATTCAAAACAGCAACGACACTAGTAAAACAAGGCTGAGCGCATCGGCAGTTGTTAGTTGGGAGTATCGTGATCACCGCTCAATGAGTAAATATCTTTTTAAAAAGAATCATTGACAATTTCTTTCGTCACCTTCGTTTTTTCCTGGTTAGTTTAAGTTCCAGCTAGATCAGGGGCACCCAACGTCAATTTCGGAGAATATCTGTTCGGAAGACGATTTGAGATCTAGAATTTTCGGAACATTTGTTGTAAAATTTCTTGCTTGCCTTGCCTCTCCTAGGATTTTCGAACATGTGAAAAATGGTATAATCACCCATTTTTAACGGACTTTTACCCTAAAAAGGTCACCTAGAATCTTCGGGAGCCTTTTTTCCGGCTAAAATTTTCGAAAAGGTAAGTTTTGATCCCTATATTTTTCGGATCACTAGAAAATCACTAGGAAACTAGGAAACCGTCATCCGAACAGATGAAAAATTTTTAGGGGATAAAAATATGCCTATATCTACCGTTAAAATACTAAAATACGTTTAACGATGCTATGTTTAAGTGGTTTTGAACTATATTCTCGTTGGGTGCCCCCGCTAGATGACGAAACAGGAGTTGTTCATCCATGGGACCATTACAACTCAATCGGAGCCGACCGAGAACTGCTCATGGCTGGGTCATTGGTACCTAAACCGAAAATCTGAACTGATGGAAAAGAACGCCACAAAACAATCGCTCTAATGAGCAAAAACAAAAGCTCTGCACGCCCTGCACTTGCGTTTTTCATTTTGTTGCATTTCTTTGCCGTTCTCGATCTGACAACGACGGGAATCGACCAAATTTCAGGTTGTGTAGATAGAGGACGTGAGATCATGACGAAACATTTTGAATATTCTCCCCAAACAACCACACAATCATCGGCTCGCCAATATTATTTCTGCAATGTTGATGCACACTTTCGGTTTCGAACGACTTGTCGGGTTATTAAGAAGTTATTAAAATAAAGGGAAATAATATTTTTAGACGACGTTCTCGTTGGTGTGGTCGTCGTCCGCTTGTCATTGCTCCCTAATGTCATATTGCCAGTACGGTCCCGCGCACGCTTTCATTGTAAAACTATTGGGAAAATCCCCGTATGAGGGCGGTATGCATTAGCGCGAACAGGGCCGGCAAAAGCCGTTCGGCCCTGCTAGGAAAACATTTTAAAGGATTTCGTCGCTGTTAAACATCCAAGTTATTTACAGCTAGAAAATCAAATGCAAACAACGTATTAGATATATTTTCTAGGCAAATTTTTGTTACTTATCAAAACTTCATATTTTGAGTGCTGATGAAAAGTGTAAAGAGCCCATACGACCGGCCCTCCGACACAGTCAATAAGTGGTTAAAGTAACATTCTTTTAGCGAATAGTTACTCTAATGAGTCACAAAAACACATCGAAACACAATAGTGGCCGGGTGTTCTTTACTTACTCCAAATATTTTGAAGAAATTGTGGCGAATGAACCATTCACCGTTAAATGCTCACATGCATTGTCAAAACTTAAAATTGATCATTGCACGTTTTTCTTCGGCAAACTAAGACAAAGAAATGTCTTAAAATGCGTGCCACCCATGCAGTAGGACACGTCAAATTACTAACCAATCATTAACATTCTTGTTTTTATTTTTTTGTGGCCGGCGTTGACGTTCCCTTAATTAAGCCTGGTTTTCATTTGTGACGAAACCAGGCAAGCAAGAACAAGCGTAAGCATAAGTGAATAAATATCACTTTTCATCAAAATCAACCACGGCCTCCGCCGTTTTGTCCAGATGCTCAGAAAAGGGGAATCTCGAACGATTGCTTGCGCTTTGTGCATTGAGAACCAGGTTTTAGCCCTCTTCATTACATCAATGCTCAAGGCTGCTCTGAAATCCTGGGTAAATGATCTGAGATGATATATAATATACGGTGCTTTGTTTTCAAGTTTGACTTTAATTCAAAAAAGAAAACAGGAAATTCGTAGCCATTTCCGGAATTTTGTTTTCAAGTGCTCTATTTTTTCCCCAAGCAGTTACGTAACGGAATAAAATTGCTCAACTTTCTTTTTGTCATTAGACACTGAAACAACGCCCTTGGAAAGTGAAAGAGATCTTCTGTCAGAGCGTAATTTGTCCAGAAAGCCGGTTGTTCTGGAATGAAAAGGTCAGCTTTACAAAAATCGGTGCAAGCAGAATTGTATTGCATTGTGTATAATTTGTGGGATTATATAAAAAAAAAACACAGGAAATTTTATGACCCTGTTCCTATCTCTGGTGAATAGGTGAATAGGTACAAGCTAAGCAGTTTCAATTCAGATATTTCCGGTTGGCGTCGTATTGTTATTTTCTCAAATGACTCATTGTTTTGTCAAAATAAAAAAAAAGGAAGAAGAAAGGTTAACTTCCAAGGGTCAAAAGGAGGTTTGCAATCGAGTGCCAAAAAAATAAACAAACCAGACAAGCTGATCATAAATAAGAGGTAAATAGAGAGGGAGAAAATGTGGCACAGGTTCTTTCTACTTGTTTTTCTTATTCATTTAGTTTTGTAGTCAACTAAACGGCAAAATTGTTTCGACAGTTGAACCGCTCTAAATAGTTAATAATAAACTGAGAGCCCAATTAACATTCTGAACACTTACAACCAAAAGAGATTCCACTAGATTCCCAAAGCTATAGCAAAAGAGGAGTGGCATTTTAGGACTTTACCGTCAAAGCAAGAATTTAACATAACAGCGTTAAATAGGTGCCAGGAAGTCTCTGAAATAGCATTCTTTCACAAGGAAGTGTAAGCTGATTTTGCTTGGTAAGAGAAGTACTTTGTAATTAAATTAGCAGTCCCGACAAAGTGGAATCAAAGGTTGGGGTTTTTTTAACACTGATTAAGTGCTTTTAACGAGAATAGCTCAGCTTCAATGTCCAATCCATTATGACCCGGAAACGCTGGATATTGAAATCTAAACCACGATCAATATATAATTGCAGTGTAATGCTTTGCATGGGCCTCAAACCTTACTGCGCATGCTTCACGACGATTCAGACGTTCTTGACTCAGTTGCCAGCAAATTGTTAGTAATTTCTTACTATTGCTACTAAACACAAGCCGTAACATTGCTCGAAGGTGTAGATTTTTTAAAATATCGTTATTGTTGTTGTCGCGTGTTCAAAAAATAACATCTTCTGTCAGTGATCTGCACTTAAAGGATGAAAAGAAAAGAATTCTATTGCAACATGAAACGGTGTGTTAACCTTTTACAGTAGAGTATCCTTTTCCTTTTTCGAGAAGATCATGACTTTTTCTTGACTAAACTGAAGGGTCGCCGTCGCATCGTTCAGTGTAACTGGCAAAATTCAATAAATCTGTTTCACCCTTGAATTTAATGATCGCATTCAAGTCATTACTTCAATACTCTTTCAACGAAGTCAAGAGGAGTAAGTCAAAAGATGTTTTCAAGTACGTAGAACCCGAACAAGATTTAGCCAAAAGATGTTTCTATCAACTTTTATGCGCGATACAGCACGAAAACGTTCGATCAAAGTTTTCAGGCTCGCAAACAACTCTTCCTTGACTATCCATGGCCAAAAACAAGTGCATAAAAAATTTTTGTGCATCAGAATAATTGTTTAATTTAATAAAAGAACTTTCGTCATTATTAGGCGACTGTCATTAACCACAAAGAATCATTTGGATTTCTAGTGTGCTACTAAAAATTACATGATAGTGTCCTCAATGACCAACTGTTTATAAATTTAAGTCTTTAATTAGTTTTGAAGTTTTTAGAATTTTAATCGTTTCGCATGGTTAGGACTGTAGTTCAAGCGGTTGAAAGCTTGTTCCTTTTAGTAATCTTGAGGTCAAATGATAAACACAAAACACGAAATGGAAAACTATGTTTGCTCTCCTTGGAACAAAGACGATTTATATTTGATGTATTATTTTTTATAAGATCATGTCAGTGAAATTTTAAATGGTTATGTAAATATAGACAGTAACTATAGACATATCCTCGTGTGTGCTATTCTTTTCCGACTCGAGGGCCCGTTTCTCTTCAGTTACCATTTTCGGGTATCACAATTCCCTCTGTATTCAAAGAACGGAGATGATTTACTTCGTCAAACTTCACAGTCATTTTGCTTTTTGTTTTCTTGAAAACATGTTAAAAGAGGGCTTTTCGGGACTTTTGAGAAATGGGGCCGCGGACCGCTACTCTCAGCGGGGAAGACGTTTATAGTCTAAAGAAGAATTATGTCAAAACCAATACCTAAAAGTTCAGTTTTTTTCAGTTTTGTTAAAATAGGATTATTTATTTGCGGAACTCATTGCCTCTATCATTGCGTTGTCCAGAAACAATTTTCGCTACTTACGCTGATGTAATTATTTTAACATGCTTTAACTCTTTATGTAATCATTTTAACTTTTTATAAACTTAGATATTTTTTATAACAATTGTAAGGCTTTTTAGGTGGTCTGTCTAGTATGGGGTCTATGACTCTTTTGCAGATCATCCTTATGGCAATTACCAAGAGATTATGAAGGTAAGAGAAGTAATCCCTCATACTGGCCCTATTCCCATCGTAATCCCTCTTAGGTTATTTTTAGATGGTATCAATTTTCACGCGGACAATGTTACCGCGCGCGTTACGTGGAAGTTTCGTGGCGGAGGGAAAGTGCAGCAAATTCTGTACGATGCCACTCTCCGGTTTCATGACCTGATAAAATTCATTGTCTGCAAGATACAGTTTTCAAACATACATCCTTGGAATTGCTTAACTGTCTAGGTTACAGTGATACCAATTTGAAGAACTTCCAATCTATCAAACCGTGTTAAATAATTTTGACAGATGCAGATACGTTTACCTTGGTTGCATTGCGTTACTTGTCCATTTTAGTGCGCACTTTCTCACCGTCTACAAAATTCTGTTGCTTACAAAACTCGTCCGTGTCAAGATGCAGTTTGCAATCATATATCATGGAAATCGGTTAACTGTATAATTCACTCTGATACCAATTTTACGATTTCCTAATGTAGGAAATCGTGTTAAATAATTTTGAAAGAGGGAGCTATGTTTTACGCGTGCGTTGCAAATTGACTTCAATCCGATCTTACGGTTTTAAAAATTTTTATCGCGGGGTCACTTAAAATTTTCCTGTCATGTGTGGTACTGTTTGAAAGCGTTAGCTGTCTAATTTATGAATATCATAGAATTAAGTCACCATAGTTTAAGTCCCCTAAGAAAATCGAGAACGCGTTGACCAAGTCAGGAATATGTTACTTGGTGACTGTAGTCCCGCGATATTTCATTGTGTACAAAATTCTGCCGCCTATAAAACTCGTTACTTTCAAGATACAAGATGCAAAGATATATCATTCAAATCGCTTAACTGTGTTGTTTACAGTGACACCAATTTCAACACTGTCCAATGTACGAAACCGAGTTTAATAATTTTGAAAGATGCAGGTATATACTATATTTAACATGCGTGCTTTGCAAATTGACTTCCATCCGATACCACGTGTTCATACATTTTTATCGCACTGTCTGTTCAAGTTTTCCTTTCATGTTTGATATCTGTCTAATTTATGAATATCTAAGATTTAAGTCGTCATATTTTAATCCCGCGAAGAAAATCAAGAACGCGTTAACCAATTCAGCGATATATTACTTGTTGACTGTAGTCTGCGAATTGCCAATGTTTACAAAATTCTGTCGCTTATAAAACTCGATCCTTTCAAGACACAGGTTTCAAACATCTATAACTGAAATCGCTTAATTGTCTAGTTTTCAATGATACCACATTCAAGGTTGTGCCATACACGAAACCGTGTTAAATATTTTTTTTAAGGAGACAGTTATATTTAACATACGTGCTTTGCAAATTCACTTGAATCCGATAACACCGGTTCAAAAATTTTTATCGGACGCTTGATTCAAGTTTTCCTTTCATGTTTGGTACTGTTGTAGAACTCTATCTGTCTACTTTATCACCATATAAGAATTAAGTCATCACATTGTAATCCCGCAAAGGAAACCGAGAATGCGTTTATTAAAGTCAGAGAGATCGTACTTATCGAATATAGTCTTCCATTTGCCATTCTGTGCAAAATCCTGTCGGTTACGTAACTCGTTCCTTCCAAGATACAGGTTTCAAAACATATGTCATTGAAATCGCTTAACTCTCTAGTCAACAAGTCACGTTCGTCCAGAAAATGGATATACGCCTTTGTCTCAACAACCTCCGTCATAAATCGCGAACGACGCGAATCATTACGTGGGAATTCGCTCAACTGCCAACATTGGTAAAAATGGGGACATGTGATTGGCTATCAGTTTGCCTTCGTGGGAATACCAGATCTCGCAGGAGATCTAAAAATAACTTAAGAGGGATTATGATGGGAATAGGGCCAGCATGAAGGATTACTTCTCTTACCTTCATAATCTCTTGCAATTACCCATTAAATTGAAATAAATAAATAAGTAAATAAATAAATAATGCTGCTTCCAGTATTGCGATCGGTAGTAGTCATTTTTCAAAAGTACTCTTAAATTCGATCTGTTTTTTTGGTAGCAAAATTTTTGGTGGCCTCTGTTCACCCTTCATCAGAGCTACGACAATCGTTATTGCTCACGCTACAAGCTTCCGTTATTTAACTTTAAAACGGTATGTAAGCGGCGAGAGGAAGCGGTTTCAACGAAAGCTTGTTGCACGAGCAATAACGATCGTCGTAGCTCTGTGAAGGTAGACAAAAACCACCGAAAATTTAGCTATCAAAAAACAGATCGGGTTAAGAGTACCTTTGAAAAAATTACTAATAATGAACTTTGTTTAATTAAGTGTCAACTGTATTTATCGCTGGGGCAATAAGCCATATCAAATCGTAGGTTGGTTCTTGAGGAGGGGGAAAACCCGAAGTACCCGGCGGAGAAACACCTCTCGAAGCAGAGTAGAGAACCAACCAACTTAATTAACCTACATGTGACGCCAAGTTTGGGAATCGAACCCAGGTCACATTGGTGGGAGGCGAGTGCTCTCACCACTGCACCATCCCTTCTCTCATCCCTAATATTAGGGAGCTTACTTGGTCTTACTTGAGCACCGGCGTTTTTGAGAAGCGGACGGCAACCGGAAGGGAGCTGTTTTTCCTTTTAACTTGTCTTCACACAACCACATTTGCATAGCTGAAGTATCCTTGCTCCATTAGAGATGATTAGTATAAAAATATGGGAGACGTCACTGTCCTGGCACGCAAAATGGTCTCTTCCGGTTGCCGCTCGCGTCTCAAAAATGCGCGTGCTTAAGCTCCCTAATCAGAGGGCGTTTCTTAGTTTAATTAAGGGGGATTCATCTTGGCTGCGGCCCCTCGATATTTTTATTTGAGTTATTTGGTTAGGCTTTTAGATATCCCTCTGATGGATTTGTTACAGGTAAATTTGAAATTCGGGTTGAAATGATTTTAACCTAGTTATTGTTAAATTTAATACACGTTTGATTGTTTATGATTATCAGACATTTATCAGTCAGTAAAAACTAAAAGAAAGTCATAATCATATATGGAAGCTGAATGTCGGATCACATAACTTCTTTTAATCAAACGTGAGGAAACGAAGCTCTGCCCACTATTCACGGAAGGAAAACACTCCTCACTCATATACACTTGCTCCTTTGACGATTGATGGAACCTTAAAGGCCAAAAAAAAATCCGTGTATTTTAGTTTGCTGGCCGTGGCCTTATCCATTCCTTTTATCCCTGGCTAGCTAAAGGAAGGCTGAAATTGCCGAAAATGTAGTAACACATTCCTTGTTGAAAATAGTGTACGATATTTGCGAATTTTGAGGTTCTACAAATCTTTTCTTCATTTTACGTGAACAGTAAAATAGTGACACTCTTTTCTTGTAAACGTATTTAAAGTAATTATGCCACTTTGTTGGCTCCATAATATCACCTGCATACGAACTAGATTAAACTACGTTTAATTGAATATATCCACGGCGGCAATAACATGATGGTTATACCAACAAGTGCAAACACAAACCGTTTAAAGATACTAAGCATAATTGCACCGCTGATTTAAATTCTACAAGAAATCTTTCAGAAGAGGTGGCAAATCTTGAATAAATATTTTGTTCATTACACATTTATCTTGAAACAACATTATATGTTAAGAGACAAAAATCTATGTGGGCTCAGTATTAAGGAAAATAATTTTAAATCAACTGCCTTTTCAAATATTACCTGGCTCCAGTTGTTCCGAGGTTGAGGATGTAATAAATAACTTTATCCGGTAGATAAGTTACGATCTAACAGTTTAAGTCTGTGCAACAATTTAAGTCAGTATTTGCTCGAGTAACTGTGAATATACATACTCTAAGCAAATCTAAATGGCGTGTTCGAAAACTGCTTTATCAATGTTTAACGCGAAGTATAAGTTATTTTCACACTCTGGATAGCGACTTATCCACTGGATAATAAACAACTTGCATGTTGGGCAAAAAGGTTTGTTGTGGAAACTTAACCTGAGAAGCCTGTGGCCCACCGGAGACAATTCCTGTACAATCACATTTTAAAGACGCGTCTACATTGCCGATTACTCAATTGAGAGACCAAAGATGAACTCCAGGAGTACTTACTGTATTTTCGGAGGCAGATCAGAACTCAGTCTGTTGTGAACTTCTTCCTTTGAAAGAATGTCGGAGACTGTGTCTTCTATACTTTTTATACGAAATGGATCGTTTGCGAGCATTCTTTGTGAAACCGCAAGAGAGTTAATGGATCACGAATTATTTACATTATCGGAAAAAGTACCCTTTTTTTACACCACGTTGGCTAGGTATTATGACGTCAACGTTCATTCTCTAAAACGTGTTTTTGTAGCACGTCCGTAAATCACGGAAACACGTTTGAATCTCTTTATAGACGCTTACGAACTAGAAGTGGCTGCAAACATCAAAATGCGACTTCGACATCATGGCAAAAGGTTGTTTCCTGGAATTAGTCAAAACACTGCTGAAATGAATCGAGTCAGTTTGATCTGTTCACAGCGTGTACTTTGTACCTTGTGGGTTCACCACCCGCCATTTTGTCTTGCCAACTGCTTATAATGTTACTCTTGAGCAACCGACAATTGACAGTAAGACATCTGTCTACGAGCTCTCAATTATTTGATTTCAACTAATGATCTCGACTATTTGATTTCTCTATTTGTGAGGTCCTGTGTTGAGATGTGGGAGCAGCGTTCAACTGGACTATCCTTTCAATCAATATTTGCACGATAGCATGATTGTATGTTTATTTACAGTCTCAATACGCAAATGCAAAATGAAAGTGGCATATTTCTGTTGCCATTTGCCTAATGGTTTTTGTTGATGTCTTTTTTTGAAATGAATTACCTAGTCTTACAATCTTTCTCGTATCATCTCGTATGTGTTGCGTTGCGCGCCGCTCAATTTATTTGGCTTCGATTACGTAGATTATAAAGATCAGGCGCCTTGTTTTTTTCAGTTACTAAGGCCACCGATCCACGGTTTGTTTCAGCCCAGCTTCGTCTACTCGGCGAAAAATTCTTGTCTGCTATGCGTTCAAACGTTTTTCTGCCAAAGAATAGGAGATAAGTTGTGTCAGGAGTCCATTACCCGGTTCTGTACAACTCCGGTTACCAGTCACCGGTTACCCTCTTCTCGCCTCCGAGTCTCGGACCAAAACGCCCACATCGATTCCTTGCAGACTGGCATCGGAGTCAGAAAACCCGCACGAGTAAACGACAACTTCTATTGAGTATTTTGATTCCAGCAGTGGAAATTGTCACAGTAACCATGAGAAATTTGCCATAAGATCGAGAGTTGGAGAGCTAAGAGTAATGACATACGTAAATCTGGTTTGAGGAATCATTTGCCCGTGGAAACTAGACTTGACAAGATGACAATCGACACAAGAAATCTCTCTTTGGTAAAGATAAATTGATAATTGTGTTTTTTTTTGTCAAATCACAGGAGGAATAAATTAAAATATGAAGGGAAGCTGCGGACTGGTTCGCAGTTGTCCGAAGGAGAATGACTGTACAAGCTCTGGAACTGACTACAAGTCTACTTTTCATCGCGGCTGTGTTGCGTATGAAATTAAATATCTTGTCTGTCTGCTGGGACTAAAGGAAGTGCCAGTAAAG
>OX421447.1:43704110-43711610 GCA_949126865.1 Montipora capitata | reverse complement strand
TAGTTTGCGACCTTTGCCGGAAAGCGCCTCTCATTCAAACTATCAAATGAAAAAAAAAAAAAAGAAGAACTATGAAAGAAACAACGCTTTACAAAAAGTTCACAGCTCATGCTTTAAACAACTTTAACCGAAGCTTAAGTCCGAGTTGGCTTTTTCTCCTTATTAGACAATTAACACGACAATTCAATGAGTTCCTGAGGTCGTGGCGAAGTGGTAAGTGCGCTTTCCTCCTACCAATGTAGCCCAGGTTCGATTCCCAGACTTGTCGTCATATGTGGGTTGAGTTTGTTGGTTCTCTACTCTGCACAGAGAGGTTTTCTCCGGGTTCTCTGGTTTCCCCTCTCCACAAAAACCAACATTTTTAAACTTGATTTGCGTTAATTGTTAATTTCAGCTTACAGTGTACCTAATTGGTGCTCCAACGCTGGAAAGACTAAACACTTAAATGAAGTTCCTTTCGTTTCCTTTCCTTTTATAATAATTTTATATCGTTTGATTGCCTTTGACATTTTGACTTTCTACTTCGTATTCTGCTCATCTTTCGCTAAAGAAACATCGAAGTAACTTGTGTAATCATTCTATTTTACTGCTTAGGTGATAAACATTCAGTGAACGCAAAACAAATTATCTGTGTGGCTAAGACGTTCGTTATAACCTCTTGAACTTGTGTTGTTTGCCCCGTCAGAAGTGTGTAGCTAATTTGCATGATAACAGCAAATCCAACATGGCGGCCCTCGTGAATAAGGTCTATTAAATAAGCTGTGATGTGGGGGTCCAATCCGCGAAGGGGGACTAGGGAGTCCAAATCCGCTAGCGTATTTGTACCGGGGGGTCCTAACTAGGGGGTCCAAATTCGCTAGGACAAGACGCAGAGATTGGTCACCTTTGTGCCCATTGATCGTGTGTTGCTAATTTCGGCAACTCTGTTTGTGAATAAAGTCTCATCCGATGACTCTTTAATTTCTTCTCAGTGTACAAGCGGCTCAGATGAAGAAGACGAAAGGGTAGCTTCGTCTCGGTCCCAACCTTGGATAAGGATATATAGAGGGAAAAGAAGAAGAACCACACCCCCCCCCCCCCCCCCCCTGAATCGACCCAGAAACCGAATTAAAGTTGAGCATTTTCCGTTTTCCTATTCAAATCCTTGTATTTCTACTCTTGCGTAATATAGAACAGTATCGAGCTAGGGCTACCTGTGATGTAGTTGTGCGGCTAGATTACCCATACAGTGTATTAATACAAAAAAACTGAAAGGAGCAAGCCTGATTGAACCCTGAAGGAATGTGTTATTTAAACTCGGATGACAAAGTCTTCTAAAGGCTGGACGGAGGTGAATGATCCGTCTCTAGAATAAACCCGGAGAATAAAAGCAGAGGGAACGTATAAGTAATTTTATGTAACAACAAAAAATATTGCTGGTTTTCACTCACGTGATCAACAGCCATGTTTTTCAACGAAAACAAAAGGAAGCGTTTGCATAATAATAGAGTTAAATTCCCGGAGGATTTGGTCGGGGCACCAACATGGCCGCCTTTTCTTTGTTTAGGGGCACCAACATGGCGGTCGTGACGTCATGTGAAAACCGAGAATAGCGAAAGCTAGGATGGCATCAAATTACAGTATTGCTTTGGTGTGTGTCCTGTGGTGTGGTAACCTGCGATCAAGCGTACTTTTCTTGAGCCAGGGCGCTAAAAGTACCTTTTCGCACCATGTCTAAGGAAAAGTACGCCTGATCGCAGGTTAGTGGTGTGCGTGCTTTTCCAGCTCTTTCCCAGTCCTTTCCGTCACATAAGTTATGGCTCTTGGCATTAGACGTGTGTTGGCCAGAAATTCCCTACTTCAAGTATCTGAAAAGGCCTATCTTGGCTTTGTTGTTCCTGCTTTTCGGCGATTTTTCATAAGCATTAACAGTGCGATGAATACGGCTGATTTAAGCGATGAATATAACGACATACTGCAATATGTCGAGCCTAATCTCTTGAGAAATTATGGGGGCAAGACAAAATTTGGAGGGATGATTTCAACCCTGAAATGTTACGAAGACAACGTGCTGGTTAAGAAAGCTTTAAGTGAAGAAGGAAACAAGCGGGTAAGAGAAATGAGTTTTCGATGAAATTTAATTTTACATTTAATTTGTGCAGATTATTTGATAGCGAGAAATTTATGCTGGCCGGCAGGGGAGGGGTAGGGGGAGTGACTCATCAGAAATTTTATTATTTTTGCTCAAAACACACGTCTTTCTGTCCGTTCTTCCATATGCGTTTTAATCTGAAAATTGGAAGGCAATAAGTTTAACTTTGGTCCCTGACTTCATTACAGTCAGTAGAAATCCCTTATAAGGGCTTAATGGGGAGGTGCGGCCAGCCAGGGTATGTTTTTCGGGATTTTTGTCTTGAACAGGGTATCAAATTTATTATTTTTTGTCTTAATCAGGGTATCGATTTATCAATTTTTGTCTTAAACTGGGTTAAATGTCTTAAACAGGGTATCAAAAATCGGAATTCTGTCTTAAAATGGGTAGGAAAATCAGCGATATTTGTCTTAAACAGGGTCAGGGTATGAGGGGCCGCGCCACACCTCCCCACCCAGGGATATATCGAGTACCCCCCCCCCCCCTCAGGGGTAGAAATGTCTGTAAAAAAAGAATCAGCTCAATTATAGTTCTTTTCACTTGTCCATAAATAAGGCCATCCCCTTTTTTCCTCCGTTTAGTGTCGTCCGACCGACCCAAATTTTTGGCATTTTCAAAAAAAAAATAGGTAATGACGTTTTCAAACCATTTTTATGTCGCATAGGAGGTTCGGTGGTTGATCCTTGATATAACGGGGGGATGTGGGTTCAAATCCTGCTCAGGGCAAATTTTCTTTCAAACATTTATTCAGTTTAAAGTATGATTATTTGAGGTGTGCATTGTCAGGGTTTCTCTCCTACACTCTCTATAAAATGAAAGTCGTCTGTATCCTTCGAGGATCCTTCCTTGTCATCCGCTAAGTTGACAACGGTCGTGTATCATTAACTTGATCTTTAGTTGGGTTTCAAGTGGAGTTATAGGCTCCCCTACCTAATTGTCACCTTGAAAGAAAATTTCCCGGGAGGCCCACACCCTAACCACGTAAATCACCTCTTTGATGGCTGTGTTGCCAGCATGGTTGTCCTGGTGGTGTAGTGGTTATCACACCCGACTAGTAACGGGGGGACGTGATTCAAATCCCTTTCAGGGCAAATTTTCTTTCAAACATTTATTCAGTTAGAAGTATGATTATTTGGGGTGTGCATTGTCAGGGTTTCTCTCTTACACTCTCTATAAAATGAAATTAGCCTGTATCCTTCGAGGATCCTTCCTTGTCATCCGCTAAGTTGACTACGGTTGTGCATCATTAACTTGATCCTTAGTTGGGTTTCAAGTGGAGTTATAGGCTCCCCTACCTTGTCACCTTGAAAGAAAATTTCCCGGGAGGCCCACGCCCTAATCACGTAAATCACCTCTTCGATGGCTGTGTTGCCAGCATGGTTGTCCTGGTGGTGTAGTGGTTATCACACCCGACTAGTAACGGGGGGACACATGCCTGGGCCAGTTTGGCAATGTGTATACTACCTCCAGTGATCAGCTGATACATTCAAGAATTCATGAAATGAGATGCAATGCTATTTTGATAATAGGCCACTTTTGAAATATTAAAATTCAGGGCCCAGTTGTTCGAAAGGCGATTAACGTAATCCAGGATTAGCATAAACATTTGTTTCATGTTTTCAACTCTTTGGTTAAAGTTTCATTTGCTTATTTTTGTTTTTCAAGATTGACTTCTTCTAATGCAAAGTTTTGCCGAATATCAGCGTTGAACAGCATTTGGGCGAAGAGAAATTAACTCCTAGTTGGTTAATTTTTAATCTGGGATTAGCGTTAAACGGCTTTTGAACAACCAGGCCCAGCTTGAAAGAGAGAAGAAGACAAAGAGAAAGGGAAGACAATTAATGGAAAGTGGATAATATGCTAAAAATCTTTCACATTCATTGCAACTTGTTTCTATTGTTTTTGTCCTATCAAGCTGAATGTTGGCCTATTTTTACAAAGTGTCTCCTCTGCCCTCTTTTTAAGTCTTCAACAATACAGTATTATACCCTTACAAACAGGTAATAACTATCATAAAATGTCTCCCAAACTCTGCTCCCCAGGTAATAATTTATAAGCAGTTATGTAAACCCCAACACAAAAACTGCTCTATTTTTAACTCTCACTTTGTTGTTGTAAATAAATAGTTTAATTATAAGTTTAAGCTCTTAACTGGGGTTAATGAGCCCTAAGGGAGCACTTTTTTTCCCTCACTTGTCCCTAGTGTACTCTACTCTCCTCACCCTTGCAATCAAGGCTTGTCCAGTAGTCAAAAGCTCATTGTTTAGGTCAAAGTACTTTCACTTTTACAATGTTAAAGCAGTTGCCAAAGCTTCCAGTAATTTTCCACAACATCACACAATTCTCACCTGTTTCACCTTATGTAAACCCCCATACGATTAGTCAGCCACATTTCAGCTTTGCTCTTCAAGCAAGTACCTTGAGTTGCACTCTTTAAGATCGCATTTTTCCCACCCTCCCACCCAACTGGAAGCTTTGTCTCCTTTAATTGCCATGGCTGTGCTTTGTCATGCAAATTCTTTTATTATACTATTCTCATCTATTTTATTTTAGTTTGGGTATTTTGTCTCATTGTTCATATGTACATTATATTATTCCGCATGTTACCACCGTTAACTTAAAAAAAAAAAAAAGCTAAATTTAGAAAACTCAACACTAGGTGTGTCCTTTTACATTTCTTACTTACTTATTGGTGGCAGGGAAGTGCACCCTGGGCTGCACTTTACCCCACAGTAGGTGGGACAGCCCTCCTTGGCAATAGGTTCGGATTACTTACTCCAATATGGTACAACTCACCATCTGACCTATTCTCCTTCCAGAAGGGCACCCTCTTCTGGTCCACCCTATGTTACATTCTAACGTAGGGTTGCCTCTAGAGACACCGCTACTCTAGGGGGTCCTCCTAGGGACACCGCTACCCTAGGGGGCATAGGCTCTGCCTTCCCTGCCACCCAAATTTTGCCAAAAGATAGCGATTAACATAATAATTATAATTGATTCAAAAAATAAATAGATAAAAGGAGAATTTGTGTTCCTCCTTCTCTAGTTTCACAAGCCTTGCAAAAGGTGGGGGGAGGAGTAATCATCACTACCCTCAGTTGCCCATGCCCATCTCCTGGGCATGCAAATATCCCCCGCGGCTTTCCCCCCTTTTTATGTCACTGACCCTTAGGGACTCATTGATCTTAGAATTAATGGGGATGCTTTTTATAAAATGATGTTTTTCAAAAATATTTGACAAGCCTTAAATTTTTTACTTCGCTGTAAATACCTGCCAGTGGTTTGGGGAATTAAAGAAGACTCTTGATTTTATCATCAACAGTGAAAACTCTACTAAGTGGCCACCCTTGGGGTAATTAACGGCCAGTGGCCGCTTGATGGAGGTTGGCCTCTTTATTGAGGTTTGTCAGAAATTAGCGTGATCTTTAGTAGAAACATCACTTTATTCTTATAAACAAACACCTTTAGAGGCTTGTGACAACTTTTTCACGAGAGACAGGTCTAAGACCGAACAAAAACACAGTACTATTAGGAAAAAAACAAATTTTCATGACAGGAGGTTCTCCCAACAAAACAATCTAAACTATGGCGTATACTGAGTTGATTTTATAACCAGAAAAAGCGGCAATGTCTGTAACTGAAACATTGCATTACGGGTCCATAGTTAATTTTAAAAGTTCTTGCAAGGGAGTCTGCTGCTGAAAAGCCAAACTAACTGTATTAAACTGTTGGTGGCTGCTTAATAGAGGTGAAAATAATAGGAGAACTCTCATCGAGACAGCCAAAAGGTGGCCGGGGTGCTTAATAAGGGTAGATGCTCAATAGAGTTTTGATTTACAATATTATTCTACGATAATTATTAAATATTATGTATTTTGAGACTTTGATTACTGCATGGCTGCTTAATAGATGGTGGCGGCTTAATAGGGGTTCCGCTGTAGATTCAGACTGTTTTATTAGAATATTTTGTTTTCTATCAGGTCCTTGTTGTTGATGCTGGAGGCTCTTTGCGGTGCGGCATGTTAGGGGACAACCTTGCTGCTATGGCTGTCAAGAACAACTGGACAGGTGTGATAATGTACGGCTGTATAAGAGACTCGGAAGAGATTGGAAAAATGGACTTGGGTGTTGCAGCGATAGGAACGATGCCATTGAAGTCCATTAAGAAAGGTCAAGGGGACAGAGACATTCCAGTGCGGTTTGGCGGAGTTACCTTTACACCTGGACATTTTGTTTATTCTGATTTTGATGGTATTATTATGTCACCGAGACAACTCTCTCTTCCTCCACCTAGGTAGGCTTTGAGGGCTGCTGCCTGTCTGGAATACCTGTAAGAGCTAGTGCAACCTGGCATCCATTCTAATTCTTGAGTTTGATTGTCTGTATTAAAAAGAAGCGACTTTTTGAAACATTTAGCTATAAAAAATTGCGAAAAAACGTTTCTTACATTGTAAAAACATTAAGAAATTTTGGTAAAAACGGTTAAAAATACACGGCTAAAAAATACACGACATTTCGATGTTCTCGGACGTCATTATCAAGTGAAAAAGAGACAGTGTGAATATTCTATAAATACAAGAAGAAACAATAGTTCATTAAGAAAAAAGGTAACATAAAAATATGCTACAAGCTAAACAAAGAGTTTAGCACTGATGGAGTCACTCTGAGTGTTAAGGCTAGGCTTCAGTTTATTAATCAATAGCATTTTGTAAACGAGGCAGTCAAATTTCCCGTGGCACTTCTTAAGAACACGAAATTGGTCCTCATTAAGAAGATTTTTGTCACCGTGCGCTTCCAAAAGGTGTTTACCGAAAGCCGAATACTTGTGCTCAACAATGCGTTGATGAAGGTGTCGGGCTGTATAACCGACATAATCTGCATTACACAGATCACATGCAAATTTATAAACAACACAATGCTGACTTACAATACTCGGCTTAATTTCTTTCGGCTTGAGATCTTGCTGCAATTTTGTGCTCACAAAAACTGGTTGTAAAGTGACGGCAATCTTACTGCTCAGATCATGTAATTGCCTACGGACTGCATTAGCGGCTATCTGATCTTTGAAGGGAAGAACTATTCTGATCGTGTTGCCATCGTCAGTTTTCTTTTCTGGCTTAGTTACAATATTTTGAATAAACATATTAAAGGTAGAATTTATGAGGCCAATTGGATAATCAAGTTGAACGCAATTTGGCACATTCTCCATTAAAGGCTAATCTGTTAGTAGTAGATGACAAGGCATAGGCGCAATGTAACATAGTCTTCAATAAACCGGTTTTGTAACGTTTGTCTACATGGCTTTGAAAATGCAGGAGTAGACTGGTCAGTGTTGGTTGACTTTCTGTAAACACGGGTTTTTTAACCGA
>OX421447.1:43676610-43691610 GCA_949126865.1 Montipora capitata | reverse complement strand
TATCCAAAAAAAAATTCATGTTCTACTATCAAATTTTTTTCCTTCTTCAAATATGTTCTTTATTAGACTGTTCTTAGCAAATACCTGAAAAAAAAAATCGGGGGTCACCGTGCTCGTTTGAGAGAGAAGGAGCATTTATTTCGCTATGGGGTTTAGTTTGAGCGAAATCTTTTACATTTGATATGCGCACGTGCTCATGAGCGCGCGCTAATGAAGCGAAAATCGTGCGCAGTAGGGATGCGCAATGCAATACTAAGGAATTACCTTAGGGCACATGCAAACGAGTATGAATCAACCGTGGACACAACTGAGCTCTGTGATAATTTGTGCAATAAAAAAGCCGCTCATGGCAATGTGTCCGTAATATGTCAAAATGTTATCTGTCGTTCTTTTTTTTCATCCCCAGTCCCTTATTCTCGCGCTAGAAATATCTTTTAGGGCTAATTACGTCTCTGTGTTGCTGTTTGTTGATCACCATCTTGGATAATTAATCTGTCGTGCTTGAATGAATTCAAACAAAAGCATTGCGTGACGCAACCCCTTTCATAGTGCATCATTTTTAAACCATGAAAAGGTCTATTAAGTATAGGAAATCATATGAACGTGAGTGCATTTTGTGATTTATGGAAACAAGTGATGTTTTGAAAGTTGTCAAAATTCAGAAGCATTTGGTTAGTGATGGTGATGTTTTGAATTTTACTTGTCTAGTGCAAAGTTCCTAATTGTGGCAGTGACAATAAAATAATTATTATGATGCCGATTTCAAGAGTGCTAGCAATAAATTAATTCTTAAATCTCACTCTGGTTGTGTACTGTACTTTACTTTACTTAACTTTATTTATTGTAAGGAAAATCCCGAGCACCTTGCAGGTTAGAGAACCAACAATGTAAGCTTAACCCATATGTGTTGTTCAGTGGTGGAACCCAAACCAAGGGCGTATAGGTATACGTGCCAAGTGTCACGCCTAAGGCGTGATTGTCCCTGCGGGTGTCTTCGATGCCACGCCTACTCACGCCAGGTAGAAACGTTAGAGCCATTACAGCATTGACTGACACATTTTGAAAAATATATTAATTCTTTAAAGAAACTGAAACCAGTGAGAGAAAATCCATGTGAATGATCGACTTTCTTCGAATTCTCTCATTTTCAGTAGGGAAAGTCACTGGAGACGAGATAGGTTGGGAACGAGAGGGTCAAAGTGACGGGACTATTTCCGGTTCCGGTAGTGGTACCAAATTTGGTTGTGGTTCCATGCAACCACGAGCTATGTATTATCTTCTAAATATTCAAAGTATCGATCGATGTACTGGCTAGACGGAAGTCTTCCAAACATCTTCGGAAGTCTTCGGACATCTTCAGATATTATCAGTGCCCTTCGAAAAATCCTGGCACTCTCAGGAGAAAAATGTCACGCCTATAGATTAAAAGATGTTGGCAGGTATATATAGGTATCAGGCAATAATTATTTGTTCTTGCCACCCTGCTCACTCATCTTTCTGAAAGCCTTTAAATTTGCTACAGTTGTATAGAACAGGTGATTTTTTAAGATTCCTCATTTACTTTTTCTTCTTTTCGTTGCATATTAACTAACTCCAAACCCCTTACCCCCCAGGACGGGCTGATACTCAGGCTATTCCGCTCGTCGTTTCTATTCCCCTCTCGCCTACCCCACCCAAATAAATAGATATTTTGACCGGAAGTACGTCTGCGTTCGCATGAAGAGTCCAGCTTTCCCCACTCTACCCATGACAAGTCATTCGATCCACGCCTAATATGGTAATGTTGCTCACATTTAAGGCATGATAGAGTGTGACACAGTTATCTTGAATCTCTGTGTTGTCACTTTTATTGTACCATAATTAGCCTTTCTCTCGCTAGTAAACATTGTATTTCTTGGGAGAAGCCATGGCGGACGATTCTACGGAGTTAGAGTCTGAGTTGTTGGGTAGTAGCAGTGTTTATGCTCATTTGATCAACACCATCGGTCCTTACTTCCGTCTGGAATTTTCCCAGTGACTATATCGAAGCTCAGGTTTCTGAAATTTTTTACATTTGTATTTATGCCATCATGTCTGCAGAAAACGTGCAGTTGGCTATTAGACGAAACATAGAGTTAGCCTTCATCAAGAAAGCGAAAATAGAGTTCAAGGGCGATCGTTCAGAATCAAGAATTTTGGTGAGTACAATAGCCTTAATTTTGGGTATTTTGACATTTGTATGAATATGAATATTTCTGTAAAGAAAGAAACTATGAGTTTCCTAATCATTCATGTGGGAGTTTCGGGGGCCTATTTTTCATAACCCTGTCTGCGTTTATCGTGTCCACTTGTAAGAAACTTACCTTTCCGTGCTCTCTATCAATTGCAATTGTTTCTTCAAGGAAAACAATCTAATGCGTGCGTAACTTGATGAAACGGTCGATTGTACATAACTTACACATCATGCATATGCACACAATCGACAAAGAACACATGCAACTACTGTAATGGAATCAAGTTTTTAACAGAGTCTTTTCGGTTAACCTTTCCAGCGATGTCTGGGACTGTTTGCGTTTAGGATTATCGTGTTTAATTGTTATTCTTATTGTGGAGAAATCGTAAGGCAGCCTATAGGATCCAGCAATATAATTAACTCGTCGGGTCTTTTGTAGCTTCACAATGGGTGTGCGTGGATTTTATAGACTGGGACATTAGGGCCGTTTATACGAGAGAAAATAAGCCCCGGCTTACTCTGGCCGCGGCGTACAAAATACGAGAAAGGAACTATTTATACGAGTATAAACTTCCAGGCCACGTCTTGAGAAAGCCGTGAACGTAAATTTTGTACCATTTATACGGGGTGTTCGCGTCTTATGTAAGCCGCGGCCAGAGTAAGCCGCGGCTTATTTTCTCTCGTATAAACGGCCCTATTGTCACTGTTATGGAAAATGAAAGCTACATGTATTAAGATTGTGCTTGTTCAAAGATTGAAGGCATTTTCACGTTCTTATAAATACAGTCGGCATTAATTTAGTACTTAATTGTTCGGTGATCACATGTTTATTTTAACGGTCAATCATCATTTCAAAACAGCTGAACAGTAAATTAGATTGGGTTAATTGTCAAAAAGTGCAGTACGATGTCGTTTCTATTTGGTTTCAAGATTTTGTAATCCGGTGTTGTGTCCAGAAAAAATAATGTCCTGTTTAAGCTTTCAAAATTAGAATAATAATTAAGCTTATTGTCAGTTGTTATTATTATTGTTTCATTTGGATGACATAAACTACCCTAATGTGCTTTTTAGTATACAATTATATAGGTGGTTATTGAAAATCCTCTGCACTGTTTGCTTGCACTTGGTTTTTCAAAATGGTCACAAGCCGTTTTGTCAAGATGACGGACAAAGAAATTAATTGTTTTAAAGAAAATGACCAAAACAAGCATGTAGTCTTGAAATTTCTGGACCCGGTCTGATACATGTATATGTTGTCATTTACAGGAGAACGGTACTAACTCAGACCGGTCTCGCAACCGAGACAAAGTCAGACTGGTCTGAGTTCATTGCATGTCAGGCCGGTCTCATGTAAATGCATAAAAAGAAATGAATGGAGGCCAATAGGAATTCATGTAAATACCCCCTTAATTAATCACTTTCAGACTTCTCTGTGTTGTTAGGATGGCCACACCTGATCCATTTGAACAATACCAGATGTCACGCTACCCATTGTTTTCAACCATTTCAACCATGTTTGGTGATGGTTGAAAAAGTTTATCTACCAAATTAAACCATTGACTCCCAGGGGTTCCCCATTGATGAGTAAAATTGTCTGGCGTTAGACAGAGTAAAATACTCAGTCTGGCTGGTTTACTGTAGGCCGCTTTGGACGTCAAAGGGTTAAACTAACCAAAAATGGGTTTCTCCCAATAGAGCCCAAAGCAATCCATCCAATTATAAATGGTTGATCCCAATGGAACACGACTGGCTCTGACTGCAAAGATATCTTTCATGTTACCTGTTTAAAAAACTCTGACACTAATCATGACCTGCAAATATAGGTTGCAAAATGAATGGAGACACTCTACATTCTTTGGGCATCATTAATTTACCCATTATCTCACACACTGCAGTCCCTCTCTCCCTTCCCCCTATCAATGTTGCTAGCAATGCAGTTATAATGCTGAAATCTTGAATAGTCAACATTGAAAGGGGGAGAAGGAAGGGGGAAGTGGAAAAGGTTGGAATTATTCTAGATCTGGCTGGTATAGAAAGCTAGAAAAGCATGCTTTTTAAACAAGTGTCTCTGAACAATTTTGCAACCTGTTGTGTCACCAATTCTTTACTCACAAACATATATGGGAAAAATAAATAATGGAAAGTTGGTACCAGTACCCTTTAAAAATTCCACTACTTGAAACAAAAATGCAGGCTTAAATTTGTGCTTTAATTTCAGGCCCTTTCTGCACACAGACTTTATGTTCTTACCTGTTCAAAGAATGGATGCAAGGTAGAAAGTTAGATACTGATTTTACAGTAAGGCCTGATTGCTGCTTGTACACTGTTGGAAAGTTTATGCATGTATATATGTGGGAACATTGTAGGCTTACATTTATGTTTTGTTAATGGGAGTAATTGACTTGCAAATGTAAACTGAACTTAACCTGTTGCCTTCCCTTTAATTAGTTTAAAATAATTCTTTTGTGTGACTTTAGGTGGATTTCAGTATGCATATTTTAGAAATACAGAGAATAGAGAGCAGCAAGCCACTTATGGTAAGCTAGCTAACACAATTCAGGAATTATTTTCTTCAAGAATTTTTCCTGTCTTTGTTTTCTACCTGAATTATCTGGACATGTGTGGATGTAGTTTAAATTTTGATAATCAGGAGTATGCTCTGAGTTCAAAAGGGTGTTATCTATGAGTGTGCAATTTGTGAACCCTAAAGTACATTTTACTTTGCTTTTCTAAAATTCAAACATTTGATATCCAAATTTAAGTGCAGAGTATCCACAGTTGTTGGCTGAGGGCAATTATTGCTACAACAAGTTGCAAAATTGTTGAGACACTTTCATTAAAAAAACACCTTTTCTTAGCTTCCAATTGCAATATCCGCCGTATCTAGAATTTAAAGCTTTCCCACTTCCCTTCCGCTCTGCCCCTTTCAATGTTGACTGTTTAAGTTTGCAACAATTGTTTGTCTTGCTAGCGACACCGATAAGAGGGGGAGGGGGGCTGCAGTGTGAGAGGTAATAGGTAAATTTATAACGTCCCGAACAGGTGAAGTGTCTCCACTATTTTTGCAACTTTTTGTAGCACTTCTCTTTTTTAATACGCTCTACATGTAGACTACTGGTATATCTATGTACGTAAAAGCAAAACCTTGTCTTCTTATCTTCTTTTGATAGATAACACTGTCATGTGGGGACAAGTCACACTATTTTCGACTACCTCAACCAAAAGACATCACTGAGATTATTGCTCACATTTTGGCATCACTTAAATCTAACTTTCCTTCAGGGAGCCCAGAGTAAGTACATCAAGTCAATAATTAATTATTATTTATGTCCTTTTTACACATTCAGACATCTTCGAATAGCTTTATGTAGTGCATACCGTGTAGGCAGAGGTCATTTTAAAATTGACTTTGTAAGAGAAATGTACACCAAATGAATGCTTTTCCATTGAACAAGCAAAATAAACATGTGGTAAACAGATAATAAACTGTCAAATCGATTTTTTAAATGTTTCCCTCAATAACTGTTTAGCAATTTCAAATGACTTCAAGCGAAGTCTCAAAACAGATGTGTCAGTGAGTTAAATCTGTAAGTCTCGCTCTCAAGTGCGGAAGGGTTAACACATTGGTCAGTACATACATTTAAATAAATTAGCTACTATTATATGTTTTAGCAAAAATGCTCAAAATTTAAACACTTCCAAAATCTGTTTATACAAAACTGCAATAATATTATTTTTTTGGTTTTACTTGAACTTAAACAATTTGATAATTAGCTGTCAGCTGTCACACTGTATTTTGACTGATTAATGGTTTTTTTGACTTGGATGTTTAACATTTCAGCCATGCATTTTTATGTTTTTCCCAACCAATTCACCTCTTGGCCTGAACTGGCCCCCATTGCAAGAAATTCGTCTGGCTTTATATGTAGACTGTACGGTTTGCTATATTAGAATCTATGAGTGGAACCATGAGGAGGGCAAGGGTTAAAGGGGAAATAGTTTTGAGTGGACCTAGTCAGCCTGTAGATGTTAATAATTATTATTGTTAAACATAATTATGGTAAAAATTATTAAATTAAAATAATTAATTACAGTGCAAAGGACTACACCAATATTGTTAGGAATTGGGCCATGTTTACCGCGTGGTGAAATTTCTATTACAGACTCAAATTTGTTCAATGAAGAGATAGAGTTTCAAAAGTCCTGAAACCCTGCATTTCCTTGTGTTTCTTCCTACAAACATTTTATTTATTAATATGTAATTCTATTTTAATAGTCGTCTTCTGAGAGTGATATATGGGCCACCAGAGGAAAGCAATGAAAGGCAAGAGCAGGTGTCAACGCTTGTGAACAACCTGCGGAATGTGGAAGGAGATGTTGAAACAGGGCCTTGTGGTGAGCACTGCATTTTGTTCAAATTTCATGGCTCCAGACTTGTATTTACTACCTTTGTAGAGAGGACTTTGGGAAATGGAAAACAACCAGTTTCTGCTGTTTGCGAGCTCTAACTTAGCCAACAAACACAAACACAAACACAGAATAGTTGTAGCCAGCTGGGTACATCCACTTTTGTTTATGTTATAGTTAAATTTTATCCCCTGGTTTAATTTTTTTAAACCAGTTCAAAATTTTTAACCTTTTTTTTTTTCATTTAACCACTTTATTAATTTTATTTTATTACACCACCCTGACCCATTTCAACAAAGTTGGACATCTTTCTGTAATTAAGCAGAACTATGGAGTATATATGATTGTATGAAGTAAACTAGAGAAATCAATTTTAAGGTTATTATAATGGTGGATTGTTGTCTCTGGTGCTACCAATTGCAAAGACCAACATATTTTAGTGGTTATAGGGTCAAATGCCCAGCTTAGTGATTTGGGTCAAGCACTTATTTTGAATGGTTTATAGCTTTAATCATGCAAGGTTAGGGACACTGCCTGCCTTTAGGAATTAGGGTTATTAGCTTTCAATTTCACTGTCTTATTTGAAACAGTTAGTATTCCAGGAGGTGTATCAGACAACTGCATATAGGTCAGGATAATAATATTAGTCTGCAAGTGTCAAACACTGCATTGTTGGTAAGGGATTAGCACTTATTGTGGTGATTGCAGTAATCACTTAAATTTGAAGTGCATGTTTAGTCTAATTAACGACGTTGTCTTGGTCATTGGGTTAGGAATATTGGTTCATGGCTATTGGAAGTAAAGCATATTCTTTCACATGTAGGATAAAGGGGTTAGATCATAAAGAGGCTGTGGTGCTGTGTCGGTGGGAAAGTTAAATAAAAATAGGGTTTATCAAATGACTTGATATATGGCAAATTGACCACTGTAAGGAAATTTGAAAGCCGACATTTTGAGCGTTAGCCTGGCCTGCCTTCCTCAGCAGAGCTAAACCCTTTTCGTTCTTTTACATACATTTGTAGTAGACTACTTTTTGTAATGAAAAATTAATAGTGATATTCTTTAATGATTCCTTTGGCAATGTAACTTGTTTAATACAAGATTCATAAATATTAATTTTGTCTCTCAGATTTGTATAAATTCATAAGGGCAAAGAAATAGGCGATTTCATTTTTCCAAACTTGGTCACTACTTGAGCAGAATGATTTTTTGATGTCAGTTATTTTTCCTAAAAACAAGAGTGCTGTTGGGGTACATGTACGTACAATGGTGAGCTTTTACCATTCAAAGAGAGGAATGTTGGAGCTGCCATTGATTGGTGGGCATTTTCTAGGCATGAAATAAGCATATTTTAACGAGTGTGTTATATTAACTTTCAGGCTGATTTGATCTGTATAATTTCTTGAAGCCACTAATTTTTGATATTACGTATTTTGTGACCTCTGTGAGAAATTCGACTGTGTGACTTTATATATAGTTGGGACAAGATTTGAAACAGTTCCTGTTTTGAAACTACTTTCTTGTTGTTTCCTGTGAAGATCAAGTTTGAATTTGCTGTAATTAAGCCCATTTCTTTTGAGTTATCATCTGATGTTCACATTTTGTTACTTGTTTCGGCTCAAATAGATCCTCGTTTCCTGAATGGCTGAGTTGCTTCTCTGTTTTTTCTTTCAAGAAATGTTTGACCTTGTTGTAAAAATCATCTTCTAAATAACAATTTGTTTGCGAGTCTTTTCCAATTCCTCTATTTCTCGGTAGAAATCTATATTTCATTTACGCTATTGCATTGGCATGACTCCGCCATTTTATCACTGCTATAGATTTATCACATGTGGCTCTGGTTTCCCAATGAGAATAAATCAAAGTTTGGACCAAGGGTAGCCTGGGATGAATAATAAAATATTTAATTGTTAATAATTATTATCGAGAATTTGCATGAGTTGCTTGTGTGGTCAAGTGGATAAGAGAGTGGGGATTCTTAACAACTAGTTATTGTTGAATTTTCTGTTCTGTTGTGATTGTGTGTATTGGCCCTGAAAAGCCCCCAAGGGGAGTGGTCTGAAATTAAGTATGTATTGTATTGTATTGCTGACCCCAAGCAATCATGCATGTTTGACTGTTACATGTAAGAGCACAAATTAGTAACTAGGAAATGGATCGAAAGCATCTCCGCACTGATCTGCTGCACTGATTGTGGCTCATTTACCTATTCCAAGTAATAGTGGTTGACAGCTGTGAATTTAAACAAAAAAAATTAATGATATGATAAATTGATTGATAAAATAATGTTCAACTGCCAGCCCATGCATAACCAGACGAAAACTGATTTTCACAATATTTTTTTTCCCTATAACCAGGTGGATTTTCAAAAGTTTACGTTTCCATGTGTGATTTTTATGGACAAGCACATTTAGAAGAAGTTGCATGGGTATGTGACTGTGCACTTGACGTACGTTGTGAATTACAAATCAACTTAATAATTGCCCTTCTTGAAGCATGATTTTACATAATACACAAACAAAACAAGAAACCTAAGGAAAGACTGATGGTTTCAGGAACTTAATGAAAAATAATAATTATTATTATGTCCTCCAAAAAAGGGCAATAAATATTAAGGCTATGTGTGTTTTATCAAAATAAATACGTAACCGTTTCATTATAGTTTTATCAGCATAAACCAAATTTTATCCAAAATCTTGATGTATTTGGCTTATATTTGCTGGTTTCATACTGTGATGTGTCATGCTTTCGACCAGAATGCACTGTGCGGTAACCAGAATGCATTGCTCTATGGAGATTACCCACTGTAGCTTTGATTTAAGCAGGAGTTATGAACCACTAACAGTGACAAATGGTGACTGCAGTGACAAAGCTCTTACTTATAGCTAACATTACTGTGTCTAGCTCTCACACAAAAAAGGTTACGGCATTAAAAATTTTTCCTGTATAACTTGTTTTTAGCCTCATACAGTACAATGATTTTTTCAAGTTCTTAACATATTCTTTTGCCATAACCAAGAATGTCATCTTGTTATATTAATGATATATTTTAGTGCATTTTGTATACAGTAGTTTGCTTGTTTCATGTGTATTTAATTAAGGCACCCGGGCCCGTTGACCAAGTATTGACCGATAGTATCGGCCGAGTAACGCAATGTGTTGACAGTAATACTAGGCCGGTACTATCGGTCCGTAGTGGTTGGTCGACATACATTAATTGTATCGGCCGATATATTGAGTGATATGTTGACTGCTACTTGGCCACCATATAGACTGACAGTTAATCGATATACACGTATTGCATTGTCTGAGTATCGGTTTGATAGTATCAGTCGATATATGTTGATCGATAAGTTATCAATGTTCCACTGATACTCTACCGACACTGAGCCGCTTCTCTACCATCGCTCTATGTTACTGAGTTATATAATTTGGGGTAATGGCATGTGCACCTAACCCCAAACACACACACAAAAAAAAGAAAAACGAATTCGAAGTCACAAAACAAATCATCCCTGCTCCCCAAAAAAGCCAAGTACATGTATTATGTAGCCAAAACGCGTGGCCAGGGCCGGTCTGGGTCCTTTTTTTTGTTCTTTAATTTCTTTTTTAACTTGGAAAATGTTATAGGAACAAAGCTTCTCAGTAGGGGATCTACTCGTACAGTAGTAAAAGCAAATGGCCCGAGAAGAGGTTCACAAGCTACGGCTGCATACACACAATTCCATACCATCTCAGTCATTTCTTGCAACATACAACTAACAAGGGCATCATGTGTTACATTTCTGTACCTTTCGGCAACATTCCGTTTAATCCTCGGCTGGTAATTACTGGTTGTTAAAAATCTGTAGCATGCAAATACACGTAGTACACAAAGCAACGTCAATGAGCAAAAATCTTGTGAGCTAAAAACCACTCACCCCACACCCCCCAATTAACTTTGTTATGCTCTATCCCAAAATATCCGCCTTATTTGTCTGCACGGATTATACACTTGAGTGTTTCCACTATGCAACGCAAAAGGAAGGAATGGGCTATAAGAACAGGTGGTATAGAAATGATTGATGGAGGTCGCCCTTTTTATAACAAATTTGACAGGAGATTTTATAGATTCAGTCGATCAAGCGGTTGGGCACACGACACCCGACTGATTTTTAGTCCTATGTATACATGTCATTAACCAACTGGAAGATTGTCGGCCCCAGGTCTTGACAGTGCTGACCGAGCGCAGTGGCCGAGGGCCGGTTCCGAGCAAGCTTGTTTATAAGTTGTGACTGAAAAAAGATCTTTCAGCACAGAGAAAGAGCAAGATTCCTACTGAGCACTCACTGTGTGTGTCGGGAAGGAATCCTTTAACATTGTTTTACAAACAAATGGCAGCTATGAGAAGGATTTTCATGATACATGTACACGTACAAGCGTCAGTCAAAAAGCTTTTAGATTAGTCACGGGCACATGGATCATTCGGGACAATATACCCAGTCCAATGCTATTGGATATTGGTGGGGCAATGGAGTTATCAGTTTGCTGATGCCCTCTGACTGCTGTAGTTGTGTAATTAATACTAGACTAGTAGTTGCTTTATTTTGACTTTCCTGTTTTGCCTTTTATGAACGTAAACAATGAATGTTGTCAGGATCGTTCCGGTGTCCCTTGCCTAGAGGTTAAATTACAAAAAAATGTGAGAGTCCCCAGTGTTTTAAAAGCACCCATTTCGTCATTTGGTAATTTGTTCAACAGAGAATAAATAATTAATAATACTTGTGTCTTAACTGTTACAAATCTTAACTTTCTTTATTTTGATATGTCAGCAGTATTTATCAGTGTTGGCTGTTCAACAACATGTCGGTCGATAATCGGTCGACGGGTGCTTATGCCTATGGTACACATGATCGGTTTGCTTTTGCACAGGCAGACAGGAGAGGTGTAAAAAAATACTTGTCTTGTTTTTGAAAAGGATGCAAAGTGTTGGGGTTATTAGTGAAGTTCAACTTAAAATAACATACTTCATTTTTCCTTTATTGTTACTTTTATTTCTAGGATATTGACACAATCTATTTATCACTCAATACAAAAGAGCTGAACATTCAGGACTTCGATCATTTGGACCAAAAGTAAGTTACAGTCAATGCCAGCAATAGTGGCATTTATTTCTTTCATCTTGCATTCATTTGGATCAATAACAGACACTTAATTTGCATTGTGTACTGAATGTTTCAATTTCAGGGATTTGGTTCCAATTATATCAACACTTGAGTACAATGACTGGTTTACTAAAATTACTTGTGATTCGTTCAAACTGGTATGTGGTATTCTTTTTTCAAACATTTGATAATCTGATTAAGTATTGATTAAGTATGATTTTATGCAATTCATGAAATTTATTATACTAAAGTGGAAATCTTATACTCTATTAATGGTCCAAACAATTTATTTTTTTAAATATAATTAAAACTCTAGTTAGATTTGCACATGTGTATGTGCCTGGCACTGCCAAGAACAAATTAAAACTTAAACTAATATGAAAGCACTTATTATACTTCTTACATGTATGATTAAACACACTTTCATTTAAGTATTTCTAATTATTAAACATTTATTTATTCATTAATTCGTTAGCTGAATTATTATTATCCAATACACTTATTTTGTTGTAAAATGAAACAAAGTAAGTCAGTCAAAACACAGCAAATTTTGTTAATTATTTAATCTCCATAAAATCTGCCGCCATTGCTTAATTAAATAGAATTTCATAGTGATAACTTTGAATCTTATCATTAGACCTAAGTTCATCATTATCATTATGTTTAAAGGTGCTATATATGCCACCTTGTTTTAGGGTGTTTATAAATAAAGGAAATATTTAGTTAAAGGGTGTACTAGCTAGCTCACACGAGTGTACAACTTGAAAAGGGTAATGTGGAATCATCCCTTTACTGATAAAATTATCGTTACACCACAAAACAAGATGATTCTGAGCAAGAAGGACCTTTAACCAGGCGATTAGCCATAAACTTGAAATACATTGGGCCGATTTTTTTCAAGATTGCCCAAATGCAGTCTGTTTCAGTCTTCTCCATTTGCTGTATTTCTTTTATGTTGTTCAACAGTTTTATTAGTCCATGCAGTTATTGCAATGTTTCATTCTACTTTTTGGACATTTTGGGTGTTGTGAAATTACATCATTTTGCATGACGGTACGTAGCCCCTTTATTCCATATCCTGTTATAATCTACATGTGTGTGCTGTCTTATATGTTAGGGATCGGAAGTCTGTGATGCAATCATTAGAGTGGTTAAAAAGTCATCAACCTTAGAGGAACTAGTACTTGACAATGTCAGTTTTGGCAGGTAAAATTTAATACCAAATTTTGATAATGTACTAGTACATGAATGTCTTTACAATCATGATTATGTGAATGACAGGGAAACTACATGTTTACAAGAAATGGCATCATGCAGTAAATTTGAGAGGACTATGGTTTTGTACAGGTACTTTGTAAACTCTCAGACACTGAAACATGCATCAAGCCAGTAGACACTTGGAGTGAAACTCGAAGAGCTCCTTTCAATGTCATACGTGAAGATCACCTTTTTCTTCTTCTTTTCTTCTTCTTCTTCTTCTTCTTCTTCTTCTTCTTCTTCTTCTTCTTCTTCTTCTTCTTCTTCTTCTTCTTCTTCTTCTTCAACACTCTTCTTGATACTGTATATATATGATTGTATATTATAGATGCTGTACATGTACATTATTACCCAACACTTACATGTAATTGCAGCAACTGGAGTTGAGTCAGAACAACAATTTGTTGGTTTTAACAGAAAAGAACCTGTAGCAGCACAGAAAAGTGATTAGATGTTTGAAAGTTCAAAGCCAAAGGTTTATTTGTTGTAGGTCTGAAGTGGTGCAAGAATAGTCCAGTGTCCTTTAGTTCAAGTTTCTCCAAAATGTTATGTTTTCCATAATTTTTGCTTCCAATATCCACCTTGAAACATTGACCTCCTTGCAGAGATTACTGCCAGAAACTTTCCTTGGCTCTGACATCGAACCCTAAGACATCATTGCATTCTCTGAGTTTGAATGGGAATTCCATAGAGGACAGAGGTACAGTACAGTATATTGATGTTTCTCGTAACATCTCCCAGGCTTTGTTATTAATATGCCAACCAGAACCTAGCTATATAATTGGCTGTTGAAATAATGACTTTAGTTCCATGGTTGGCAAATTTGAAGATAAAAAGAAATGTGACGTCAGACAAGTGTTTGTAAACAAGAAATATCGCTATATGCATGAAATTTTATTTCATTGAATTTACTCTAGGCCATTGCACTCGTCTGACAATTTAACTCTGGAAGAAAAGAGAAAGATTTGGGGGGGGGGGGGGGGGGAGGGGTGCCAAAACAAACCTGCTACAAACCATGCTGGAGAAAAGAATCTCCTCATGCTGCCAGAACAAATGTCACAAGTACAATACATGTGTGGACCTTAACTGCACATGCGCCTAGAAACCAACCATTGACCACTTGAGCAGCACAGGTGTTCTTAGTTGTTAACTCCTTTAGGTTGCATTTTTAAAAATGGATAAAAATTCCACCAACCTAATGCATGTGAAATCGTCCCATTTTTTTTATCTCACAGTATTATTTTGTTTATTTATGGAAAACAAATTCTCGCACACTAAACAGAATTGTTTGTATGTCAGAAGACAATTAATGCAACAGCACTTTACATGTAATAGTGTTATCTTAATTATTGACAGCAAAAATATCCAAATGAAGTAGTATAATGCTTCAGTAACTTACATCACTGTATTTTTCTAAATCTGCAGGTGTAGGACATCTGGCTGGTATATTTTGTAAGCTTCCGCATGGTTTGGTTTCTCTCTCTTTGGCTGACAATGGAATCACATCAAAAGGTATCTTGGTGGTATCATGGTGCATGCCTTCCATAGACTGTAGTAATTTACATGTACTTGTTGGGTCAGGTCCACTAAACTTAATTTGCTTTAATAATACTTGGCTTAAGCGTTTTTTTGCCAAAATAGACCATTTTACAGTTGTGTGCTCAGTTACCTGGCCTTTGAATGAAAGTGAGTCTGGAGTTGACCTTGCTTATGATGTTCTCATGCTAATTAGTAGTAATTTACATATAAGAAAAGCAGTGAGGTTTCTAGAGTATCAAAGCAAAGTCAACTCCAGCCTCACTTTCATTCAAAGTCCAGGAAATTAAGCACACAATTGTAAAATGGTCTATTATTGTTTAAAGCTGATTAAGATAAGTGTGTATATATTTATATGGCTTTTCTTTTTCAGGTGCCAGTTCTCTTGGGCAGGCATTAAAATCAAACAAATATAATGAAAGTACACTGCAGAGGTAAGTAATG
>OX421447.1:43664110-43671610 GCA_949126865.1 Montipora capitata | reverse complement strand
AGGATAGTATTTCCCTTTTTCCCTCACATGAAATTTACTTAATAGGTACTGTTTATTGGCAGTACTTTTAAGAATGCGAACTTAAGACATTAAGGGAAAGTATAGGAGACAGTTTAATTACGGTAAGAATTTTATCTGTTTCTTTCAAAAGGTATTAATTTCTTTTCTATGATTAATAATTTATGTGTATGTGTTCATGGGAGAGGTGGTAGGAGCTAGGTCTTATTGCAACATCATCTGGAATGAATAAGTTGTTTTCACTTTTTGTGTGCAAAGGTAGGATGTTTGAACAGGAAATCAGGAACAGTTTCCTCTGTTGTCTCAGTGTCCATAGTACTACATGTAGCTACATTTAAAAAACTTAATCTGCTGTATGTATAGCTAGCTGTTGCATTCCATGGGAATAGCAGGCTATGTTGATTATAATAATTGTAATGATCAAAATGTACATTCTACACTGTATTTTATTTTGTAGAGCAATCTTGAAAGGCTTAAATGAGAACAATATTCTTTGTGATATTGATCTTAACATCAGCAACAATGAGGTAATTACTTTAATCTTTTTGCATTTTTCGGTTGATAAATTTGTGTTTGCTCTTATAATGAGACAATTTTCTGACATTGTTGACTAAGTTCACTGGGATATGGATCGACTATGGGGACTTTGTTTTCATGCAAAACTCTTAAATTATATTGTTTTCTGAATGAAGAATACCGGTGTCTAGTATTAAAGAAAATGCAGGTATGCTGCTGTCTGCTGCTAGCTGTCTAATTTAACCATCAGAAAGAAACCTTTCCACCTCCTGCAATTCAACCAAACCTAAGAGAATAATTCTCACCACCAAAAATCACCTGTCAGATAGGTTTCTCACTGAGGCTGAGGCTGAGGCTGAGGACTTGTTATTTTAATAACAAAATAAAATTTAATTACAAATTTTAAAATGTTTAATCTCCGATATTGCTTTTTGATGTTCTGATTGTCAGCTTTCACAATCAGCTCACAACATTGTATTGTATGACCGGGAACTTATTGCATCAGGCGTTTTGTAAATATGAAACATGAGGATGCATTAGAGGTAATATTTATTGGTTATGGCCAACCCAGTACTATTTTCATCACACATGCATACCTGCCAATCGGAGTGACCATACATGCCAACTCTCCCGGATTATCCGGGAGTCTCCCGGATACGGAACGAATCTCCCGGTCTCCCGTACGGGCCATTAAATCTCCCGGGTAAAAACGACTCTAACCTTTCACAGACGTTTCTCCATTCTAGACTCAAATTGCATCCCCAAGTTTAAAATAGATCGATTTTTTCAAACTCGTTTCATTGTTTCTTAATGCATTTCTTCATCTCTGAGTTTCAAACACACGTTTAATAGAACTAAACAAAATGACTTCCTTTAGCTATCATAGCCATATAACCGATTGTTTGATTGGATCTCCGATTAACCAATAAAAATTCTTGACATAAGTACCCTGTTTTCCCGCAAATTCACAATGGTGGCAGAATATTCTTGTATTCTGAAGGAGCTGCTGGGGGATGGGTGGGTGCGTTTAGGGGAGGGGGAGAGGAGGGGAGGGGGAGTGGGTAGGTTGATCGAGGGGGGAGGGGTGGGGAGACCGGATGGATAAAATCTCCAGATTTTAAATCTCCATAGGTTGGCATCTCTGCAATCCCCAGAGTACGAAAATCTGGAGACGTCAAGATAATATTCGTCCGAAAATTTCCGAAGGCTTCCGAAGATTTCCCGACGACTTCCGAAGATAACCGAGGGTGTAGAAGGATTTTTGACGACTTCAAAACCGGACTCACCAACTGTTTTTCGCCGGAAAAAAATTGAATTTCTATTAAATGGGTTTTTAAGCAATTATGCTCACTATTGTCAGTTGGGCGTGGGAAACTTGTCTGAATGCGTGAGGTCTATCAAAGCCGAGTTCGAGCAATAATGAATTTGAGTGAGTTTGCGGCATGAATAGATCTTACCATGATGGTTTTGGAAGCCATCTTATCAATAATAAGGCCGCAAATACGTCTGAAATTAACAGTGTTTGTGTGGAAAATTGATTTAAAATAGTTTTTACAAACTGCGCTTCTGAAAAATTCATGAATTGGAAACTTTAGGCACTAGAAAATCAGAAACGTTTCCAATTCATGAATTTTTCAGAAGTAAAGTTTTATGGAAACTATTTGGCATGGTGACTTGCAGCTCTAACCCGCTCAAATTTCAAAAGAACGCCCATAAAAGTAGCTTACCTTGTGTGTTCGCAAATAGCTGGACGCCAGCTAGAGGAGTAATCTTCTCCACTTTCTGCAAAGCAAGGTTTTTCACCCCCTCAAAACCCTAGGGAAGGGCGCCTAAGAATTCCTTTTGAAGTGAATCGAAATCCACGTTGGCCACCTTTGCTTCGACAGATCAGATGTAAACAGTGTGCGAAAACCGCGCTAATTTTCTACTATGTATTGTGCAATATGAGTGGTTTATTTCTGACCAGTTACGATACTCGTTAAATATATATAAATTTGATTGCCTCCGCTGATTTACGTTTTCCGATCAAATAAAAGCACTAAATAAGAGCACTAAATCCACTTCTTGCTTTATTTTCTTTTTTGTAATCGCGAAAATAACGAAATTAGTGAAAAAAAAAAATGGAAAAAATCCACGGTAGGTAGTTCCCGGGAGATTTGGTGGCTTAACCGGGAGACCGGGAGATTTGATGAAAAATTTGGAGACTCCCGGAAGAACCGGGAGAGTTGGCAGGTATGCACATGCAAGGAGAGCTTATGTTATGACTACGACCTAATCAATATGAGGTCGCTGGCAGATTAGTTGTGGAACCACTGGGACATGTCCTATTCTTTTGCCAGAAGTTAATTTTTATTATTTCTATGATATTATTATCAATTTTCTAGCTTAGAGCTTCAGGAGCTACAGCCATTGCTGAGCACGTGGGCAAACTCAGATGCGTCAGTAGACTGGACATCAGTGATAATGGTAAGTAAAGTGCAAAGTTTAATTTATTGTCAAAAAAAAAAAGAACGCCCCAAAAATTGAAATCCATGCTATGTAATTTGTATAAGAATTTTCTTATACTTTGCCATAGGTTTTTGTATATTAAGGACAGTGCCTACTAATTCAAAGGTATTTTTGCCCCGGTTTACGATTATGCGGGAAATGTAGATCTTAACAAGTGTTATTGAAATCGAAAAAGAAAATTGGGGGTAACCACGCATTTTTCAAAGATAGTTCATGAACAATATTTGTAATAATACAAAGCCATGTATGGCGTTCTTTCTCAAATTGAAGCTTAATTATCTCTGAAAAATGCACGGTTACCCCCAATTTTCTTTTTGGATACCAATAGTACTTACTAAGATCTACTTTCTCTGCATAATTTTAAACCGCGCAAAAATATCCCTGTATTAGTAAGCATCACCGATAGGAAATCCGAGTATCTCGAGATGCGCAGGACGTATGCGCAATAACAATAGTAGGCACCGTCCTTAACAACATCTAGCTTCACTCAACCCCCTTTAACCCTTCCCCACATGATGTTACTCCGTCTAATACCAGATGGTCGTATTTGTCAATTGGGCGTGTTTTTTACTCGAAATTCCTGAAAGGCATCCGAGTTATAATCTGGGTAGAATTTAGTTTTCTGTGCAGCAAATGGACAATGAAATTACGAGGTGGTGATTTCATTGGCTAAAAGCAATGCACTAGACCCCTTTGAGCAATACATTTGACCTCCCTCTGAGACAAAACAACTGCAACAATAACAGATATACACAGCAGTAGAGGAGAGGATTTCCGCTAGCGAGAGGCCTCATGTCGTACAGAATTCTATGCAAATCCGAATTTATAACATGCAGTGAAGCAACCAAAGCAATGGGTGCTGTGTTGGGTGTTCAGTATGACACTGATTCGGAAACTCAAAGCCCATGTTCTACTAGACTTTGCCACAAGTCGACCTCACGAGGATCCCAGGAGAAAATGTTTTGGCGAGCGAAGCCTGATTTTTCGGACGCGAGGCGGATGAGTGAGCGACGAAGTGGCGAGAGGTCTGTCCCGCGTGCCATCTACATGAGACGAAGGACTTTTCGAAAGTCTAATGTTCTACGTGATGGCAAATGAGGCAACTACAATTCAGCCTTCTGGAAATGTTATGAATAAGATATTTACTCTAGTCTTGCCTGTTGACAACATGATGAAATCGCCAGTTCAGAACCTCCAGCAGTGGTATGTTGGAATGTTTCTTCCAGCTGTTCTTTTGTACGAGCATCGTCCACCGATGTCACTCTCTTCTTGTAGTTAATTGATAGTTTCACGATCTTCGTGTTAGCTATACGTAGAGCTGGAAGTCACCAACCGCATTATTCACAACAATGTTAATTTCGAACCATTGCTGCTAGATACCGGTTTTCACTTACCCACATAAATTACAAGAAACTATGGTTTTTCACAAGTTTTCTGTGTCACTACACTGGTGTTTCACCCTCCCTTGCCTCACTACTTTCACTTGATACAAGTTTTATCTGATGTCACGCTACATATTAGATCCCGCAAAATCTTGAATAGACATAACGCTGCATTCGGTAGATCCACTTTATTTCCTATACAACAACCTGTTCCAAAACAAACTATCCCTATAGCAAGGTCACCCGTTGAATTCATTTGTAAAACATTAAACAATGTTCACCGGTACGTTATCCGTTGTTATTAATGAGCCATCCAGACTTCAACTGGCTGCAGATACACTGTATTTACTTGTTTTGTTCCGTACTGGACAAATTTGAATCACTCAACTTAAAAGCTACCTCTTCTTCTACCCTACTTCTGGGCCACGTGGTATTCCGAGTTAACGCTTGAAGAAGCGTCTTGTTTTAGTGTTAGTTTTTCCCTTTTGGTCACGTGACTTCAAAAATATGGAACAGTTACTATTACCATATTCAATGCACACGTTGTTGGAATAAGAATATTGGAATCCATCATCCCCCTTTCGCACAGAAAGATAACCTCATTACACAAGCATTTATCATCAACATCATCATCGGTGGGCCGAATAGCTGTCAACCGTAAAGCTGTAAACCGACTGGGTCTGGTGGATATACGTTGTCGTCAACAAGGAACTATACTCCCTGTTGGGGGTCGATCCATTCCTGTACAGTACAATTTCCATATTTTCTATACATCCATCACTCCACTAACAAAAATAACACTGATATTTTTTGTTAGGTTTTGAAGGGGATTTAGTCCAGATCCTTGAGAAAATGGCTTCAAACAAGTCCATGAAACACTTGAATCTGGGGCAGAACACGAGACACTCCAAGTAAGTTATGCTTTCATACATACAGCAGTTCAACTAACTGCAAAAATGTACTAGAGCGGTTTTCAATTGAGTGTCGAAAGTAATTAGCAAATTGCTTTGGTTTTGCATTACTTCACGCAGTGATTGGTTCAAAGTTATCGCGCCACTTTTCCAGCCAATCAGAAGTGAAACCAAACCACTCGTGACTCGCGCGTGCACATTTTCCTGCGCTTTGTGTCGGCTACGTGTAAAAACTTCGAGTTTTGATTGGTTTACTGGATTGTCTGTTGTGCAAACCCTCGACGCAGGCTATGGAAACTCGGAAAAAAGTCCTCGACAAATAAGGAAAATGTTGGGTTTTTTTTACCTCTTGATTGAAACAGATTTTCCTTATGGACGCACATATTTCCTACCAGCCCATCAAAACGCGCGTCTGACAATATATAAGCAATCAAAATTCGTGTGGTGTCACAGCCATGTTTCCATACTCTCATCTTCACAGCTATTGACCAATGAGAGTGCGCGTACTATCCTAATCATTTTATAAAATGTTATAATACCGAAATTGGGGCTCCATGTGACATTCATGATTGGGTGATTAATCGGTGTTTTATTTAGATAGGAGATCTCCTCGTCTGTTCTACTTTTTCTTATTGTGAAACCCTCCTCCTTCTCATAAGAAGATTCTTGTGAGCGTGCAGTATAAGAAAAAGTTGTAGGTGTAAACATGAAATAAATGTGCAAGCGTACAGCGTCTATCACGAAGGTAGAGCCATACCCGTAAAAAGAAACATTGAATTTTTATATATATTTTTTGCAGGAGTTCAGCTGCTGTTATGGAAGCGCTAGTTCAGCTGATATCGGGGGAAAATTCGGTAAGATGTGTTAGAAAGCTCTGTTTTTTTTCTTGGAGTGTACCTTCATCAGTGGTTAACGGCGACAGTCAACGAAAAGCTTCAGCTACGTCACTCAGAGAAATTGCCTACTTTTCTCCCCTTAATCATTAGCCATTACAATTTTCTCAAATTTGATTGGTGCATTAACTGCTAAAAAATTTTTCACTAATTACTGTGTAGGGTTGTAATCAGACAGTGAAATCGGACAGTTACATCAGCTAATCATATTAAGTGCACTCAGCTTAATCCACCAATCACAGAATTTATCACAATAACCATAGCAACAACCACTTACCCTACCAAACTGGGGATTTTCCAAAATGGACGAATTTGTAACATTAGACAGTGAAAAAGGAATGCATTTGTTTTCTCGGAAATTGTAATGGTTATGATTAATTGGTAACAGGACTTTGTGTCGTCCAAATCGGTCTGTAATCATACTCGTGATTAAACAAGACAGACTCCCGCTGTGCGGTCGTCCGATTTTGTTATCACTCGAATGATTACGGACCAAATTGGACCGCACTCAGTCCTGTTACCATTATAAATTGAAGACAGAATTTTTCAAACCGGAGATTAAAAATGATTATGACAATAACAACAGTCGGTTACTGTACTGAAACCAGAGGCCAACTTCAAATTTTATTGAAACCCGGCTCACTGTAATAACTCACGTGATCTAATACTATTGTACTGATTGTATTAAATAAAAAGCCTCTTGCCATGATTTGCTTTTATTGTAAGTCATGCAAATGGCATTGAGAGTTACAAGCAAATGAACTGCAAGTCGGAGCTGGAACTTTCTACTTCTTGTTGTTTTGTGCTGCTATTAAGGCATGCAGTTTATGGCTGGTTTCAACCGCTATCTATTGTTAGTAGTATTGTTGTTGTTATTAACATTCATTTGTATGTATGTGTTCCTTTTGCCACTGTAGCATCTAGAGTCCATATCCTTGGCTGAGTCCAAATTGAAAGAGGACATTGTCCCTCTTCTAGATGCTCTGGGTACTAATGAAAGTGTGAAAGAACTCGACATATGGTGAGAAAACGTTGACTTTATTGTCCACCTTAATTACACATTTGATCCAAGCATGCGCTCTCTTTGCTTATTAAGTGCTGCACGGGGCATTTTTCAACATTAACTGAAATAAAATTCTACGAAAACAACATGTCAGATTTAGACCTTGACTGATTGTCACTCGAGTTACAACCCGCACATTCCGCAGAAGCGCTTGTGTAATGCATAATTAAGCGATTACCGTTACACCATGGCGTTGGGCTGTAAGTAAT
>OX421447.1:43651610-43659110 GCA_949126865.1 Montipora capitata | reverse complement strand
TGGTGGACCGTCTCGTGGTTCAATTGCAAGACCTCATCAGCGAGCTCCGACTTTCCAAGGACACTGATACTCAGAACGAGATCAAGGCAGCTAAAAATTATGTTCAGGATGCTGACAAGCTTAAACAGGTATGCAACATTAAGACCGTTGAATGGCCTGGCCTCCCACAAGTGTCCTGTAGCTCAGTGGTAGAGCATCCGAACTAGTAATCCGAAGGTCGTCGTAGGTGCGACTCCAGCAAAGGAGCAGTCGGACTTCCGAGTATCCCCGAGTCACCATCGATCAAAAGACGGTGTTGCTCGGCGGAAACATCAGAGAGTTTTCATTATCGGCCGCCAGCCACTAGGTGCTAAATGTTTAATGGCAAATCCTGGGGACACAGCCAGTACGGAGACAGGCACTTGTAGGTCGCAACTCATACCTGAGCTCTTAGAGTAATAGTTTTTCCAGACAATCTATTTTAAGATTCTCTTGTCATGCATTTTTAACTTAGCCAATGGATATGATCAATGTATCATTACGTCTCAGGTGCATTAATTAGTATTTGACTTTAAGTGAGATTACCTAGGTCTGAGAGACAAACCGTCTTTGGGTTCTAGTTGTTCGCTCCTAGTCAAGAGCTCTTGTGAGAGCTTAATATTTACGACATTCACATCAGCAAAAACATCATTTACAATTGCTAATCCACTGCTTTGTGCTACAGTAATATTTTTCATATAAGTCAACTTTGCTTAACTCCAAACCGAAGTACATTATTAAAATAATTGTCATTCCGAACAATTGGTTTAACCTAATTGTTGTTTTAACAGCTTTTGTTAAAGTTCCATCTGTGTACGAATGACAGTGATCTGGAGCCGCGTTTTGCTGAACTTGCTACCGAATTTCATAAAGCTGCAGAGGAAAAAATGAAGGTAAAAAAATTAAACCTTTGATCATGTTACAGAACTGATTCTTGACCCATTGGGTTTTGAAAATTTAATGTAATTTTAAATTAACGTTGCCTTGCTTTGTACCGCAAATGAAGCTATCTTCCATGTAGAGGCGAAAGTTATTTCGGGATTTCTTTGCTTTACATTGCTACGCTTCACGCCTTGGTGATTGGCTCAAAGATCTCTCGTCATATTCTCAACCAATGAAAGGTTGAAGTAAAACCACTCGCGACCTTTCACGCACGTTTTCGCGCCCTTAGAGCCGGCTGCCATGTAATTTTGTCTGAGTCATGATTGGCCAAAGATCGTGAACCGCTTTAAAATTAAACACGAATGATTGCTGTTCTAACATCTTATCTTCGTTACTACTTAACTTTACACAGCTTTTATTGGGAAACTTTATGTAAACTCTGGGTTTTTTTTTTAACATGCTCGTAAAGAAAAAACAAAACAACAACAACAACAACAACTTAATCTTTATTCCCAGAGCAACTTGGACAAGATGGTGGATTGTGCAAAAGAAGTCTGTCCTTACATCACATCGACACAAGTAAGATACAGCACTTATCCTTTAACCCTTAGTTTCTTTGCTGTGCCTGTGCGAAAACGGTTATTCGACCTAATAACCCTTTCCAAAAGCTCCGGTTCTCCATTTTGGAACAAGAACTGCAGGTACGTTTCCTTCCAACTTCTTCCCAGAGTTGCTTCCTTCGAAAAGCTGCTAAGTAATTCGGTGAGAGAGGCGTCCGAAAGCACTCACCTGGTAGTGATGTCGGACAACATTAACTGTTATTGCTGTCAGACTCCTCTCCTACCGAATAGCTTAACGAGCGGGAAAGCTGACTGAAATTCAGGTCGCCCGACTCTTAATTGCTGGTCGCCAAGATTTAGACCTCATTCCACTATCCATTCCCTGTGTGAAATAACTTTTGTTTGGTGTCTTTAGGATGTAAAAAGCCGCCTGGAAGCAGTTGTACAGAACACGCCCCAGTTGAGTGAAACGTTCGTAGAGGAACTGATCCTCACGCAAGCCGCTGCTGGAATCGCCAACAGATTAAGGTAAGGGCAGCTTGATAGAATCTCATATCCGGCGCTCATCATGTCCATTAATATCATTTCTGAAACGATTAACTTAAGGGTTGCTTCAGTTGTTTTAGTTTTGTGCGAAGCTAATTTTTAGTCGTGGACACGCGAAGCGTATAAACGACTATCGTTAGGGGTCAGAATATGCAAATTTTTTCACTCACTCAGATGTATACTAATCGATATGTCAAAGACCAATATCGATTTTTTCCAGATATGCCGATTTGTCACTCACTCAGTTGAATTCGGATCGATATGGCAACGATTAATATCGATTTTCTGGCGTCTCACTTTCAGGAGAAATGCCGCAACGTAATACGTTGAAATATTCTTCGACTTTTCTTCGTTCCGAAGGGATTGATAGTCAGCATGTGGTGTTACCGAGCCATTGCTCAGTGGAAGACTAAAGCTGTCGCTTTGCTACGTGTGTTAAAAATGATTGCAAGATACATTTTCTTGTCGATCCGCCAAGTTCACAGGTCCACTCGCATTAGCAAAGGAGCAAGCCGCATGAGATTGCCGTGGACAGTGACAACTGTGTTCACCAAAAGCAAACTACTGCATTCTATTGGTTATATTCAGTACCTATAAGGTGTACTTGTAACACATTTAAAAGCTAAAGGCGCTTAAATGTAAAAGACGGGATTAAAAGCACTCGATAGCTGTGTTTACAAAGTTGAGAGATATCCAGATGTTTCAGGTATCACCTTGTTTAGTTTACCAGTGAAGCAGTCCTTTACGATAACAATCAAACAAGAATTCACTCTTTCCAAGCTAAATGGCTATCCTCTGGTACTTTATAGGCTTTTAACAACCTCGTAAAATGTTTAATGGAGCCGAAAACACCGGTTGGCGATTATTCTCACCTCGCTCTTTTGCATCTTTAAAATGCAACTAAATACAGCATGTTTTGTGATCCGTTTCAAATGTCGACAAAGTTGAATCGTTTTAGAAACAATCCTTGTTTGTACTTATCGGAAACTGAGGCATCCGTAGCTGTTTACATAGTTGAGGACCCTTCAGATATTTGAAAATGACCTGATGTAGCCTGCCAATGATAACGCATTCGTTTTAAATAAAAATCAAACACGAATACAGTCATTATTCCTTAACAAGATCAGAAAGCAACTCATCGCAACAGAACTCCCATTTTGTAAGGAATGTATCCACGCCTTCTTCACAGTTCTCCTTTGATTTGGTTTCGTAGTACTTTAGAGAAGGTAATTCTCAACTTAGATGAATAAATGAAGAGGTGGATTTTCCAAGAATATTTATCATCGTTCATCGGGATTGATTGCCGTCTCCTTTCCTACAATCCAAGAGTAATTCTTTTTTTTAAAAAAAACCCTTTAAACCGTGTATCACGATCCACAGTGAAATTCTTCTTACTAATCTCTGTACCTTTCATTATAAAAGTAGTTTGGAGAATTTGTTGAAGGATCAAAGCGTTTTCTCCTCATGGATGAGTTTGTATATTCCTGAAACCTTTCCTGTTTATTTTCTATAAATAAAGTGAGAAAATTGATGTTCGTCTCCATTCGGACGTAAAAGGTTAAAACTTCACCTCTGGAAGTATAGCAGGACAATTTGTCACTTGAACCCACTATATGTATCTCACTGCCACGATTCCCTGTTCCTTACATGTACCATAGAGCATCCGAGCTAGGAGTAATTTCTCTACATTTTGATTGGTTGATCGTCCTTTTGCCCCTTTGCTACTATTACACGAATTAATTCTTTGGTTTCGTTTTTACGCAAGTCAATAGCTGTATTACAGTTGAGCCCACGTTTCAGGGCGCGCGGAAGCGAGGCTTTCTGTATCGATCTGACAAAGAAGAGTAAAGGCCTGGCCAAACGCTTGCAACATTTCAAAGCAACATCTTGCAACATTGCTGCATAATGTTGCGACATGTGTTGAACGGGCTGGCCAAACGCACGCAACATTGCAACATTTCAACGCATGTCGATGTTCAACAATGTTGCAAGATGTTGCCCTGAAATGATGCGAGCGTTTGGCCAGGCCTTAAGCGATTTAGCGCGTGACCTGCGAGCAGGCTTGTTTGTAAGTGTCGTGCCCCAATCCTCTCGCGGCTTTGCCGCTCGCACGACACTTAGTCAGAAGAAGAGCAACTACAGTTGTTGAATGCCACGATAGTTTCGCACATTTGGAGTTGTTACTTTTGTTAACACATCCATATTCTATACAGTGCCTTGCCCGGCAATACCAAACCTCAACTCACTGGAAAAAAGCGAAGGAAACAGTAAGGAATCAAGAAATCACACAATCCTTCGATAAGAAATTCTTGTTTTGACCCGAAAGCCTTGCTTTCACGGCTTCTGAAACTAACATCGCAGAGACGTGAGCTCAACTGTAAAAACAGCTTTTGAAAACCGCCCACTGATAAAATACACCTGACGACTGATCTCCTGTGTGTTCCCTCTTTGTAGCGAAGACAAACTTGGCGTGGCGTCTCTAATGGTGGACACTATTATGGAGATTGTGATTCATCAGCTGGAGAGTTGTATTTCTAAACTGGTGAGTGTCTGTACTGACGGTGCGTCAAATAGCTACAGCTAAGATATGGTTGACTGTCTCCTACAAATGTTAAATTTAAGATGACTGAGCCCAGTATTCAAGCACTCATACCTCCGTTTTTGATATATTTATTGAATTTTTGCCTGGAAGCTCAAACTTAGTCACTGATAAGTGCTACCACGAAGGTTTATATTTTTGACAGTTTATGTGCTCTACAGGCTGTTGCCATCGTAACACATCTAGATTAAAACAAGCCTAAAGGATCCTTATTTCTCATTTATGCAAAATTTACTCATTAAATTTTTTGCAGCATTTGCGTACTTAAAGTAATAAAAATAAAGTATGTTTGACAGCTGTTATCATAGAGCAACAGACAGATATTTCATAATTCGCTGATGGACATTTTTTAGTTTTCTGATTTTTTTAAATAGACGACTCATTAGTAGACGGAATAATACTATTTTAATTCCACATTTCTGTAAAATCTAATGACGGGTGTGCGAGAAATTTAGTATTTTAATAGCTGTTGGTCTCAGGTCTTTGAGCAAATGGGCATGCGCGGCGTTTTGATGGGTCTCAGTTGCACCACGACGTTAACGTAATGGAAGCGAATTTACACCACATTTCCAAGACCATCGCCACCTTAATGTTGATTTTCCAATAAGAGCCTTGGCGGCTTTCGGAACAAAGGATTTTTTGTTCCAGCGGTCTTCTCAATTAAATATCAAAAGGAATGTGTGGAAACAGATAGAATAGAAAAAATGAAACAAAAAGTGGAATGGAACCCGCTGTTGGTCGAACTTAAAACTTTGTTGTTTGTATGTGTAGTAAAGCTGATTTTTACCAGCATAAGCTCAAGCAAGCAAGCATACTTTCAAGCAGTAGAATCTTGATCATCAGCACTTTTTGTGAGAGGAAAAATACGCAAACTTACGTGAGGTCTTTACTGAGGTATCTGCGCGTATTGCTTGTACTTATGCCTGCATTGCTAGGAAAACAGCCTCTAGAGCGCAGTAAATGCGCAATGAATTGGAGTAATGTTTACTGACAGCATTGCGCAAACGTTCGTTTTCCAGATCTTTTGAAATCTGGCAATTCGTATCGTCTTGCTTCCTTGCGCCTATCGTTGTGGAAGCTCCAACAAACTGAACTTTTAGCACTTTGAATAATTCAAAAACCCGTTTACTTATTTTTACGAGGGATATATTGAAGAGAATTGCAACGAGTAGCTCTCATTTCCAATAAATTTGTGACACAGGATTTGCTTTTGAAAGATCATCGAAACAACTTGGATGAAGGAGAAAATGAAGCCGAAAAGAGTTTAGAGGAGGACGATGTGGCAGCGGTAAGTCCTTGTGTGTACATGCGCTAAGGGAAGGAAATCGTATGAACGGAAGTATTAACGCGAGTGCATTTCGTGAGTATAGGTACGAGGGAAGTTTTGAGAGTTCTCAAAATTGGCGAGTGCAATTTGATAACTTTCAAAACACGAATGACCATAAATCAGGAAATGCGCGAGCAACTTCATAACTATTTTGTATTTCATGTATACTCAATTCCACCGCTTTGTTTACATAGCAACTTCTGTGTCGTACTCTATAAGCTATTTATGCATTCGTCATTGACCAATCAGAAACGCGATATTCTGTTGAGTAAGTAATAATTAAGAAAACCGTTGATGAGAGATGCCTTATTCAGTAATGACGTGGATACTATAACCTGAAAAATAAATTCAATTACTCCGGTAAGAATCGGCCGACTAAGGGCCGATTTACACGGTACGATTTTTGTCGCTTACGACAAGCTCACGACAGGCCTACGACATGACTTACGATCGTTCCGTGTAAATCGGCCGACGAACGAACTCCCGATTCGACTTCAAAGTAAACTTCCACTCTTACTACAGAATAACTTTAAAGCGGAGGGGATAATGCGTGTGAAAGAAGCCATAGGTACGTTTGCTTGAAGAGTTCAGGCAACTTGTTAAACTTAGCCCTCTTCCTGGATGTGAACCTTTTGGTTTTGGAAATCATTGGAATATTAGCCATCAAAAGTGATCAGTTATTGTGTGGTAAGAGCTCTCATATTTGTGAAAGTGAAAATTTTAAAAGCGACAACCCTCGTAGATTATCTGGCTCATTTGGTCTCAACCAGGCAGAAACAAATAGCTGAGATACTCCCTGACCGGTCAACGCGTGTATTATCCAGTTTCTACTTCTGTTTTGTACTCTGCCCCTTTTTCCAGTGTTGCAACCACATGGCAAGGTCCAGGAAGCGTTTTTCAGCATTGAAGATCGGTGAAGGGGTTGGCTATCGAGGGGAATCTTTTTTTTTCCCGGTTTCTTTGATAGAAAGCGTTTGTTTTGCTTAAATGTCTTATCACTCTGGTCCTTGGTTGTAGCCTTAAAAAGCGCTTTAAATGTTCAGAGCTGATTTCTTGGCTGATCGATTAGTAAACGATAGACAGGTGCTAAAGAGGTAAACTTGTAGACAGAGTTTTCCTTAGGGTAGGATAAGCGCTCTCAGTTGACAACCTCTCGATCATTTCATGCTCCTTGTTTTACAAGGTTGCTCGTAAAGCGCGTAATCGCCTCAGCGTATCTCAGTTGGCGGTACCCGTGACAGAAGGAAGTGATGCAACCCCGAGGAACCACAGGAGACGCCCTACAGTCAGCAGGCGGCCAACTCATGGCAGAGTATCGGAAGATGAAGAGAAAGAAAAAGAGGACACAGGAGAGATCAAACTGCTGAAGGATGATATAGATGGGAAGGCAGCACAGCAACAGGGGATCAAATCAGATTTATCAGGTTTGCTACGATTTAATTAAGCGATAAAATTTAAGCGGGAAATTGGGCGTGTGCCCCTAGAGATGCTTTCTACGTAGGTTATTAGCACGTTCATAAAGGGTTATGAGGCTTAATGGTGTTAGAAGGCCAGGGCTAGTAGCGTGG
>OX421447.1:43624110-43641610 GCA_949126865.1 Montipora capitata | reverse complement strand
ACCTGGAGGTCGATCCAACTCGCTCAAGGTTCAAAGAAGCACATCAACCGAGAAATCCACATCGACTGTACGGTCAGCCACCCTGCCGAAGCCATGGTCTCCAGGACAGGTTCCTTCCAGTATGCTGTCAAGAAAACTTAGCTGGGAACTGCCAAAGGTCGGTGTCGAAGATCCGTTTAAGGAAAAGAAGGAGCGAAGTGATAGTCGAGGGGAGGAGACCATCCAGGAAGATTCTGAGGAGCAGAACGTCAAAACGTGAGTAAACGAATTTTTTAAAACTTCTTTTGTTGTTTTAAATTCGCGTCATCGAATGGTTGATGAAGCGCCATGAAGATCAAGGCATTCAGTGATGGCTTGAAACCAAAGGAACAACCATCAGCTCACCATACGAAAGCCAAAGGATATTTACTGACTCTCAAGCCTATCAATGGTTACTTTACTAAATTGCCTCTAAACTCAAAACTATTCTTATTTCCCAAAAGTAAGAATGATATGCGTCGGCTCTTGCAATGTCGCTTCTGACAAGCCGCGCATCTGCGTCAGTGCGGTACTACGGCAAGCTAAGAGAGGCATGAGTCCATTCCAGTGTTGAAAAGAGAAGTTTAGCATTGTGAAGCAGTTTGTGACGTTATCTCAGGGAGATAGCCATCTCTCTCACTAGCTCGACCGTGGGACAAAAGACTTCTGGTTTTGTTAAGCTTTACGGCGCCTTAAAAGTGATATTTTGAAGTAAAAAACAGCATATTATCTTTGTTATGGTTGAAGAGATTTTTCTCACAAAGGAAATTATTTGAGGTACTTTTAGGCGTACTTTCAGTTCGGTAAGCGAAGTAGCAGCCACTGAAACTGTAAAACTGCGCTCCCCGCTTCCCTGTGACCCATGATTTCCTGAACGTGCGTTGGATAGAAAGATGGTATAAATAACCGTCGACGAGGCGCGGAGCGCAGAGGTTGGCTATTGTAACCAATCTCATATCCAAGAGACTGGCGCTGTTGCGGTAATTGGTTTATTGAATATTAATAAATTCTGAACGTTCGGAGACTTTACCTTTCGCGTCTTCGAGACAAATTTTTCCTGTAGGCAGCGCTTGATGCGATCATACAGTATATGAGCCGATAACGGAGATTAACTAAGTGAGCCAATCAGAGCACTATAAATGCAATTTCCGATAGTCGAAGGATAATTGGTTGCCAGACACTTCCCCAGTTCTTTATCATAAAACTTTGACCATAATTCTGTTCTTGTTTAGACCTCCTTCAAGTCCCAAAGAGAAAAGCAAGGAAGAAGAAAAAAATGAGAACGAAAACGAAGCCGAAGACCCAAAAACGAATAGTCATCGTCGCAGTCTTACGTTGGAAGAAATCCTATCTGCTGATGGTGATACCGCCTTATAGACATGGTTAGCTTCTGCGACTGGTGGACCTGTAGCTGAACAACAGAACGAAGGAGATGAGAAGGTTGTGTGACTAAATTAGGCTTCGAGTGTGGCAAGGCTTTCAGGCTTTCAGGCTTTCAGCTTATAGATTGGTTGAATTTAAAGGGGCACCGTCACGCTAAATTTGATGTTTTTAGATGAAAACAAAGTAAAAAAATCAAAATTGGCACTGTATCTCACACGTACAATATTCCTGACAACCCACTGAGAAGATATGAAATGTATTTATGGCACAAAGAGCTATTCGTATTTAATGTTTGGCAACCTTCTGAAGACATCGTCTCCAAACTTGAAAAACAAGTTTCAATCCATTACCATCTTCTCCATCCTTGGCTGCAAACAACAAAGAATAGCTTCAGTGCACTCCAATGGTTATTAGTAACAAAACTACAGCATTATTTTTTGATCTTCATTTATGCAAAGATGACTTTTAGTGTTTTGAAGTTTGACTAGCGTGACACTTCCCCTTTCAGTAGTAACATACGATTTTTAAGGGGGGATGGCAAGGTTCTCTTCAAGTGTTCTGATTAAAGCATTAAAGAAGGCTGATGTGATCGGATAAAATTCCTGGGTTTCCCTTTGAGAAAAACGAAGAATTGGTTAGATATTTAAGTTTTCTAGCCAGAAACTTGGTCACTATTTGATTTTTTGTAAAGTAGTTGAAATGGTTAACAGTTTGAGTTGTTTTGTGTGCCCGAAAATATCTCTCCTTCCATTTATGATAGAAGAGAGACAAATGAAGCATCGGTTTGACATTTAAGATTTCTAGCCATAAATTTGGTCCATTTTTTGTGAAGTAGTTGAAATAGTTAACAGTTTGAGGTCCAAAATATCTTTCCTTCCATTTATGAACTCACCTTTTTGATCATTTCTTTCTCAGTTGTTTCTGATTATCGACGGACTTGTTGTTTTCATGCCATTTGCAGAGTACCTGCCACCATTTTCCGTGTAATTAGTCAATTATGCCGCCGACAGGATGTTAAATTAATGTTCTTTTCATGCTTCTGGTGGAAGTCGTTTTTATTAAGATATTTTTAAATGAGAAAAAAAAAACGACAATTTTGATACTACGAAATAAGTTCGCCCCAAACTTGCGTTTAATTTAAGTTGTTCTGTACACCAAGACGCCACTTTAATCTCGAAACTTAGTATAGGTAATTGCAGTGATTTTTAATGGAGTGTCAATTAATTACGCGATTGTTGCGTTTTGCTTCCATTGCCAAGAAAACTTGATGACTGGATAAAATCTCGCGCATATTTCCCGCTCTTCGGGCTACTTGCGTAAAACTGCATCAAGTTCTGCTTGGTTTAGAGAACCGTTTGCCTTTGTTGAGACAGGTCGGCATTGTTACCTTAGTGATGGTTTCCCGACACTCGATAAGGAACAGTTCTATCGTGAAAGCAACTCACGCATGGTTTTAATGGAATTGCACTTTAAGAAGTACACCTCACCCTAAAAAAAGGAGTCTGTTTTAATTTTTTAAAGTAGTTATTGTATTGGTAAATAATTGTATATTACATCCTTTTATACATAGCTGCCATGTGTATCTGATAGATAGAGCTTAACATACTATAATTTCCATTATTGAAATGACTATAGACTTGCTTCGTACTTGTTATACCCGTACTTGTTATAAACTTGCAATCAAATCTACTCTTTCAGTCTGTGGCATTTTGAAATATATTTACTTGTTGTCACCTTCGAATTCACTTGTGAAAACGTTAGTTTCTTTGGAAGGCTACGTCGTGTTGAAGATGGTCTTTGTCATTCCTGCATTGTTGGCTTGTATGATCAGACACCTTTGTCCATCACTGAAACAAGACGATCTGTTGAAATGTAATTTCGTGGTTTATTGTTCTTCATTTTCGCACTCGTGATTGAGAACTTTCTGAGCAAGGGTCGCGTGCATTTTCCGGTGCTATGGGCGACTGCATATATATGTTCCAATAGACTTAACTGTTAGAGGGTAACGCCGTAACAGTAACTGAGCTGTTGTGCCCTCGGTCAAGACAAGAACTAAAAACCGATCTAGTTTGGTGCGGTGTGCTGGAGCGTTTACAGAAGGTCGGACTGCAACCGTAAGTGGACGTGGTGTTTTGGAGTAATATCTTTCAGAGGAAAACACTCACCAATGTGCAATATGCATTATTGTTATCTTCCTGTATTGGGTACCTGAATGAAAGTCGTGTTTAAATTTACGATTTTGTGAATCCTTAAAATAGTCAAAGAAATGTAAAGGAATTTCGCTTGTTTGCGCTCGGTTTCTTAACGTTTTGTGGCCACGCCTCACAAATAAGTAAAGTAAAGTAAAGTAAAGTAAAGTGAAGTCAATTTATTTAACGTCAGTAGTTCCTTCATTACGAAACTGGTATCCATGGAAGCCGACGGTGCGCCTTTTAGCCCCCTCCCTCTGTCAGTCCGTTTCACGGATATTTAAAGCTATAGCTACACGGATCAGAGGGAAGTCGAAACCGACGTTTAAGTTACCGGGGATCGAAGTGGGGACCCCTTGCTCCGAAAGCCGGGCACTAGCCAACTGAGCTACGCCTGCAAATGTTGTTTTTTGAGGAGAGGGGAAAACCAGAGTACCCGGGGAAAAACCTCTCAGTGCAGAGTAGAGAACCAACAAACTCAACCCACACATGGCGTAGAATCCGGGAATCGATCCCGGGCCACATTGGTGGAAGGCAAGTGCTCTCACCACTGCGCCAGCCCTGCTCATGAAATTGTTTTTTTTTTTTTTTGCAATGGATGCGAGCTGGCTTTGGATATCTTCTTCTGCCCAAAGCCCAATGAGTATTTTCGCCTCTGCAAAGCCCTAATTTTGCGTTTTCTCAGCCACCGAAAAAACCGTCGCCTCTGGCCGCATCTTGAAGGTTCTTTACCAAAATCACGATCGGAATGGTTTCGATGTTGATTATTGTAAGGCTGTTTCGATCCAGTTTCGTCTGCTAATTAATCAGTCATGAACATGTTTATTTCTCAAACATGTTCCAAACGTGGTCAATTTATATATAATTTGACGTTGTGTGAACACAGTCTTAGACTAAAAGAACTTGTTTTAACACTTTGTAAAAGCAAGCTTTTTAGCACAAAATAGCTTGAGTTGCATGCGAAAGCAGTCTTTCACTATGACGAAGGGCTAACGCTCGAAACGTCAGCTTTTAGAATCTCTGTACTGTGGCCAATTTACATTATCAACTCCTTTGATAAAACCAAATTTTTGTATACTACTTCCCCACTGACGCAGCAACCACATTTTCTTTAGAAACTACCCCCTTCTTTCATAACAAGGCTGAGCATTTAACTGAAATCGCTTCATCGGCCATTGAACAAAATTCACTACTCTGAACAAAATCGAACATTTTAATCACTAATTAGGTATATTATACTCAAACAAAAGTGTCACACATATAGCAGGTTCTCGGACAATCCATCTGGACAGCGTAGGACGTTGCGCATGCGTGGTTAGGCAAGAGCTTACACTCAAGAGGCTTGAAATCGACGCAGTCGGAGCTTTGTCTCTCAAATTCCGATGCATCTGTTAAGGAAAGAAACAAGGCATCCTTAAGAAGACGGCAATGTTTATCTTTTACATCACTGAGTTGTTTTTTTATATAAAATGTACCAACTGATTGCTTATTGGCTATTGAAACTAGTTATTTTGTTTGGTTATCAAGCTTACATGTCTAAAGAAAATGCCAATATCTGTAAACTGAAAAGATTCTCACTAAAGATGAATTCGAATTTTGTCTCTGGCTTTTAAACGACGATGTAATCCACTTCGATCGGACGCCGTTGCCAGCTACATGCAGTGGACTAGCCGGCGAGCAGGCTCGCTCTCTCTCTGCGACGGGAGAGAAAGAATAGTGACCCAACCCCAGTCCCTCGGAGAGCCTGCTCGCAGGCTTGCTCTGTGTCCTTGGTCTCATCAGAGCCTTCCGGCATAAAACGATGTTATCAGGAGATACGCTAAAACTAAACGTACCAGTTATTTATTAAAGTTAGACCCCGAGCGAGTTGCCTCAGGGAGATCATTTCTTTTCTGTTTGGACCTTACCTCGTTGATGCTGCTCTCGATAGTCAGCAGCCTTAATATGCAGGGATTAGCAACAACGAAAGTCACTTGTAACGTGGTTTTCTTTAGTCCACGGCTTAACCTGCCTAAATGACCGGTGAAATGTGTTTTCTATATATAGCCAATTGGAAACAATCCCATCCATCCATGGATCTCATGCCATGCGAAATTGTGGTGATTTTCCCGCATGCCCCATCCACACCGATTTGTTTTCATGATCCTTCGTTTTATCTAACGAAACCGGAAAAACGGAGCAAACTATTTTTCATTCTGTGAAGCGATTTCGTGTCGTTTTCACTTATCCACACCATAGTTAATAAAAGGGAACCCCTCCACCACTTAGTTCACACCAAAACTGTGAAAGCAAGGGGTTCTTTTGCGCATTTTACGACATCCAAAGCTAAAATTTGGCTCATTTTGTTGCCAGCTCTTTGAGAAGAAATTAAATGACCGGGGCCTTTGTTAGAGAATTCGGAAATACTGTCATGCTGGCTTGGACCCTTACCTCCTCTTTTTCCCATGTAAGGTGGAGCAGGATCTACGTGGAAAACAGTCAGCGACAGTAGAAGGAAAAGTGCTTTGAACTTCATGGTTACTTGTCCGTCCGTGGACTTGATAGCTGCAGAAATTCTTATATAGCTGATTTTCGCTGGCAGGCAGCTGGAAAACACCTGTGATCTTTGAATATGTAATGGTAATATAAATTTGAACTCGGTCGCCTTAAAGTCGTCAGATGCGGTAGTAATAGCAGCGATTATTTTCTTCAGCAATCATTAGTTGTTTAATTTCATCGGCTTCTTTGTTTGTTGACAGCGTAGATGGAATATTACAACGATTAGTACGAAGGACTGAGTATAAGAGGAATTAAGAACTTCAGGGTGTCGGACGGGAATTCCTTTTAGGTTGTGAGTTTGATCAAAAAAAAAGCTGCCCGTTAGTCTTCCTAAATTTTATGAAGAGTGTTTCCGTAGTGTTGCAGAGTGTTTGATGGTTGGTAAGCTAACCGAGCAAGCAACCAGTGAAATTCTACATTAATTTGGCGGATTTGTATTGAAGGCAAGTCTATCTTCTATGAGTCGTAGTTTAGAACTAAAGGGCCAAAGAGTTTTTTGTGGCATCTAGGAACATTTACAGAGAAGTGCGGGCAAAGTTTGAAGTTACGCCAACAGCACGGATAAAATATGCGAATCTATATGAGGACGCTTTAAAATGGGAAGAGATCTGTCAGTTACCTTTCAAAGCGGCGATCGATTCTAGATCACGGGCGTTCCAATTTAGGGTACTACATAGGAATTTGGCAACGAGCATGTTCTTCCATAAAATTGGTTGGGTAAATAGTCCACTGTGCTCGTTCTTGAGCACTTATTTATAACTTGTGTTGTTTCCAGTGCTTTTTGGCAAAATATTATCTCTTTTTCAGTGTAATACGACAGAAATAACGGTTGGATGCATGAGCTTTCAGATGTTTAAAAATTTGTCGGTATCTGTGACAATAGCTGATTATTTAATGCTCAACCACTTAATCATTTTGGCAAAACAGCATATACTGTGTTCCTTCCTTGAATATTTACCTCTCAAAGTGGGGTTCACTTATTATATTGAGACAGTTATTGCTGACTCCAATGGAAAGCGATCTTTTCACGATGCTAACAGTAATAAATATGTCCAAAATAACCGTATTATGACCTTATTTTGCAGTATGGCACCTGAACTCCGATGATAATGAAATGATTCAAACGATATGAGCGCGATCTCTATAAAGACTATTCCAAAAATATTTTGGCAGGCACTCCGTCTTCAGTTGCACGCAAACACGCAACCATGAACAGACTTGCTACTTACACAAAAAGTCTCAGACTGAACAGAGAAAGTTGACAGCGGACAGCCTGTAGGATTATTCTACTAAATCGTGGCTTTTGCCCGAGTTAATTTGCCCTGCGACAGTCACTGGATGTAGTTTTTCTGTTAATAAGTTAATTGATCTAAGAATGACAAATTAGCTAAAATTGCTAATCACTTTATCCGGGTATGGTCGGAGCGACTACGACATCTGTTATACATGACATCTGAAACTGAATCTCGTACGGAGAAAGCATTCATCTAACTGGGTTAAATTTTTCTCGTAAAGGAAAAGTTGAGCATAAATTTTAACTGGGGACCTGTAATGGAAGCGTCTTAAATCCATCTGCCGTTCTTTCTCTACTCTGGGCACCAGAGGATTTTTTTTTTCAAGGAAAAGAGAAGAGAAAAGAAAGCTCAATGATTCGAATTGCCCAGGACAAAAAAAAAAACGAATCACTAAGCGTTCTCTCCGATCTTAGAAAAAAATTACTCTGGCACCCACGGTATTCTCTCTCTTTTTCCACTTAGGTGACTTTGTGTTCACTCGTATTAACGGTAACTCCAATTCGTCTTCTGTGAACATTGCACTCAGGTGAATTTGAGAAACTTTTTCTAAAATCAAGTTTGTGGTTTATAAGTAAAGCATTTCCTAGTTTTGTTGGATCGGTCGGAGGAACACAAAACAAACGAAATGAAAATCAGAAGCAATGTAAAAATGCAGTTTCAAGCTGCAGAAAGCTTAAGAGTCGAGTCACAAGGGACATAAACGAGTAGAGATCTGCGGTTAGTGTTCACATATTTTTCTCCCAGACGGACAGAAAACCGCTCTTGTTAAAGAATGTCATGTTCACTCTGGGGTTGAGGTTGAAACTGAAAATCTCTACGTTCAAAATAAATAGGGCATATTACATGGCATTATTACAGAAACTAGGATAATAAACGAGTATGCAAATTTGGACTTTAATCCTGCTATTCCTAATTACAACTTTGAATATGTGTCGACACCTCTTTCGGCTGGAGGTGTTGGCATGTATATTGATGAGGAACTCAAATACACAGTTGTTGAAAAATGTTCTAATGAAGCTTTTCAGGCTCTTTGGATTGAGGTATATTTACCAAAAAATCGCAATATAATATGCGGAGTTGTCTATAGGCAACACAATTCCCCGGAGCGTTTTCAAGAATATCTTGATGAAATAATTGAAGAACTTAGCGCTTCTGGAAAGTAAACAAAAATCGCCTACGCAGTGACCACCTTCGATTGTTATATAACAATACGAGAACAACCTAAAGCCCCGCCAAATCCAAAAGTTACGGAGAATGTGCCTTAAGAGCGACAGTAGTGCAAACATGTAATTGACAATTTTTCATTTTGTGGAGTTTAAAATCCCAATTAGACTTTGGCGGCACATCAAAGGAACCGCTTCCCTCTCATCCAGCCGGCCTGGACTCATTTATGGAAGCCTCAGGAATAGGCTATTGACATGCAATCAACAGAATTAAGTTATTGCCAGGAAATTCACAAAGAGACAGCTAGATACTGAAAATAACCGAGGAGGAAGTGCTCCTAGCTTTTCCGTCTGCAAATGGTAATACTTTCAAGTCTTCTCGGATGAGGACTTTAAACCGTTAGTAGGCCCCCTTCTGATAACACTTGTTAGTAAATAATTCTGTGTGACGTTTAAGAACACACACTGTTCGAGAAAAGTAGGGGTCCCCGGTGTTGTGATAACTGCCAGTATACTAAAATACTGATCTCTTTCAACAAATAAACCGCCTCTTTCACACTAAATTCATGATAGGAGAAAACGTTGCAGGATGGCGCAGTAGTGAGAGCACTCGCCTCCCACCAATGTGACCCGAAAAGTTATCGGGACTTTCGAGAAACGGGACCTTGTATGGAACGTTGACATAGGAGACATGGGACCTTGCAGGTTCGATTCCCGCACCCGGCCTCATATGTGGCTTGACTTTCTTGGTTCTCGAGTTCATTGCGAGAGATTTTCTCCGTGTATTCCGGTTTCTTCCCCTATTAACAAAACCAGTGTTCGATTAATTGCCCTTGAGAAAAAAAATACGTTGGCAATTCTAAAAAGTGGCGTCGTCCTCTTGCCAAGTCCCGAAAAGATTAACCAAGAAGAGGAAACAACAAATAAAACTTGACAAACTCGACAGAATTAAATACAATACACAGTCTGCCAAGAATTTTCTAACCGAAGAATGCGTCGAATCGAGTAGCGATCTTCGATACAATAAAAATTAACAAACGGAGAAAAAGAGAAGAATATTTATCTAGCCGTTTAGCCGAGCCTTGAAATAACAATAACATAAAAAAGATCCGCCTACGGTTTTATTAAGTGTTTAGAAGTACAGATTATTCTAACAAAAGACTTGCTTCCTCTAATTTTTCTAACGCGTTCCATTCCATCAAAAGAAACCGCATGGTGGGTTTCTTCACCTTTACCAATTTTGCTAAGATAAATCCGAGCTTTGCCTTTTAACTTAATTGTGCGAGACTAGGCATTCTTACAGTCTTTTAAACCATTTCTGTAATCTTCGACCACTTAAAAAATGTTTTTTTTTTTTGAAATTGGTCAAGGCACGAGCGTTTGGGTATCACAAACTGTAAATCATTAACTAGAAGGGTGTGATTTTTTAAAGTCTTCTTTGACTTTTTTAATCAATTCTGGGTTGCAGATCACATCAATAGCAGTCATAGCCATTGCTTTGCTTGCAATCAGAGTTTTCTTATGTGCAGCTTCTGTTCCAGCTGCTGCCGTAAATGCATGTGAATGATTACCAGCTTCAGTATCAATGGCATACAGCACGTGAGTCGAAGGAACAACGTGGGAGACATTTCCCATGTCTGTGGATCCCCTTCCTTCTGCCTTTGCTAATGGGTCATACTTCACTCCTAGGGATTCGGCATTGGCTTGGTAGAGGTCTGCAAGGGTTGCGTTCGTCTCCATACTGGAGTAACGTATGGCATCCCATTCTAGGCACACCTAACATCCTAAAAATGGAAATACCGTAATATAACAAGTCATTGCTGAACAAAACTCGAGACTGATATAAAATGGTTTACCTGAAAAAAAAAAAAAAAAAAAAAAAAGAAAAAAAAAAATATATATATATATATATGTATAATTTGCAGCAACTGTAAAGAGCCGCTGGATTTGGGTATGTAATTATGCCTGGTTAATTTATTGGCGCTTTAATTTATTATGCATGGTTTGAGAGAAACAAGATGGTTAAAGCCATCCACGTGGGATACTTTCTTTTCAAGGCTCAGAAAAACAAATCAATTCAACTCGCAAAAGTAACCATAATCATTGTTAAATCTGATGACAACATGCACTTACAAGCCCCCCTTTCTGTGCAACATAGAAAAGTGAAATATAGAAGACCTTGTAAACTGAAATGACTGCAAAGCATCAATGGATTTGTGGTGAAAGCAGCTCTATATCAATGAAAATAATGTTCAACTATGTTTGGATGAGGTATTTGCAATATCTGGAATTATTAAGGTCAAGGCAAGTGAAATGCCACCTCAGCTTACTCTAATTGAGAAGACCTTGATTATTTCGTATGGAACAAGAAGAGCCTGTAATTGCTGCAAGCTTTCCTATTAACTACACTATTTGTGACTGAATGTGCAGGGTCTATATGCTTTATGGAGGCAAAAAGAGACAATTTTGAGCAAAATTCTTTGGTGAGTATGATTTTGGGTATCAGCAATGTGTACGATCAAAGACAGTAATAATAAAATTACAAAACATGTAAATATAAGCAGCCCATATGGTCTGCTCTGTGAGCAGTGTCCCTTTTTCAGAGCTTTTATCGCAATTTTACAGCAAAATATTTAAAGGGACACCGTCAAGCAAGAGGCATTGCAGGCATGCACCTCGTCCGGAGCTATTAGGGAACTTAAGCAAGGACGACGGCGACGGCACCGAGAACGTCATCTCAAAATATAAATTTGCGTCACTGTAATCACTTTGTAAACATGTCAACCCTTCTTATATGACAAGGGTGTGGTAGTTCCTCAAAAATGACATTGGTCGGAACGGCGCTTAATTTGGGGGAGAAAATGAAACTTTAGCGTCAAGTGCTGACGTTCTCCTTAAAACCTAAAATTTGACTATTTCACGTTGTTGTTTTGCTGACGACGGCAAAGAAATGGACAAAAGTGAAAAACGCACGTGCAGGGCGTGCAAAGCTATTGTTTTTGCCTACTAAATATGCACATTTGTGACGTTCTCGTTGCCGTCGCCGTTGTCGTTGCTTAAGTTCCCTATTTTCTATTCGAGCTACATGCCCGCAATTCCTCTTGGTTGACGGTGTCCCTTTAACCTTAAACGTGCCTATAGATCGTTTTCACATGATGTCATGGTGGTCATACTGGTGGACCAAAAGATAGATACGGCGACTGGATATTCTAGGGTGCGAGAAATTCTGTTCGAAAGCCCGGTTCAAAATTCAAAAACTACAGTACTTCCATGTGCTAACACAATCTCTTTATTCAACTAGATCCAGTCCCAACACGGGGTATACGCCTGGCGCTTACAAACAAACAAGTTCAGGTTGATCGCGTGTCCAGCGGCCATGTTGGTGAGCTCCATTTTTTTGCCAATATTTTTTTCGTTTCATCAAATCAATATGGCCGCTGGTCACGTGAGAGGAAACCATCTGTTATCTCAAGACTTCCCAAGATTTGATTGTTGCAAAATGATACAGTTGGTGACTTTGTTTAATAGCAATATGGCCACTCCATCAATAAATATCAGGGAGCTTAAAATGCACCCAAACTCAAATAGGTTTTCGTTACCAAGATAATCCTCTTCACATAAATCAAACATATTTTACCATCTTTATCTCGAAATTTCACTTTTTGTGTTACAAAAGTAACATAAAGTTAGTCAAACTCGCTTTCATCAGTTGATCCATGACCGAGTTCTGAGAGGAATGGTTTTTTACTTTTGTTTTGAAAACTTGAATGCAAAGCTGTTTGTGACGTAAAATCAAGAATAAACGAATTCCCCTTTCAGCTCAGCAGGGCGAGGGTCAAAATGACAGCTAGTTTGGCTAACTTTACGTTTATTTTGTAGCCCATGAAAAGTGAGAATTTTCGGTGAAAATGGTAAAATCTGTTTGTTGCAGGTGTGGAGATTTATCATGGTTACAAAAATATTTAAAGTATTAAAAATATTAAAAATATTTAAAGTGAAGATGGCAACCGACGGTAACAAAAAACGCTGCAAATATGCATATATTAAATGAGAAAAAGTAATAGCTCAGCGGGCGCTACACGTACGGATTTTATGCGCCGACCAATTCTAAACTTCACCATACCGCCTCCATTCCCCGCCGGAGCTACCCCCGTGCATTTGAAATTTTGAAAATTGGATCGTTCTTAATTCCCTTCGGGCCTGGGACCCGGCCGTATCTCGAAAGTCCCGAAACTTTTAGGGCGCATTTCGGGTGACATAATTTCCTTTGTATCTTCAAAACGAAGGCGTCTCAAGGAACGAAAATGTTTTTTACTTTTTATCCCTTAATTAACAACACGTGAAAAGACCAACATTTCAGAATAAGCTGGTCGGAGTTTCACAAATGGCTTTTTGGGCCCGAAAAGGTTTCGAGACTTTTGAGGAACGGGCCGATTTGGACTATTCTTCACGTATGAACTGGTGAACGCGTGGCAACATGAGAGAACATTCTCGACCGCCATCAAGGAGGAATTGTGTCACATTTAAGAATACTTTTACGGATCAAGGGAACGTGGATCAGATTTTCTGGACATGGGAGAACTTGGCAAAAGTCAATTTTGGGGAACATCTTAAATTATTTCGGGGGAGCAAGGGAGAAATTTAATTTTTTTTCTAGGGAACAAGGGAACATGTATACCCCCAGGGAAGACCTCTTAAAAAGCATTCGTCGCGTTTAGATTCGGCTGGTTTGGTTTAAACGCAATGCACTTTGAATTCACAGAGGCTGTTGTGGACATTAAGGTATGACAATGAGTTATTTTTGTGTCTTTGCAATATCATAATATGCTTATTTTATTCTGCCTCTAGATTATCCGGTCTTTCTCAGGGGGTCAGAATGCTGTAGTGTCAGAGGGTATAACCACGTTTGCCGCCCTATGGAATGACGTCACGCAAAAATTGTTCGCGGTTTCTCGGGAGGTTGTTCTCGGTTGACATACATGTAACCATAATCTAAGGTAGACGGCTTCAGTTCCTTTACCAAGAAAGTACAAGGGTAATTCACCAGATTTCCTTTTATATTCTCTAATAATCTTCTTGCCGTGTCCGAATCTGGACGAGGCAAAGGAATATCCTTGTAACGTTTTAATACTTTGAGATCCTCGATACCTTCTTGTGGAAAAAGCCCCTCACCAAATACAGTTAGAAAGGTTACTGTATTGATCTCTGCGCGTGCTCTAACTCCCTTAATAAAGCTGTTGGCCAATGGATCGCGTATAGCTATTTCAAATTCATCCTCGTTGTCATCTAATAATCCTAAATGTTCCTTGAACAAGTCACATCTCAAGCTGTGGGCAAACGTACCCACTTTGAAGTCCACACCATTCATCTTGCCATCTAACATATCTAAATCTTCTATAATAACTGCCACTTCTGAATCTCGCTCTCCCTGCATACTCCGATCATTTATATTTGCAGATCCAATGATAGCCACTCGATCATCGACAATCATGATCTTGCTATGAACATAAACTATCTCTGTGACGAAATTCCCCTCGATTAGATCATATTTTCGTAGACTATACACAGAGAAATAGTTCTTTGCCATGTCTTTGGGAATGTTTTCCTTCTCAAGCTTTTTAAATAAGGAATCGTCTCCATGGTAGATAGTGGCTTGGTTCCAGAAAGTCACCGCCCGCAAAGCATCGCCGTTGAAATCACTGGAGTCCCAGTCCCCAGGAAATTCTGGCTTCAGCGGGGTCATAACCATGACGTGAAAATTCTCGCGAGCCTTGTGTGCTCGGACAATTCTCTCGACCAGTGCCGACTGGATCTGATTTTGCACTTTCCGCCAGAATCCTTCTTGCGAGGAAATAAAGAACTGATTTTCGATATAAATGAAGTGCCTGGCATTTCTTATCGCATCTAGGTAAGCGTTATGAATGGAGGCTTCGCGTTCTTGACCAGCCGACCATTTGCCAACGGATCGAAGGAATTGAATGTTGACATTGTGCTCACCAAAAGTGAAGACAATTTCTTTTGCTTTAGATTTGCGGGGTAGGAAAATGTTGGGTAGGGGTTTAACTACTGACTGAAAAGTTACTCGAAACGAGCTCCAAAATGCTTGCCACCAAGGCACAAGATCCTTGTATCTGTCAATGAAATGTCGGACGGCATCTTGTACGACTTCTCCCTTAAAAGCGCAGCTGACATCATGCCACGGCATTCGAGGAATCTCATTTCTCTCGACACCTTTGTAGTCCTCGATAGGTTTATCCCAGGCCGTTTGGTTTTCCTTGTTGTAAAAGGTGTTCCTGTAATCTTTGCCAATCCATCGAGCATATTTTCGTTCAATGGATCCCTCAAGTTTGGACTCAGAAGCATGGTTCTCATCTACAGCGGGATGAATATTAAAATTATCCATCAATTCATGATAGCGAGTGTCCCATCGCCCATAGCAAAGATCTATACCGCCAACAAATGCAATACTTCGGTCAACAATAACCATCTTCTCGTGATGACTCCACCGAAGTAAAGTCTCCGGGTGTTGTATTACACTGAGGACATCGGGATGCCGTCGTATTTCGATATTTCTATGCTCGCCAAGCAGCTTAACAGCATGATCACTTCCAAGATCCAAAAATGGCTTCGTTTCCCAGTATAACAGGATACAAACTTGAACACCTTGATTGGCTTTTCTCAAAAGTATCTTGTCAAGACGCCATTCCAAGCTATCCACTCCTGAATCTGGTCTTTTCATGAAAATCTCAGGGTTAATTTGCCAGGCTGTTATCAAAATTTCCTTCTCGGCAGCCTCAATAGCGTCGGCCACAACAGACATGTAATTTTCACCGTCTATAAACCACCTGGCTACGCAATTGTTACGAGCCGGTACGAATGAGTCATGACGATAGCGTTGCGATTTTTCGAGTGAATGCAAAGTAATGTAGGCTACCACCACAGCTAGTGTGGCGAAACCAAGGGGGCCTAACATTTCAGAAGAAAATGTCTCATGATACCAAGCTTTCAGACAATTCACGGCAGAATGAACTCGTGCACACGCACTGAAATTATGCTTGACAGATATTCAAATAGCTCAGCGCAATGACAGGGTCATGAACATTTTACACCCCTGCAGTGTATCATTTACGTTTTCTTTCAAAATTGTATATACTCCTTCCTCGGGATCGAACAACTGAGAGATAAAAGTAAAATGTTAAAGCTTGAAATATAATAGCCTGCTTGGTGCTTCTCTCCGCCCTGATACGCGCAGACTATTTTATAGCCAACCTACAGCTGTTCCTTCCTCCCGTTTTCCCTTCTGGGGGAGGGTACGGCTCAATTTTGCCACGCGTAACGGAAGCGACCAATTTACTTGTAAATCTGCTTGCAATTAGTTGCTGGCGAGCTGTAGCGAGGGAGCAGCCTATTTTTGATATTAGCGAAAAAAAAATCAAAATTTGTGTGACGTAAGATCGGAAGCATGCGCAGTCGATTGTGGTGTTGTCATGTCCATGATCCGGGGTATTGATAACCGTGATGACGTCACGTACACGTGGAAGGGAATCTTTTAGCCTTACAGCCTTCAAGTCGAGTGCTTTTCCAGTTGGTCGTCATTGATCATCATTCAACCGTACATGTTCAGTCTTTGAACCTCCTACATTTGACCACCGAGTCAAATTGTTCTTCAACGTCTTCAACCGTTGGGCGAAGAGAAAATCAGTTCTCGAGCTAGACCACGAGCAGTCGTCCTTCTTTCCTCAGAGCCACGCGCACGACGGATGAAATTATTATTTATGCAAATTAGTGCTAAAAACGAGGCGTGTCACGCAATCGCGCGCTCTACTATCTCATTGAAAAATAGGAGACTGCTCGCAGTCTATTCTCAAGCACGACAATAAATTTAAATTGACGTTTGCTCAACTACGCTCAACATTTCTCAAAAGATCTTTTGCTGGAAAGGGGCCAGAAAATTCAAAGAACGAAATGACATGCCATTGTTTTGAAATTATCCCTTTGCTTATAAAATAGTAACGCTTGCCACACAGGCTAAAGATATGCACACCTTTCTTCGCTTTTTTAATACTTTCACGCACATTTTCGGTACCCTCTTGCTTCAAAAATTTGCAGCTGTTTTAAAAATAATACCAGTCACTGCTCCCAGTTTCCACGCCAGCACTCACTTTCACACTGAAACTCCTAGTATTTAGCACTAAGAATTGACTTAAACTTTTCCTTGAAAGGTTTGATAGAGAGAAGTTTGATGTCATCACTAACATCATTCCAAATTTTGGCACCCTGGAACCTTAAGTGGAAAATTTCATAATGTGTTCTGGGTTTTGGGATAGCATGGGTCATCCTGGAGGACAACCTAGTGTTATATCTATGTATGTTACTAACAGGATTAAAGAAGGTATCAAAGACTGAAGGTAAAAGTTGATAATGGAACTTATACGGCGGGGCTAAAATGTGGGTAACTGGTATCTGGTAACTGGTAACTGGTAACTGGTAACTGGTGGCTGGTGACTGGTAACTGGTAGCTGGTAGCTGGTAGCTGGTAGTTGATAACTGGTAACTGGTAACTGGTAGCTGGTGACTGTATAGAAATTAAATTGGCCCTGTATTTCACATTTAAATTTATTTCCTTTGTTGTTGGAGACAAAAATTACATTAATTTCACTAATACGGTACGAGATTAAAACAAAAAAAAAAACTTTACCACTATTATTTTGGTACTTATTGATACAAAGGTAACCTCTACTGCATGACAGACATTTTTTCAGGTACGATGTCACGTAGAGATTTTGATAAAGCGTGATACTTCCAGGTATGCGCAAGTTTAGTTGAGTCAAAGTTCACGCAAATGTAGTGTAACCACTATATGCACTTATCATTTGCTTCCCCTTTGGGCGACCCCCTAGACACCTCCGGGGAA
>OX421447.1:43599110-43619110 GCA_949126865.1 Montipora capitata | reverse complement strand
CATCAATGTTTGAGTTCTTAATCCTTGAAACGCACTGGGAGGCGCGGTTTCTGGCTGGGCGTACTGGTTCAGCTTCAGCGGTTTTAGGGGTGGAACTCCTGTCAGAGTTGAGTCCAGCGCTGCGAGTTGGATCTGGAGCCGCCATGTCAGGTTCTGGGGTTGCTGACTTTAGGCTTTGTTCTGTGATGCTGGGTTCCTTTCGCAGATGATCTTGGTGATGTCGGACTACAAGACCATCTGGTAACTCGACCAAGGCTGACACAGGGCCTGTCGTGTGCACTATGGTTCCTTTCTGCCACGACTTGGGAGAGCTGGAACTGAAATCTCTGAGGAATACAGGATCATTGGCATCCAGGTCCCTCTCGTTGGCATGGTAGTCGTGTGCATACTTCTGGTACCCTTGCTTCAGCCTGACTTGACTTGCAGTGTTGGGTAACAGTAGGTGTAATCTTGTCCTTACCTTCTTCTTCATTAGCAATTGAGCTGGCGTAACACCTGTCATTGAGTGAGGTATTGTTCGGTACTTTAAGAGGAACCACGATAATTTGGTTTGCATGTTTCCTCCTTCCATCTTTTCCATTTCTTCCGTGAATACTCTAACAGCTCGCTCTGCCTGCCCATTCGAAGCAGGGTGATAAGGCGAAACTTAATTTCGTGTGTTTGATTCCATTCTTCGCTAGGAAATCCTCGAATTCAGCACTAGTGAAATTAAGGCCATTGTCGCTCACAATGTTATCAGGGAGTCCATGTGTGGCAAAGATTTCTCGGTGGTGGCAGCGGATGTGGTAGACTTCATAATATGGACATCCATCCACTTTGCCCTTTATATGGGCCTGCATAGTCAATGTGCAGTCTAGACCATGATTGTCCGGGCCACTCTAATTGGTGAAGAGGTGCTTCTTTTGGGGCTTTCTGGTGTAACTGGCACTGAGAACAGCTCTTCACAGCATTTTCCAACTCTTTATCCACGTTGGGCCACCAGACGTAACCACGAGCGAGTGCTCTCGATCGTGATATCCCTGGATGGGCTTCGTGAAGCTCAGCTATGACTTGTGGCCTTCTTTGCGGTGGGACTATCTCCATGATCCTCTGGAAAATTCCAGGCGCTGAAGAAATTCCAAAAGATAATCTGTTGTACTGGAAAAGGCCTTTGTGTGCGTTTATGGTTGTAAACTTCCGAGATTCCTCGTCCAAGGTCATCTGCTGATAGGCTTGGGACATGTCAAGCTTGGTAAACTTTTCACCACCCCCCAGGGTTGCTAGAAGATCTTCAGTCTTGGGGATTGGGTAGTTGTCTAATTTGGACACTTGATTCACAGTCAATTTGTAGTCTCCACAAATTCTTACAGCTCCATTTGGTTTCGCGACTGGTACAATGGGCGCTGCCCATTCTGAAAATTCTACCGGTGATATGATTCCTTCGATCTCTCTCCAGTCTCTCGTGTTGAAACTCCACATTTTTCTTCAATGGATAAGGCACTGATCGAGCTTTGACATACTTCGGTTGTGCTTCTGGATATCCACATAGATTTTTACCTTTACTCCTTTCAGTGTTACCAGCCCTTCAGTAAATGCATCGGCGTACTTCGCACGTATGTTTTCAAGTGACGAGTGGGGTTCTGGGCTCGATGTATTTAAAATCTGGCTCCAATCTAACCGGATGGCTTGTAACCAGTCTCGGCCAAGCAGATTCGGTCCGCTACCTTGTACGAGAATGGCTTTCAAATCGTGCTGCTGGTCTTCATAATTCACTGGAATTAAAGCTTTTCCAACCGTTGGACTTCGCTCACCCATCATGATCATCATCATAATCATCAATTATTTGCTTTTAAGTGTACAACAAATTTTAAAAAAATATACAGCAGGTTGTTAGGCGAGGGGACCTCAGGAAACCACCAGGCTTATAGGAGAGGCCACCTCGACATCACAATATTAAACAAAATAAGGGCTGCGAAGGAGTGCGGCAGAAACTAACTCAGAAACTATTTTAATAAAAACTCTAGCACTTTGTTCTTAAACATAGGAAAGCTTGACAAATTGGTTATAGAGGCAGGAAGACAGTTCCAGACGCTAGGTCCATGGTAAAGAATTATGAATTTTTTGATGTTCGAGCGACAGGAATGATACGTACTAAGCACCGCTTTAGTTTCCAGAAGTGGACCTAACGCGTCACGCAATCTCTTGTAAGTGGTTTCACTTAAAATTGTTGTCGATGCGCCCGTGTCGATCTCCATCATTGTTTTCAAACCGCCCAGTACGATTTCCACTTTAAAGGATTTCTTTTGTTTGCTCGACAGATGATACATGGTGTACACATCCTCTTCACTGTCTTGAACGAAGTGCGTTTGCTGTTTGTATTCGGCGGGGTTCCGTTTTCCATCCGATTCTACTGTTTGTCGGCGCCCACTGCGTTCCTGTCTTCTGGTTTTCTTCTTATTTGTGCAAACTTTCGGGCTGTGTCGATAAGTGGGACGGGGACGCGGGGACGTGGGGACAAAGGGACGTGGGGACTCGGGACTCGGGGCCGCATCGACACATTTTCGAAGTGTAGAATTTCAGAAATGGGAGAGCATCCCCAAGAAAGTTGAATTGATTATGTTATTGTGCAAAAATGATCATCTGTATGCCTTTCAAGTACCAGGTAAACACATAGCGAAATTCAAAAATTGGATTCTCGAAAAGTCATTCTCGTCACCCGTCACGGAGCTCGACTGTGAAACAAAGCAGAAGATCTAATGGCCTATTGCTGACAGTACAGCTGAAATTTCAAGTTGCAGCGTTTGTTGTTGTTGTTGCACAAAAACTTGAGCCTTATCACTTCTTCTCTTTAATTGATGTTTGAATACCGTGCCAATGTCCTTGTTGGCAGCATTGTGACTGCGTCTTTCCTGGCGCCTGTTCAATTTGTTACCTTCGAAAATGTTCGTCATCACAGCGACATAGGCCCTCCGGGAAAGGGGGGGGGGGGATACTGCTATATATATGAGCTATATAGGTATGTGCCGCTGTAAAGGGTATGGTTGTCAAGCAGTTTACTCTAGGATAGGGTACATAAATCAGAGCGTTTGTGTCTAGAAGAGGGTTTAATTTTTCACGGAACTGACCACTTGGTTAAAGATTTTATCTAGACTAACCAGAAAAAGACTGAACAAACTGAACAAGTATAAATAATAGACTGTGCTCGTGATCTCAGTAGTTTCTGAAAAACAGCTACTCTAGGATAGGGAGGATTTGGAGAGTTTACTCTAGTATAGGGTAGCAAAATACAAATGAACCAGCTCTAGTCAGGAGCCCATCTGCTCTAGTATAGGTTGAGGGTTCCAGGCTCTCAGCGGCACAATGATCCCCCACCCAGAAATTCCTAAAGTACCGCCCCGGGCCAGAAGCTAAGTAACTCTTGACTCAAGTGCGTTAAGGTTTGACCAAGCTCATAAATTGGCAGTTTTGTTTTACCAGGAAAGATTTATCCAATCGACGTTAACTTGAAATCTGCATGCTTAGCTTTCTACTCTCTCTATCATCTGAAATGTTTCACGTGATTTTTAACGGCTAAAAACAATTTAAATCTTTTATCAGGAACAAGGATGGAAAAGTCATCTTCTATCAAGATATCAAAGTGTTTTGTACCTTGCTCTAGTACTCCTATCGAGGCTGTATCACTCTGCCTTTTAATCATATCTCCATCTTAATGGAAACGGTAAATTCAAATTAAAAGAAAAAAACAAATCAAATCACATAATAAGTGTCCATAGAGGAGAAATGAAAATGGTTAATGATAGTTTTAAGCAGTTTGAAGCAAAAAGTTGTCGGAATTTTTTAGGGTAAACGTTCCCCAATCTCAAAAACAAGCGTTGTGACGTTTTTAATCAAGAAATGTCACGTGACACAGACAACTACGAGTGAAATGTATTATTGAAAATGAAAAGGTTAGTATGCAGAAAGTGGAAGTAGTTTAAAATATTCAAGCCTCGATATACTTGGGGAATTGTAAAATGATCCGAGAAATGGTCATACCAACGTTTCGTTCATCTTGCCTATGACAAATAAGGACTTGATGCAAAAAAAAAATTGTCCCTTCGTTACCTAAAGTACCCCACTGTGTAACGATAGTAGTATAAGGAAAGTCACCTTTTTATGAGGACGAGTAATAAACTATACTATATGTAATTACTACACCTTTGTTTCAGATTGTACGAACGAGGAACTTAAAACCGGGGTACAACGCAGTTACGATCAAAAGACGAAGATTTTGTGAAATATGATGAAAAGTTAAACAAATGGTAAAAATGCGTCGCCGAGTCCCCGAGTCCCCGAGTCCCCACGTCCCTACATCCACACGTTGGTTCAAATAGCCAATTTTTGGCAATAAGAACCCTACGGCGCATTTTCTCCTGCATAGAGTTTCCCAGAGCCTCGGATCGTGCGCAGACATAAAATCCAAGGCTCTGGTGACGAGAATGGTGTCACTAGATAAAACAAGTTCGTAGCTGTTAAAAGCAAAGAAACCGATGAAAAAAGAACTTGAAATGCCTCAAAGTTAAGGTAAGTGGTTTATACAATATGGAATTAACTTCGATTCGAATTCCATCGTGTGAGCCCTTCACAGTGTTTGCTAACACTGGAGAGGTGAGCTTGCTCAGTGCAGTCTGGGATGCATATTTAAGGGGACACCGTCAACCAAGAGGCATTGCGGGCATGCACCTCGTCTTGAGCTATTTTCTATTCGAGGTACATGCCCGCAATGCCTCTTGGTTGACGGTGTCCCTTTAACCGTAAACGTGCCTATAGATCGTTTTCACATGATGTCATGGTGGCCATATTGGTGGACCAAAAGATAGATACGGCGGCCAAACAATCGTCTGTGAATTGAGCTCCATTTTTTCCCAATATTTTTTTCGTTTCATCAAATCAATATGGCCGCTGGTCACGTGAGAGGAAACCATCTCTTATCTCAAGACTTTCAAAGACTTTACGACGTGTAAGTTGTTGCAAAATGATACAGTTGGTGACTTTTTTTAATAGCAATATGGCCACTCCATCAATAAATATCAGGGAGCTTAAAATGCACCCAAACTCAAATAGGTTTTCGTTACCAAGATAAACCTCTTCACCTAAATCAAACGTATTTTAACATCTTTATCTCGAAATTTCACTTTTTGTGTTACAAAAGTAACATAAAGTTAGTCAAACTAGCTTTCATCAGTTGATCCATGACCGAGTTCTGAGAGGAATGGTTTTTTACTTTTGTTTTGAAAACTTGAATGCAAAACAGTTTGTGACGTAAAATCAAGAATAAAGGCATTCCCCTTTCAGCTCAGCAGGGCGAGGGTCAAAATGACAGCTAGTTTGGCTAACTTTACGTTTCTTTTGTAGCACATGAAAAGTGAAAATTTTCGGTGAAAATGGTAAAATCTGTTTGTTTCAGGTGTGGAGATTTATCATGGTTACAAAAAATATTTAAAGTGACGTGCACTTTAAGCAACCAAGATGGCAACCGACGGTAACAAAAAACGCTGCAAATATGTATATATTAAATGAGAAAAATGCGCCGACTAATACTAAACTTCACCATACTGCCTCCAGTCCCCGCCGGAGCTACCCCGTGCATTTGAAGTTTTGAAAATTGGATCGTTCTTAATTCCCTTCGGGCCTGGGACCCGGCCGTATCTCGAAAGTCCCGAAACGTTTCATGCGCATTTCGGGTGACATAATTTCTTTTGTATCTTGCGTCTCAAGGAACGAAAATGTTTTTAACTTTTTATTCCCTTAATTAACAACACGTGAAAAGACCAACATTTCAGAATAAGCGGGTCGGAGTTTCACGAATGGCTTTTCGGGCCCGAAAAGGTTTCGAGACTTTTGAGGAACGGGCCCATGTGGACTATTCTTCACTTATGAACTGGTGAACGCGTGGCAACATGAGAGAACATTCTCCACCGCCATCAAGGAGGAATTGTATGTCACATTTAAGAATACTTTTACGGATCAAGGGAACGTGGATCAGATTTTCTGGGCATGGGAGAACTTGGCAAAAGTCAATTTTGGGGAACATCTTAAATTATTTCGGGGAAGCAAGGGAGACATTTAATTTTTTTCTAGGGAACAAGGGAACATGTATACCCCCAGGGAAGACCTCTTAAAAAGCATTCGTCGCGTTTAGATTCGGCTGGTTTGGTTTAAACGCAATGCACTTTGAATTCAAAGAGGCTCAGGCTGTTGTGGACATTAAGGTATGACATTGAGTTTATTTTTGTGTCTTTGCAATATCATAATATGCTCATTTTATTCTGCCTCTAGATTATCCGGTCTTTCTCAGGGGGTCAGAATGCTGTAGTGTCAGAGGGTATAACCACGTTTGCCGCCCTATGGAATGACGTCACGCAAAAATTGTTCGCGGTTTCTCGGGAGGTTGTCCTCAGTTGACATACATGTAACCATAATCTAAGGTAGACGGCTTCAGTTCCTTTACCAAGAAAGTACAAGGGTAATTCACCAGATTTCCTTTTATATTCTCTAATAATCTTCTTGCCGTGTCCGAATCTGGACGAGGCAAAGGAATATCCTTGTAACGTTTTAATACTTTGAGATCCTCGATACCTTCTTGTGGAAAAAGCCCCTCACCAAATACAGTTAGAAAGGTTACTGTATTGATCTCTGCGCGTGCTCTAACTCCCTTAATAAAGCTGTTGGCCAATGGATCGCGTATAGCTATTTCAAATTCATCCTCGTTGTCATCTAATAATCCTAAATGTTCCTTGAACAAGTCACATCTCAAGCTGTGGGCAAACGTACCCACTTTGAAGTCCACACCATTCATCTTGCCATCTAACATATCTAAATCTTCTATAATAACTGCCACTTCTGAATCTCGCTCTCCCTGCATACTCCGATCATTTATATTTGCAGATCCAATGATAGCCACTCGATCATCGACAATCATGATCTTGCTATGAACATAAACTATCTCTGTGACGAAATTCCCCTCGATTAGATCATATTTTCGTAGACTATACACAGAGAAATAGTTCTTTGCCATGTCTTTGGGAATGTTTTCCTTCTCAAGCTTTTTAAATAAGGAATCGTCTCCATGGTAGATAGTGGCTTGGTTCCAGAAAGTCACCGCCCGCAAAGCATCGCCGTTGAAATCACTGGAGTCCCAGTCCCCAGGAAATTCTGGCTTCAGCGGGGTCATAACCATGACGTGAAAATTCTCGCGAGCCTTGTGTGCTCGGACAATTCTCTCGACCAGTGCCGACTGGATCTGATTTTGCACTTTCCGCCAGAATCCTTCTTGCGAGGAAATAAAGAACTGATTTTCGATATAAATGAAGTGCCTGGCATTTCTTATCGCATCTAGGTAAGCGTTATGAATGGAGGCTTCGCGTTCTTGACCAGCCGACCATTTGCCAACGGATCGAAGGAATTGAATGTTGACATTGTGCTCACCAAAAGTGAAGACAATTTCTTTTGCTTTAGATTTGCGGGGTAGGAAAATGTTGGGTAGGGGTTTAACTACTGACTGAAAAGTTACTCGAAACGAGCTCCAAAATGCTTGCCACCAAGGCACAAGATCCTTGTATCTGTCAATGAAATGTCGGACGGCATCTTGTACGACTTCTCCCTTAAAAGCGCAGCTGACATCATGCCACGGCATTCGAGGAATCTCATTTCTCTCGACACCTTTGTAGTCCTCGATAGGTTTATCCCAGGCCGTTTGGTTTTCCTTGTTGTAAAAGGTGTTCCTGTAATCTTTGCCAATCCATCGAGCATATTTTCGTTCAATGGATCCCTCAAGTTTGGACTCAGAAGCATGGTTCTCATCTACAGCGGGATGAATATTAAAATTATCCATCAATTCATGATAGCGAGTGTCCCATCGCCCATAGCAAAGATCTATACCGCCAACAAATGCAATACTTCGGTCAACAATAACCATCTTCTCGTGATGACTCCACCGAAGTAAAGTCTCCGGGTGTTGTATTACACTGAGGGCATCGGGATGCCGTCGTATTTCGATATTTCTATGCTCGCCAAGCAGCTTAACAGCATGATCACTTCCAAGATCGAAAAATGGCTTCGTTTCCCAGTATAACAGGATACAAACTTGAACACCTTGATTGGCTTTTCTCAAAAGTATCTTGTCAAGGCGCCATTCCAAGCTATCCACTCCTGAATCTGGTCTTTTCATGAAAATCTCAGGGTTAATTTGCCAGTCTGTTATCAAAATTTCCTTCTCGGCAGCCTCAATAGCGTCGGCCACAACAGACATGTAATTTTCACCGTCGATAAACCACATGGCTAAGCAATTGTTACGAGCCGGTACGAATGAGTCATGACGATGGCGTTGCAATTTTTTGAGTGAATGCAAAGTAATGTAGGCTACCACCACAGCTAGTGTGGCAAAACCAAGGGGGCCTAACATTTCAGAAGAAAATGTCTCATAATACCAAGCTTTCAGACAATTCATGGCAGAATGAACTCGTGCACACGCACTGAAATTATGCTTGACAGATATTCAAATAGCTCTGCGCACTCACAGGGTCATGAACAAGTTACACCTCTGCTGTGTATCATTTACGTTTTCTTTCAAAATTGTATGTACTCCTTCCTCGGGAGCGAACAACTGAGAGACACAAGTAAAATGTAAAAGCTTGAAATATAATAGCCTGCTTGGTGCTTCTCTCCGCCCTAATACGCGCAGACTATTTTATAGCCAACCTACCGCTGTTCCTTCCTCCCGTTTTCCATTCTGGGGGAGGGTACGGCTCAATTTTGCCACGCGTGACGGAAGAGACCTATTTGCTTGTAAACCTGCTTGCAATCAATTGCTGGCGAGCCGTAGCGAGGCAGCAGCCTATTCTTGATATTAGCGGAAAAAAAATCAAAATTTGTGGAATGTAAGATCGGAAGCATGGGCAGTCGATTATGGTGTTATCATTTCTATAATCCGGGGTATTGATATCCGTGATGACGTCACGTACACGTGGAAGGGAATCTTACAGCCTCACAGCCTTCGAGTCGAGTACTTTTCCTGTGGGTCGTCATTGATCATCATTCAACCGTACATGTTCAGTTTTTGAACCTCTTACATTTGACCACCGAGTCAAATTGTTCTTCAACGTCTTCAAAATAACCGAGGAGGAAGTGCTCCTTTTTCCGTCTGCAAATGGTAATACTTTCAAGTCTTCTCGGACGAGGACTTTAAACCGTTAGTAGGCCCCCTTCTGACAACACTTGTTAGTAGATAATTCTGTGCGACGTTGAAGAACACACACTGTTCGAGAAAAGTAGGGGTCCCCGGTGTTGTGATAACTGCCAGTATACTAAAATACTGATCTCTTTCAACAAATAAACCGCCTGTTTCACACGAAATTCATGATAGGAGAAATCGTTGCAGGATGGCGCAGTAGTGAGAGCACTCGCCTCCCACCAATGCGACCCGAAAAGTTATCGGGACTTTCGAGAAACGGGACCTTGTATGAAACGTTAACATAGGAGACATGGGACCTTGTAGGTTCGATTCCCGCACCCGGCCTCATATGTCGCTTGACTTTCTTGGTTCTAGAGTTCGTTGCGAGAGATTTTCTCCGTGTATTCCGGTATTTCCCCTTTTAACAAGACCAGTGTTCGATTAATTGTCCTTGAGAAAAAAATCACGTTGGCAATTCTAAAAGTGGCGTCGTCCTCTTGCCAAGTCCCGAAAAGATTAACCAAGAAGAGGAAACAACAAATAAGACTTGACAAACTCGACAGAATTAAATACAATACACGGTCTGCCAAGAATTTTCTAACCAAGAATGCGTCGATTCGAGTAGCGATCTTCGATACAATAAAAATTAACAAATGGAGAAAAAGAGAAGAATATTTATCTAGCCGTTTAGCCGAGCCTTGAAATAACAATAACATAAAAAAGATCCGCCTACGGTTTTATTAAGTGTTTAGAAGTACAGATTATTCTAAAAAAAGACTTGCTTCCACCAATTTTTCTAACGCGTTCCATTCCATCAAAAGAAACCGCATGGTGGGTCTCTTCACCTTTACCAAATTTGCTAAGATAAATTCGAGCTTTGCCTTTTAACTTAATTTTGCGAGACTAGGCATTCTTACAGTCTTTTAAACTATTTCTGTAATCTTCGACCACTTTTTGAAAAGATTTTTTTTTGAAATTGGTCAAGGCACGAGCGTTTGGGTATCACAAACTGTAAATCATTAACTAGAAGGGTGTGATTTTTTAAAGTCTTCTTTGACTTTTTTAATCAATTCTGGGTTGCAGATCACATCAATAGCAGTCATAGCCATTGCTTTGCTTGCAATCAGAGTTTTCTTATGTGCAGCTTCTGTTCCAGCTGCTGCCGTAAATGCATGTGAATGATTACCAGCTTCAGTATCAATGGCATACAGCACGTGAGTTGAAGGAACAACGTGGGAGACATTTCCCATGTCTGTTGAACCTCTTCCTTCTGCCTTTGCTAATGGGTCATACTTCACTCCTAGGGATTCGGCATTGGCTTGGTAGAGGTCTGCAAGGGTCGCGTTCGTCTCCATACTGGAGTAACGTATGGGATCCCATTCTATGCACACCTGACATCCTAAAAACGGAAATACCGTAATATAACAAGTCACTGCTGAACAAAACTTGAGACTGATATAAAATGGTTTACCTAAAAAAAAAAAAAAAAAAAGAAAAAAAAAATATATATATATATTGCAGCAACTGTAAAGAGCCGCTGGATTTGGGTATTTAATTATGCCTGGTTAATTTATTGGCGCTTTAATTTATTATGCATGGTTTGAGAGAAACAAGATGGTTAAAGCCATTCACGTGGGATACTTTCTTTTCAAGGCTCAGAAAAAAAAATCAATTCAACTCGTTACATTAAAAAGAAATCGGGAGCAAGTGGTCCACTGTCAAACACCGAAAATTACGAATTTTCTCTTGTGAATATTAATGAAAACAAAGTTGCAAAAATTAACCATAATTATTGTTAAATCTGATGACAACACTTACAAGCCCCCCTTTCTGTGCAACATAGAAAAGTGAAATATATAAGACCTTGTAAACTGAAATGACTGCAAAGCATCAATGGATTTGTGGTGAAAGCAGCTCTATATCAATGAAAATGATGTTCAACCGACTATGTTTGGATGAGGTATTTGCAATATCTGGAATTATTAAGGTCAAGGCAAGTGAAATGCCACCTCAGCTGACTCTAATTGAGAAGACCTTGATTATTCCGTATGGAACAAGATGAGCCTGTAATTGCTGCAAGCTTTCCTATTAACTACACTATTTGTGACTGACTGTGCTGGCTCTCTACGCTTTATGGAGGCAAAAAGAGACAATTTTCAGCAAAATTCTTTTGGTGAGTATGATTTTGGGTATTAGCAATGGGTACCATCAAAGAGAGTAATAATAAAATTGCAAAACATGTAAATAAGCAGCCCATATGGTCTGCTCTGTGAGCACTGTCCCTTTTTCAGAGATTTTATTGCAATTTTACATATTGTGGTACTTAGTATTTGTCAAGGTCACAAACCATTTAGTGATATTTCTAGGTGAACTGACAATGCATTGATGTAAATCCCATCACCGTATTGACACTGAGATGACACAAAACAAAACAGTGAACACTTCATTGAAATTCTTTGCATATGATACATGTATCTATGCCTTAGCAAACTTCTTTTAATGAAAATACTATATATAACTTGAATAATCCTGGTCACCCCTCCCAAAAATACATCAAAGAATAATTCTATTGGCTTTTTCCATGACAGGATAAGGTTGCCACAGTTATTACTTTCAACTACTTACCTGTGGCTTTTGCTGCAGCTTGAAAGCAACTTATTACCTTCCCCTCTAAGACTTGCAATTCCTCATCACTTGGTGCTCTAATGAAATAAATCACCTGAGACCGGCCAGGAATAATATTTGGCTTCACACCTCCCTCAGATATGATGCCATGCACACGCCATGTGGGCTTCATCTGTTGTCGTAATGCACTGATGCTATTGTAGGCCATGACTGCTGCATCCAATGCATTTATTCCTTCCCAAGGATAGGCTGCCGCATGGGAGGAATGACCTTTGTAGGTGACTGTGACCGTACTAATAGGCAAATGAACAGGCTTCAGTAGATCTATTGGGCAAGGGTGAACCATCATACAAAAGTCGATATCCTTGAAGCAGCCATTCTCAATCATCAAAATCTTGCCACCACCTCCTTCCTCAGCTGGAGTTCCAAGTAGAACTATTTTCACCTTTGGTTTGTTCTTTACTGCATCCAGAGCAATTTTAAGACCTATTTTGGAATATCCAACAATTTAGTACCAAACATTATGTATCATCATATCAAATATTGCTGTTGCAAAATCAGTTAAAAGTGGCCAAAAATAGCTCTCTCTCCTAGGGAAGAGAACCCTCTTTGTGCCAGCTTCTAAACTTGGGATTTAACTTATCTGGTATTGACAAGACTAGTTTCTTCTCTTACAATTGTTTTAACTAAAGTAACTAAAGTAAGGCCACTAAAAAGACATACATTGTATATTAAAAATAGTTTTTGCCCAGTAGCTGGCTTTTAATTAATGAGGCCTTTACTCTCAGGTATTGAGAAGAATGTAAAATAACCTAATGATCTTTCAGATTTTTATGCCTAACTTTTTACTGGTTATCAAAACCTTAAAGGCTTGATTAAAATGCTTACAATGTCGTTCATTGTCATTTCCTCTTCTCTTTATGAGGGGAAATGACAACTAACAACATTATTATTGTAAAAATTTGTAAGCCACAAACCCGTTTGTGCTCTGATTGCATAGAAAAGATGAGGACAACTGTACATAGAGGTAAATGAAATTCATTTCTGCATTTACAGCTTATTTTAGCATTTATAAGCTCAAAGTTAATTTTCCCATACAAAGTCTATAAATCGTATACTGAGCTTGGGCTGCCTATGAAATGAATGTAGTGTTTGATGAATAAAAACCTCCCTGTTCTCAAGATATAAAGGAAATAATTATTGCGATACCTTTAAAATGGTCTGGGAAGTTGTGGCACTTTCGAGAAATCAAACCCATCAGCCCATCTAAGTTTTTGTTAAAATTAAGGCTACTATGATCAAAAAATCATTTTTTTTCTTCAGATTTTGAAAGTGTGTTCGCTTAACACCTGATTGGTGTCTTGTGTTTGGTAGTTTTAACTAGTGAGAATTTTGAGCTTTGATATTTATACAAAGGCTGTTTATTTTGAGTGTAAGGTTTGGATTTCACGGCCCGCCATCACCCACGTTCAAAACTGACCAATTGGAACTCAGAGGGGTGGATCTAGGACAAAGTGACATCATTTACTCACTAGCTTAAAATTTCAGCATGTCAACCCAACTTATTATATATGCAAAAAACCAGTTTAAAAATCTGAAAGCCCGAAACTCCTCCAGTGCTGCAGATTAATTCAGTTGCGTACACACGCATTGGGCATTCTTAAACCAGCGAGTCTTTGATGTCATTTTCTCCTCGACCCAGCTCTCTCAATATTTTAAAGTTAGTAATGGCAGACCAATAAATAACAAAATTCTAGTTAAAAATTATAAACAGGTGTCTTTTTAAAATCAGAACTTAAAACTTGGGTCTCTTAGTGTTTAGTTAGCATTGTTTCAAAATCCAAAGAAAAAGGAGAATTGTTTTTTTGGTTATAGTAGCACTTTAAGCAAAAGGCCCACCTAAAACACACTCCGTGCCTCAATGGAAGGGGCCATATAAAATTTACTAAGAGTAAAGTCAAAGTCGCACAATGACCCCTTCAGAGCCTCTGGAATTAATGCACTAGTCAGTTGAAAGCCCCGCACCCCCATACCAGGGGAATAGCGGGGCATTAGACCAGGCCTGCCTTCTAAATGAAGCAAATTCCCTGCTATGCGGGGCAATTTCATACATCAAAACTAAACTTTTGTCCCCTGCACTCGGGACAATACAGTACTTCCAATACTATAAAGCACAATGTTGACCAAAATTAATATACTTCTAGAATTTTTACCTCAAATTAAACTTTGACAAACATGAAAATCAACAATGCAGTCCATTTCTCATAAAGCCCAAATAAATCTACCTTGAGTTACAGATTTTGGCGTTCCAAACTTTACAATCTCTCCAAAAACAGTAATATTGATCATTGGGTTTAGCACAGCCCTGAAAATGGCAATGAAAAATACTAAATTCCTTGGTGTCGAAACCATTAAAATAACAACGACATAAGTCCTAACATGCCTTTGACGAGCAACTTAATCTGACAATATTCCATATTTCCCTCCAATCTAAAGTACACTCAACCAACTACAATGGTTCACTATCACAACAATTCTCAAAGAGCTATACAAATTTCACTTAGGAAATGCCTTATTACCAAAATTGTATGGCCTCATAATCCAGCTACATTTTGCAAATAACCAAGAGATTACCAAGGTAAGAGAGTAAATCCCCAATATGAAGCGTTTTCACTCACGTGACCAGCAGCCATATTGGATTACTGAAACAAAAGAAAGTATTTGCATACAAATAGAGTTCAAATCCCAGAGGATTAGCTTGATACACCATCATGGCCGTCATTCCTTTGTTTTGGAACACCAACAGGGCTGCCGTGACGTCATGTGAAAACGCTCTATAGGCCTTATACCCAAGGTAATCCCTCTTAAGTTATTTTTAGACATGGTGCCCAGTTTTTCCGAGGATTTTACTTGCGCGATGCATGGACTGCCTAAGTGTTTTTCTCGAAAACTACCTGAGAGAAATGTTTTCTGCACTCTCAGCTGTCTTTTTGTTCAGCTGGGCCTTCGTTTGCTTTGTGCTGTTTGGTTGTTCATTATTTTGCCGTTTATTCGGTTTTAGGGAATTTAATATTATTAAGCAAACCTCAAGGGCAACGGCAACAAGTACAATGGCTGTGTAGGCGAGGGTTATAATTCCGTTCATTTCATTGCATTGCCATTCTTTACAAAACAACAACGCGAAATGACCACATTCTGTATCCCTGTCTAAGCCCCGCTCAAAGTCCCCGCTCCCTAATGCGCCTAATGCTGTCGAAAACTCCGCGTACCGTGGCAAAAGTGGGGGTCCAAAACCGCTGAAATCCCCCGCTAATGCCCCGCATTCCCCGGGTATGGGAGTGCGGGGCTTTCCACTGACTAGTGCATAATTTTGTAATCCTTCTCAGAAAATGTCATCTACAGGGGGAGGGGATGTGCAAATTAAAAATTAAAATCAAACAGCCTGCAGATGTTGAATAATGTTAGCGGATTTCTGGAGACCTTACCTTTTTTTTTTACATTTTTTTAATGTTGATCGAGTCAAGCAATCCAGGTTTATCCACCCTCTTTACTGTGACCCTCCTGAACACAATCGTCATAGGTATATTATGACATGTGGAGAGCTCTTACAAAAACTAATTTTAGTACGTCGAATATGATTTACCTAATGCTGCGGCAACTCCTGATTCAGCAATCAGATTGTGCCCACAAGCATGTCCTACTTCTGGTAAAGCGTCATATTCACAAATTAAACCAACAGTCAGACCTCCATCTTCACCAGTTTCGGCTCGAAAGGCAGTGTCTAAAGTGTAGTGAGGAGTGACATCGAAACCGTGAGCGGCCATAAACTCTGTTAGTTGAGCGTGGGCATATGTCTCCTTAAGACACAACTCTGGATTCTGCCATATTCGTCTATTGAGATCATACAAATCGGCAGAGTAGGAGTCGATCGCTTCCTTCGCTTTATCTTTAAATCTCACCTCATCACCTGCCATGTTGTTCACTGTCGCTTTTTGCGTTCAACGAAGGAGAACGCATTGTAATCGAGTCAATCCCGCGGGATATCCCTTGGGTATAGATCGCGAAGCCATGCGAATTTCAGGGTTTGGATGCCACGTTAAAGCATAGTTAATGCATGGAGATGGTTATGAAACTCGATAAGTTCCTTTGTTTGATGTTTTTGTCCGTATTTTTGGCCTTGACCCGCACAAAACACATCTTTTTTCGATACGATAACCCATCAAATCCTTCGATTAAATTATGCGTGACTAATTTGGGAACCCATGCGAGACCAAAACAAAAGATTGTGCAGGGTCACGGTCAATTCAACATCGATTGCGACAACATTGTTCTCGCTTTTGAAGGTTTTAAGGCACATTTTGTCTCGATCTGACGCGCCAAACCTTGAGATTATAAAAATTGGAGGATAACATGATATCATCATTAGCCAATCTCATGGCGATTTTCGGGTAGCAACCATTTATACTTGCGTCATTCAGTTTGAACTGAAAATTTCATCGAAGCCGTATTAAGGACGGTCACCTACTGTTATGTTCTGCGTATCACGCAATCATTTTGTCACGCGCAGTCACGCGCTGACTTAATGTTTTCAAGTTAAATTATTTTTCCGATTTTTTTCATCGAAATGCCTTGGAAACACGTGTATCTTGTAGCAAAAGACCAAAAAAAAAAAAAAAACTCGCGATCGTAATGGCACAATTGTCTCTAAGGCAAATTGAAAAAGCTAGAACCAATGATAGATCGGAGCGAGCAAGTGGATGATGCAGAAGAAATCATTTCAATGGAGCCATCTATATTAATGCATCAATCAATTCCAGCGGTGCCCATCCCCCCCACCCCCCGGGCAACCGCGGGGCATTTGCTGAAGTTGTCAGTCCCGGGGGTGGGGCATTCGCAATTTTATCGAGGCCCGGGAGCTGGGCATTAGCTTACCCCGGGGCGACCCCCGGGCATTTGACACACGTGTTTTCGAATTAACATGGAAGAGTTTATCGGAAAAGACGAGGCCTTCGTTAAAGACTGGCTTGTCCGTCACGGACTCGAAAAACTTGTGGATGTTTTTAAAGGTATGTTTTCTCAATTTTAGGTATTTCTTCATTTACACTTGTAAGCATATGAATATATAAAAGCGACAAGGTGAACTAATATCACAAAACAATCACTGACGTGAAGACTGCGTAAACACGACTACTTCGCATTTCGCATTCAAAACTAGCCTAGCAATTTTTAAATTCATGAAAGCGGAGTTATATGAAACACTGTAGGGTTGCGAATTCAAATGGTGCGATCTTCAAGACAGATCTTGCGAGCGTAAAATGCGATGAAAGATCATTTAAGATGTCTTGATTCTGACAGACAAAGTAGCCTGCGAATACAGGCGCCTATTGGAAAGCGACGATCCCGGGAACGGGGCATTTGCCCTCTTTCTTCGTCCCCACCCCGGGGCATTTACACAGCTTATGTGTCCCCACCCCGGGGAATTTGCCCATTTAAAAAAAAAATGCTAATGCCCGGGGGTTAGCCCGGGGGGGGGGGGGGATGGGCACTGCTGGAATTGACTGATGCAGAAGTCCACTACTCAACAATGAATCAGGGCTATTTATCATCTAAATTACGAAAAACCTAATGTAGTAAATACATCGAAGACAAGCACACAGGGACTGGGATTAATACATTCACTGCAATAGTCATTATTGTTCAAAAAAGTACCACGAACCAGGAGGCAAGCATAATTTTCTTGTTTTTGTTCTGTACAATAGGATGCTACCAAGACCGACAAAATTAGAAAAAAGCTCGAGGGGCGTCCAATAACGGACGCAAGTTCTGAAAAAAAATTAGTGAACGTATTTTAATGGACTTCAAAAGGCCTTCAAAGGCAAGTAAGCTCACCGCAAGAAACGATTGACAATGCAAGTAGCCACTGTAGGTAATCACTTCGATTCAGCGCCGGACGGGTTGGATTCCATTGCAGTGTACAGCAAAAATCACGTAGATTTCTCGCTCCAAATATCCTTGCAACGTTACTCTGGTCACTTAAGAGCCACTTCCGAAAAAAAGATCCAATCTTCCCAAAAAATCAAGGAAATATCCACTCAAAAAGTGAAAAAACTTTCTTCTTTGCGTACGTGTTGCCATAGTGAATATCCCAGAGCGCAACGCAAAAAAGGTGCGAATTTCTTGATTCACCGGGGAGGGAAGCGACAAAATTGCAAAAATCAATGCACAAAAAGTTAAAAAAAAAACAATTTTAACTTTTAAAATCGCATGGTGACCCCTACTTTTTATTATATAAAATGAAAGTTTTAGGCCCATTGAAGTCGGGATTAATTTTTGGGGCCGTGAAAGATTGATGAAGGCCGGCGCTTTTTAGTAACTACCGAGGAGGGCTGTCATGCTCAAAAATGGCTCTGTCTTCACGTTTTTGTGATTAAAAACACATTTATAGAATCATCCGGTTGCAATGTGCTATTCATTTTTGACGTTTCTGTTGTTTTACTGAAAGTAAAGGTTTGTACCGATAGAAACTGTGAAAAAACTGAGACCAGCATGCTGTCACACTTTCTGAATTTCTTTCGACAGTTGTACACGAGTCACTGGGGCACGCAGGGGCGGATCTGAGGGGGAGGGTAGACCACCCCCTGCGGCTTTCTAATGCAATTGGTACTCTGCAAAAAAAACCGTCCAAAGTCAGCCACGCTATTCCTTAGAGGCGCACCCCCTCCCAAGAAAAATCCTGGATCCGCCCCTGTGGGGTTTGCAAAAATATTTTTTTCCTACATCTTTCGCCGGTTTCAATCCAAAAAGATGATTCCAAATATTCGATTTCCGGTTGGAAGTTTATTTTGGCACTCTCACTTTCAAAGGAAAATGCAAGACTGTGATGGCATTTCTTGACCTACTCAGTATGGCGGTACACTCTCCTTGTAAACTTCCTATGTTAGATAATATTTTATCATTTTTTCATCTCTTCTCGTTTTAACACGTTTTGGATTGCTTTTTTTGGTTTGTTTATTTGATTGCTTTTCGTCAAGGGTAAAAAAAAATATATATATATCAAAAATGTTTTATCCCATAGATTCGTTGTTTAAGTAAGGCCAGTAGGAATAAAATTAATAACCCGGGAGCTCCGCTTTTAGGTTTGGCTAAATCCATTTAGTAAAATCCAACTAGTGGTCTATTATCAATGCTGCGTTCTGATTGGTTGAGCTACTAGTAGGCTATTTGTTATAGCCCACTAGTAGCGAAAAGCGCCGGCTTTGAAAACCAAAACAACAATTAAAGTCTAGCTTTAACTAGCGAAAGATGTTTTGTCTCGATATTTTTTTGACCAACTAGTTGGATTTTACTAAAACAATTATTCCTCTCGCCCTCATGGCCTCTGAGTCAATAGCCCATTCGGCCTTCGGCCTCGTGGGCTATTGACTCAGAGCCCATTCGGGCTCGAGGAATAATTGTTAAATATTACATCTCAGTGAAGAGAAACAGTCTGGATCAAAGTTTTTTGTCAAAGGAAACAACATGGTGACAGGACTGACACTCTGGTCAATAGTTTGGTGTAATATTCATTACACCACCTAATTCAAAATTTAACTCACAGTAAAAGATTTTTCCAGTTTAATAGTGTGCTTGATTGTCTTTTCCAAACCAGTAATGGCTAACGTTGAGTGTCAAAGTCATTTTGCACTTTATCAATCAAATGAGGATCACACAACACATCTATAGCTGTCATGGCCATCACCTTGCTTGCAATTAGTGTCTTCTGATGCGCCTCTTCTGTTGCCGCAGCTGTTGTGAAGGCATGGGAATGATTGGGTGCAGTGGAGCCAATAGCATACGCTGGATGTATTGAAGGGACTACATGTGACAAATTGCCCATGTCAGTTGAGGCTATTAAATCAGAGCCCGCGTGAAATTCCACTCCCAAGGTCTGAGCATTGTCTTTATATAGTTCAGCAAGAGTGTTATTGGAGACCAAGTCTAAGTAACTAACTGGGTCCCATTCGACAGAGACTTCACAACCTAAAAAAACATTAATCAGATAATATAACACATGGCTTTATCATAGGTATAAAGATATGCCATTCTTAACATTATATATAGCTTTCCAAAAAGGCATAAGGAACAGCACAAGTTACCTTAGTTGAATGCCAAAGTTAGAAAAAGCTCTCTTGGTGGATTTGAGGTC
>OX421447.1:43591610-43594110 GCA_949126865.1 Montipora capitata | reverse complement strand
ACTAAAAAAAACCAGCTCTGAACCAGAGTTTAACGCTTCAAGGTCGTGAGGTTCTGCCACAATTTGATGATATCATTAGCCTTGAGCATTGCCTAATAATATTATTATTGTTGGTAGTTGTACACTTGACTGGTCTTGCCGAGCAGATGAACTCTTAATTTTGGTCTGAACAGTAAAACCCATTGAGCAAGAGGAAACACTTCCAACAGTATTAAATGGTTAATGAATTCCCAATGTCTCCAGGGGCTGAAACAAACTTTTCAATGGCTTTGAAAAGTTTATTTTCAGTGACTCAAATGGCCAGATTAAACTTTCCTAACAGCCTTTTAAAACGTTCCTATCAAGGTTAATGATACTGACAAAAACAAAACTGAATTTCCAACACCTTTATCACTGGTACAGTGGCTTCTGCAGGATTGAACGGGAAAATCTCTGAGTGTATATTTTGGCATAAAGGTCAATAGTATCAAACTGGGTTAATAATAGCCACATGTTAAGACAATTTATTTACCATTCCAAAGAATAACTTGTGTCCCAATAACATCAAATGGCGGATTCCAAATAATAAATTATCAATACCTGTCGCAGTTCCTGCTGCTTCAAAGCAACTTGCAACCTTCTCCTTTAAAACTTTCAGATCCTCGACAGTAGGTGTTCTAAGATAATAAATGAGCTGCGAGCGATCAGGAATGATGTTAGGCTTCACACCCCCCTCGGATATGATACCATGTACACGCCACGTGGGCTTCATCTGTTGCCTTAACATGCTTATGCTGGTATAAGCCATGACTGCGGCATCCAGAGCATTGATTCCTTCCCAGGGAAACGCAGCAGCATGTGCAGCATGACCTTTGTATGTAACTGTGACTGCATCGCGAGCCAAAATTGTAGGCTTGAGGACATCTACGGGGCTAGGATGCACCATCATACAGAAATCAACATTCTTGAAGCAGCCATTTGCAATCATCAATGCCTTTCCTCCCCCTCCTTCCTCTGCAGGAGTCCCAAAAACTACTATTTTCATCTTTGGCTTCTGGTTGACTGCCTCCAATGCAATTTTTAGACCTTTTATGAATAAAAATTACTCTATTAGATTGTGCAATGGTGAGCCTAGGCCAGGGGCAGAACTTTCCCGTTTGGTGGAAAAAATGCTCTAGACATTTACTACATGTATCTATCTATATACTGTACTTCCCATGCAACCTTGACATCTGTTAAGATAAAAGAAGAAAAAGTTTAAAAACTGTCAAATGCTAATCACTGTCACAAGTATCCGGTTGCCATCTACATGTAAAATCACTGACATTTTCTGTCATCTTGGCCGGCTGTCCACAGATGTGCTCTTGGTGCTCACCATATTACAAAGCCTTCTTTTGAAATAATTCCACCTCACACAAACAGTTTTTTTGACAATCCATTCAAGGGATCATGGAAGATAGTGGGTGTTTTCAGGGCTTGTTTTGAGGTTCTTTGATGGCAGCCCATGAAGTTGATAGGGTATGATGAACCCACACATAAAAAGTGACCTGGTACATGTATTTTTAGGCATTATTAAAGGGTGTGTTCCTTTGGGATAATCCGAAAAAGGATCACTGATCCAAGTGATCTTGGATCAGTGATCTTTTTTCGGATCATCCCAAAGGAACTCACCCTAAAACCCATGCATGGCAGATCCACGTTAGTCTGAGTGGGTCACCTCCGTTAAAATTGATCTAATACCCTTCAAGTACTGTAAAAGTCATGTATAAGCCGCATCTTTTTGCCAAAATATTGGGCTCAAAATCGTAGGTGCGGCTTCTATACGAGACCGTTGCTTTTAGAAGGAGTAAACTGGCTGGTAGGGGGGTCACAAATAACTGTAAAAACCTTCATTAAATTAAGATTAAACATATTCTTCGACCGATCAAACACTAACTCTCCACCGCGTGCGAGAAAATACCACTGGAGAACTCATGTGGCAAATGGCGAACTGTATTGTTCTCCTTCATTACTTGCATAGCTGGTTTGTCCGTGGTGTTGTTAAACTCACGTTTAGGAACATGTTTTTCTCAGATCGATGGCTTCCATATGTCTTTATAAACATGATATGATGTCCATGTTGTTTTCGGAGCACGACTCAGTCCAGACTTCCTTCTGTAAATGACTGCGTGGTAACTAAGCAAACATTTTGTATCATTCCCTGTGCTTTATTTTCGCTCAAATTTCATTGTTTTTGTTTCAACTTTGGGCTTTAACAATGAAGACAAGTGTTGTCAGTCCCAATAATTAGAGAAATCAATTAAAGACAAGCCTTTAAAAGGTATTTTAAGAGTTGATTAACTTTTTAGGTGGCTGCAAATGCACAGCATTAGATTTCAGCAATTTTTTTTTTGCCAGAGTGCTTTCTTCAAGTTTTTAATTTTTTTTCTCGAAATCAGGCTTGAAATTGGACGGTGCGGCTTATACACAAGTTTTTACGGTACAATGTACATGAGATGAATAACTAACTGGCAGGAGGCAG
>OX421447.1:43584110-43589110 GCA_949126865.1 Montipora capitata | reverse complement strand
GCTTGACGTTATATTGTTTAACTGATACCGCAGCGAAGACTAAATTCTCTACTCCCCATAATACACTTTGTTTGCCTCCCCCAAATTTTGCATAAACCATTTTTTCGCTTCTGCTTCTTGTCTCTGATGCGTCTCTCCTCGAAGTCAGCCACACCATTCTTTACAATGGATCGCCATGCAGGGCGGTCGTCAGCGGTCTCTTCCCAGATTGAGTGTGGGATGTCACAGTGTTTGAGGGACGCCTTCAGTGTGTCTTTAAAGTGTATTTTTGGTCGGCCGACTGTTCGCTTGCCTGAGGACAGTTCGCCGTAGGGGAGGCGACTGCCTTCCATGCGGTGAACATGGCCACCCCACCGGAGCTGAGAGCGCATCAGGATAGCGTGCATACTCTCCATCTCAACCCGCTGGAGCACTTCGGTGCCTGTTAGGTGTCCTGCCACCTAACACGGAGCAGGGTTCTGAGACATCTCATATGGAAGACATTGAGCTGATTGGCATGCCGGGTGTATACTGTCCATGTCTCGCAGGCATAGAGCAGAGATGGTAAGACAACTGCTCCGTATACTTTGAGTTTGGTGTCAAGGCTCAGTCCTCTGCGCTCCCAGACCTTAACCTTCTGTCTGCCGAAGGCAGCGCTGCTGGCTCTAACGATTCTGTGGGCCACTTTCGATGTTGACGGAGCGTAACAAAGTAATGCCAAGGTAGAACAACTTGTCTGTCGCAGCTAGTTGGTGACCGTTGACGGTGATGTGGGGCTCGGTTTAGGGAGCTTCAGGCGCTGGCTGGTGCATGACCTCTGTCTTCTTTGTGGAAATCGTGAGCCCAAAGTCGTTGCAGGCCTGGAAGAAGAGGTCCATGCTTCCCTGCATGTCAAACTGTGTGGAAGCATTAAGCGACCAGTCGTCAGCGAAGAGGAAATCCCGGGCTGGGACTTCATGCACTGTGGGCTTGGCTAGCAGTCTCCGAGCGTTGAAGAGTTTGCCGTCTGTACGATACCGAAAGCCAACCCCGATGTCACCGTCTCGGAAAGCGTCAGTTAGCATAGCGGAGAACATCATGCTGAACAGGGCGGAAGCCAGCACGTAACCCTGCTTTACTCCATAGGATACAGGGAACGGCTGGGAGTACTCGCTGTCATCCTGCACACTCGCGTTCATGCCGTCGTGGAACTGCTGGACCATTGCGATGAACGTGGCAATAGCGAGGCAATGTCATTCACCAGAAGCAAGAGAGTATGAGGTGAGAGGGCGAATACCCTTTATTAGGTACTAATGTCAAAGACGGCACCTTATTGGTCAGTTGGTGTGAAAGTGGGCCGCGCAGTCATGGTAACAACAGATAAAAATAACCTTCGCAGCACGGGCGAGATCTAAAATTAGATTTCAAATAATTATCATGGGCTACAGGGATTCGCTCACCTTACCTCATATTCTCTTCCCAAAAGCCCTCCGGAGGATCATATTCTGTAGATCTACATTGGTAGCTCCGAAATTAAATTAGTGGCCGAGTCACGCCTGCAGGAGATGACGATTGCTTCCCGTACTTGTTGGAAGAAAAAAAAGTACTCTGCTTAAAAAAAAATAGACCACCCCAAGAGATCAAGAGTTTTCCCCAGAAGCGTCCGTCTTCATCTTTATTCTAAGAACATTTTGCCTTCAGTGACCTTTGGACTGTGGGGTTCTTGTTGAAACTCAGACATTTTTCGGTCTCTGGAACGGCTTCACTTCTACATGTTCCAGCACTCGGCAAAGTCCCTTTTTGACTTGTGGCAGTTTCTGCTTAGCTTCACTGAAGCTGTAGGGCTGCGAGACTCACAGATAACTTTCCTAAGGACATGGCATGGGCAAAAGTTCTGGAACAAGCGCAATGGTCCCGTCCTGTTTGGTTTCCATTATAAATCGGCTATTTTTAATCTGTATACATAAAGCTTATAATACCAATTACCTAACATTTTAAGCCATAATACTGTAAATGAACGAAATGATATATGAAATGAATCATATACTGAACTGCGGATATGAAATCAAGTAAAGCTATGATCTTCGAAGTTATGGACGCAATTTTAGCAATTGCGTAGAGAAGCCTGAAAAATTCACCGGTTTGTTTTATATATCATTTCGTTCCTTGATTCATTCCTCACGAGAACATTAGAACCCACGAATGACCAGCTCCCAACGTCAGTGGCTTCATACCTCAGTTGGTTAGAGCGTCGCACCGGTATCGCGAGCTCACGGGTTCAAACCCCGTTGAAGTCCTGAATTTTTCAGGCTTCTCTACGCAAATGCTAAAATTGCGTCCATAACTGCAAGGATCATAGCTTTATTTGATAATACTGTAAAGAAACAGGCCTTAAAATATTCATCTCGGACAACTGACTCTTTTCTTATTCAGGCACTTTTGCTCCTGCTATATAAAGGATTCTATAGCATACAGAGTTCTCAACCCTCTGGAATAATGTGACAACTGACAACCATAATGACCTGGCAAATAGAACTCAATATAGCTTTAGCTATACAGGCTTTCTCGCTTTAAATCCAGTTTAAAGAAAAGATAATAATAAAGCTGCCATTTGCTCAGATTTAATAATTTTCAAATTAACTATTAAGCTCGAGAGTCGCTCTTATTGAATAGTTGTTTTAGGCCATGTGCCTTAGATGGTGCCAATTCAAGAGAGGAAATGAAGCAAAAATCGAGTCATGATCAGGGCCTTTAGAATGGTTCAGCATAAATGCGCATATCTGCTGCTTTAATTCATCTTCAAAAACTAGATGACATCCGTGAAGAGACAAGGGAAAAGGTTAATCTTTCTCGTGTAGTATTTTATTCAATTTTGTAACTACGTCATTTAAAGCTTCTCTTCCAATTCCAGTTCCATCAATACCAACTCGTTGATCTGCTACGCTTGCTTGATTTTATAACGACTACGACAAATTAAAACTTATACTACAACACAATAATGTGTCAATCATATTTTTTTTTATGTCTGCGTAATCGTAATTTTTTATGTGCCAGCCTAAAAGATTAAAAAAGGACAGAAGTATATGTAAGTCGGAATTATTCAGTTTTCAAGACGTCTTCTTTGGAATAGCGGCAGTCCCGTCCAAACCAGCCCTCTAAGCACACTTTCTTTCCGTCTCGTGGATCGCACGTGTAATACCCGTTGAGGCTGTCGTTGTGCTCCACGCAGTACTCAGTGCAGTCGGGACCGTACCACCATGGATTACACACTTTCACCCCACTCTCAGTACACGTATATTCTACGTATTTAGTGGTTTCATTTTGGCTTGGCAAACATGTCAGCGAGCAGTTTATACTGAATCCATCGAAGCCATCATAGCAGACTTTGTTGCCGTCGCTGTCACAAGCGTAGTGGCCAAGTTCATCGTCATCTTGAGGGACACAGAACGCCGTGCACGTCTCCCCATGCCAGTCAGGCAAGCACGTTTTACTTCCGTCGTGTGCACAATTGTAATGACCGCTGTCGTCATCATGTGGAATGCACTGGGTGCGACAATCCCTACCAAACCATGACGGAAGGCACTTTTTCGTTCCATCGACAGGGTTGCATCTGTGGTGAAAAAATATTTATTTTACATTTGCGCCATGGACGTAAGAGCTCAAGATTTGCTAGTACCGGATCTCGCGCGGTCAAAACTTGTACGAGTACTCGTTCTTATCCTCGAATCTAAAGCTCTCAAGTTAGGGATCTTTAGATCGGATCGGAGGACCACAACGACTACGGGTACGAGTTTTCCGTTCTGAGCATGCGCACTTCGAAAAATGCCGGCTTTCAAATCTTATGCGCATGCTCAGTACGGAAAACTCGTACTCGTAGTCTTGATCATCCTCCGATTTATAGGTCCCTAATATTAAGAAGGCATGGAGGCATCTTTTAAAAGATGGCCTGGCTTCTCGTAATAAGATCCTGCCGATAATTTTTTATAGGACTTCCTGCTATACGTACTACGCATATGGAACTTGTAAATGTTTTCATGTTTTTTCAGTCTTGACAAAATAATCATTCTCTACACAATTTGTTGTTGTTGTTGTTGCTGTTGTTATTGAAAAGAAGCTTGGCCGAGTTGATAGGGTTACGAACACCCTGGTTTGAGTTCATCTTCGTTTTAGGGTTATTCCCAGTTCAACTCTTCGCCTGCTTCACTCATTTGGGTGCAGGGATGGCACAGTGGTGAGAGCACTCGCCTATCACCAATGTGGCCCGGGTTCGATTCACAGACTCGGCGTCATATGTGGGTTGACTTTGTTGGTTCTCTACTCTGCACCGAGAGGTTTTCTCCGGGTACTCCGGTTTCCTCTCTCCTCAAAAACCAACATTTGGCTTGATTTGCGTTAATTGTTAATTTCAGTCTACAGTGTCCCCAATTAGTGCTCCAGCGCTAGAACGACTAGACACTTGAATAAAGTTTCTTTCCTTTCCTTTTTCTCCTTTCCTTTCCTGCGCTTATGATAGCCTACTGATCTGTCTCCAAACAGTTGGGATTATTTACTTGATATGTATCACGAATGAAGCCCATAATGCAAGGTAAGCGCAATGTATTTTACCCTCGTTAAATCAAGTATTTTTAAGGGTCCAAGTCTTGGGACCTCCCGCGAAAACGAGCTCTTACAATAGTAAGTTCTTGACTTACTTGTAATGACCGAGCTCGTCGCTCGCTTGAGGCACACAGTATGTGGAACAGCTTGGACCGAACCAGTTTTTGATGCAGTTCTTACAAGATGGTCCCTTCCAGTTTTGCAGACATCTTTTGTTTCCGTCCTTATCACAGTAGAAGTGCCCAGACTTCGGGTCATCCCGGGGGACGCAGTGTCGAGTGCAGCTGCTTCCAAACCAACCAGACTTGCAAATCTTTTCACCTTGGTGATCACAGGTGTAGTGCCCGCTCGAGTCATCCCGCGGGATACATTTGACGTTGCAAGCAGCACCGTAGTAATTTTTGTCACAGTATAAGTTTATCTCTAGCCCGACAGTAACATAACTA
>OX421447.1:43526610-43579110 GCA_949126865.1 Montipora capitata | reverse complement strand
AGTAATTGGAATCTTATCTACTGATCTATCTATCTATCTATCTATCTATCTATCTATCTATCTATCGTGACAGGCGTATCCTCCGGATGTCGCTTGTAACATTTAACCACTCCCCCTTCTCAAAACCTGTTTACAGTGGCGGAAATCTTATCTGTCTACGAGTACGTTATCACAAGAACGATTCCCAGTGCTTTAAAGACTATAAACAGAACGAATTTCAAAACACGACAGAGAAATAAAAGATAATTTTTGAATCACGGTACCAATCTATGTTGATACTTCCTTTCCCTTTGTACGATTGTGTCCATTCTTGACTTGAAAAAGTTAGTTCTACGGTTGCCTTTTTTTTTACTTCCACAAGAGATCTGCATGTCTCTGGGGCGGATTGCCATTTACGTCAAAACCACACCACACATGCATTGAAATTACTTTTTAGACCCTTTGTTCATTTGCCATTTACCAGAAAACTAAAAATATTAAAGGTTGAATTGCTCTCCATGATTCTGTTTCTACCCTTTCAAGGGATGATCGTCTGTACACAAGTTAGGCAAGTTACAAAATACCACACCGCGTCCTCTTCAGCTCTTGTTTTACAGACACGCAACAACTGACAGGAATGTAAACGATATGTCACTCGATTCTGACTTGACAAGTTTTCTTTCTCATGGTAAGGAGCTTAATAATCCCACAAACAAATCAACCTCTGCCACTTTGCCAAAACTATACATAAAGCAAATTTCCTTGCTTGTGCGATTCTGTTTCTTGGTTTCCCTCATCTTATATCCACATGACAGTAACACACGTATTCTAAATTCTCTCAAGACTTCCGGTGACTTCAGTGAAATGGCTTTCTTCTTTCACAAGACATGAATTGAATTTTGTCGAGGTAATTAAACTAGATTAGCCTAGAATTACTCAGTAATGAATAGAATGAGGGTAACCTGGTTGATTTTGCAGAGTGAAAACTAAATACATAAAGACTAATATGAACTTTACCATTAAGCACCACCAGAAGACCGCAGCGCTGAAAAGCGACAAGATCATTCTCGGTCCAATGTTTTACAATGCAATTTCGTCTTGTCTTTTAGTGAAATCATGCAAAACTTCTGTAGAAAATTATTCTTGGTAAACAAGCGAGAAACACCTTGAAACGCCAGCGGACAGTCGATTTCACCGACAAGCTGAAACAACTGAGAATACCTCGACAATCCTTGAAAAGGTGATGATATGCTGTTATCCAATAGGCGTGGAAAGTTCGTTTGGCAATTTTCCCGTTACAACATTGACAACATTATCTTTATTGTTTGGCTTTGGTAACTGGAAATATACTTATCTAGAAAAAAAATAGCAAATGCAAGACAATCTTACATTTACGAAAAAAGCACTGAGATTGTAACAAAGAATCTTTTAAAAAATGCCGAACCAATTTGATTTAATTTAGCCATTGTTTTGGGCTTTGATTTCGTCACGGAAAAAAGGATTTACACCGGAAATGACGGCACAAAGTGACTGAAACACAAGTCTAATTTTTACAGGTTTCTCCACCTTGTCGTTATTGATCATTTAACCATCGGGAAATAGACTTGAGGAATTAACCAGAAATTTTAAAAAATGTATCGTATCTGAATTTGCCGTAAGGATTTTATTTCACTTTAACACACTATTTCCTTCTTTTAAAAACTTGCGTGATAGCTGTTGCCGGAAGAGAGATAAGTTCACAAGGGCAAGTTTTAAAGGGGAATAGCTGGCACGAGTGAGGCGGAGTGGCCAAGGTCTGAACTGAAAGCAGAAGCTTAAGCACCGAGAGACAGGACGCAAGTTTCAAAACATTATGATTAAGAGATAATGGTCGTTTTTATACTGGATACTCATATTCCGCCCAGACGAGTTTTGCGTCTGGGACGAATTTGGGCAAACATTTTCTGCGTCTGTTGAATTCGTGTGAAACGCGCGAGCCTCACACGCCCTACGTCTCTCCCCATTCTCCCTCGCCGTTTCTACACTCGCTCCAGACCTTTCGTTTGAATATTTAACGCGTCGCTTGCGTTTGCAAAAAATACGACTGTTTTGCAGTCTAAACTTCATCCATCAATACATATTGTTATATACTTTGACTTTCACTCAACAAAAAGAGTACTTTGATTGGTTTATTCTTGGTCACGCGTACGTACCCCTGATCAAATTCAAATGTATACCGACCGGGATACAATTCTGCAGTTGTTCACCGCTCCAGATGTTTCGCTGCGATTGTTGAAGGAAAAGTCTAAATATATAACAAAGCACTTAATGTCTGGTCCCTCGGGACACTAGTTAGTTTTGTTTTCTCTAGAGTTCTGCTGATGTTTCCCGAGACGAAAACATCAGGACTCTAGGAAAAACAAAACTAACTGCTTCCCTCGGGACCAGACATTAAAGGTATAATGTACGTACTGTTCGAACCATATGGAACACATGTAACCCACCACTAACAACGATCAAGATCACGTGGTTTTCAGCGACGTGCGGACCAGAATCCTGGGGCCCGTTTCTCGAAGGTCCCGAAAACATTTCGGGCCCGAAAAGCCATTTGTGAAACTGCCAACCGCTTATTTTGGAAAGCCGATCTTTTAACATGTTTTCAACCAAAAATAAAAATGACTGTGAAGTTTGACGACTTAAGTCCACTCCGTTCTTGAGATACAAAGCGAATTATGACACCCAAAAATGGCCCGTAAAGTTTCGAGACTTTCGAGAAACGGGCCCCTGGGCTTAATTAATCGTCACGAGTGGGCACATGGGCTAGATGAGCACCATATGAAAAACAGCACCAAATGAGATAGTTAACTGTCACCTTTTGTACCTCTCATGTGCAAGATGGCTGCTGAAAATGCACAATATGGATAATCACTACACACACGACATAAGCCACAAATAAGTGATCGACCATAAATGGCAACTTCAAAGAATTAAAACTGCACACATCAATGATTATATTGGTATTAATTTTGACAAGTTGACATCAATCTTCCAAACCATCATCTACTAAATTGCAGCGGCAAAGACCAGCGTAACAAAAAAGAAGAACCGAATCCTTGTGAAGGATCTAATCAAGTTGTACCATCCTTTACGTCTTATGCGGTTAACATGACTACCTAAAAGCTAATGAATAGTAAATGTAGTTTATTCAAATGCCATATAACGATTTCAAGAAAGGTAAAAAACGAATAATTTTCACTGAAATGTTCTGAAAACACTCAGTTCTTGTTCTTGGAAAGACAATCTGGCCCCTCCCAGCCGGCTTCGCAAACTTTGCTTCCGTCACGTGGGTCGCACTTGTAGTGCCCGTGCACGTTATCGTCGTGAGGTACGCAGTACACATGACAGTCGGGCCCATACCACCACTGCCTGCATTTCTTACTTCCGCTTTCGGTGCAGTCGTAGTAGCCCGTTTGGGTTGAATTATGGCAGGTCAATGAACAGTTTGCCCCGTGTCGACCCAGCAGACATTCTTTACAATCTGGAGGTCGGTATCCGTCCAAACAGACTTTGTTACCGTGGATGTCACAGGTGTAATGGCCTGCTGCGTCATTATCGTGAGGCACACAGTACACTGTACAGTTAGCACCGTGCCACCCATACTTGCACGTCTTACTTCCGTCATGTGCACAGCTGTAATGACCGTTTTCATAGTCGTCATGGGGGATACAGTGCGTGCGACATTCGGTACCATACCACCACGGTAAGCAGTCTTTTTTGCCATCCTCCCTGCACCTGTCAAAAGATTTTTAAAAACCCAACACCTTGACCAAAATATTATTGGTTACTGAGAGCTGACAAAGCATATAATCGACCTTATTTAGGAGATAATCTCTTTATCTGTGACTTAATACCGAGTAAAACAAATTCAAACTGAACTGCAACTGTACATTGGACGTCAACCGGAAGTGGAATTTTTGCATTGCATTCTTTTAGTTTTTCTTTCTCTGTTTCAGCGAGAAGGGAAGAAGTGAGTTTAAATACGACAGGTTTCAGGCTGTTGTTCATTTTTGACGCTATTCTAAATCTTTCCAACGTTGCGATTCTCCGCCGGATTACCACGCCTACCTCCCCTTCCCCCGCTACAATAACGAACTACTGCCAACTTACAGTGCCAACGAAATGTCAGCGAACAAGGTTAGATGGTTTGGTATACGACGTGCTGTTTATCAGAGGGTTGTCCCTCTATAAATCAGATCTCATGAATGAAACAAATGTATCTAATTGAAGTGCATCGTAGAGATCATTGGTTCGAGTCCTGAAGCCACCTGAATCCCGAAGTCCCGAAGCCACCTGAATTTTTTAGGTGTCGATAAGAGACAGTTGCTTTAAATTGTCCAGATATGTGCGAGGATCACTTCTTCCTTTCGTAAATCAGACCTGAGTTGTTTGATCTTGTTCCAATGATGCATGGTTATATCTATTCCACGAAATAAAAATAAATATCTTGACTTCCGCTCTAGGCTTTTGTCATCCGTCGAGTTTTGTGCACTCCCGGTTGTGCACTACATTTTTTGCCACTCCAGTACTAAACGAAATTCTCGGTCGATTTTGACGTTTAAATCTTATTAAAATTACTTGCAGGCTTCACTGGCAAGTGACTTTAGAACGCAAGGAATGACCGATCAGCGGCAGTGTGGCCGAGTGGTTAGGGCGCTTGCCTTGAGATCTGGAGATGCCGGGTTCAAGACCCGCTCTGACCACTCGTTGAATTTGTTCCTGGTAGTCCCTGGTTCAACTTCCCAGCTGCACTTGTAGATAGCCAACTGGTTTGCCTCCAGCCAGTTGGGATTCTTAACGGTTGTTGTTCTGTTTCGTTGTTTCGTTGTGTTACATTGGCCCTGAAAAGCCCCTATGGGGAGCGGTCAATTAAGTATGTACGCATGTATGTAAATTCCGAGCCCTATTATTTTGATTTGAGAGTCTAACCATTTGCAGATGTCGTTACAAGGGTGCCACTTTTTCCTCAGTCATTTAAAGACCCTATGTGTTTGTCCGGGCTGAGTTTGAACCGACCTAACCGACACACGACATGCCGCTGCAAATAAGTCCTATGCTTCTCCCTTTTAAACTTAAAGCAACAACTTCGTAAACCGAGTAAGCCGGCTTATACCCTTACTTACTTATAGTGACCTTGCTCTTCGCTATCCTGAGGCTCACAATACGAAGAGCAACTGCTTCCGAACCAGTTTTTGACGCAGCTCTCACAAGATGGCCATTTCCGATTAGGCAGGCATCGTCTGTTCCCATTTAAATCGCAGTAAGAGCGTCCTGTTAACGGAACGCACTTCCGATTGCAATTTGCTCCAAACCAATTTTTCTTGCAAATCTTTGTTCCTAGGTTATCACAATCGTAGCTTCCTCTCGACTCATCATTTTGCGGAACACAATTGACGTTGCACTTGTTACCGTAGAAGTGTTTGTCGCAGTACATTTCAACCTGAACAGTTACTACGACTCTGCTTCCTGTCAGTTCTTGTGTTGCTTTGTTGTAGTTCCTCTTGGGGCCATCGCGTCTTACAGCCGGAAGCACGATGTCCCTCGTAAGCTTCTCAATAACGTCATCGCTGGTCACATAGTCTTTATCGTAAACGTCCACTGACAAGGAAATAGTTCTCTAAGGCAAAATTATATTGGTAATTTTCTTAAAATGGTATTTTTTGTTTTGACAAGTACATTGGTTCCCTGGTAGACGTTAAGCCAGTTCACTACTTTCTCGAGTTATATTTAGACAACAATGCTGTCGTTCTGGTAACACAGATAGATAATGTGAGTTTATCGTTCCAAGAGCCAGCGCCACGGATCGATCGATAACACAGATGAATACAAAGGGTTTCACTGAGTGATAAAAGCAATGGGAGAGTGTCATCAACAGTAACTGTGACAGTGACATTAGGGAGTTTAAGAAACGACTACGGGTATGGCTACGAAAACGCCACAAAATAAGAATATCTTTGGTTAGAAGAGGAAAAAAAATCGTAAGATTGTGCAATGTTAAAGCCTGGTTTCCATATGATCGGCAACGGTCTACGACCGGTCTGCTACTAAAACGCCGATAGGTCTGCGCCACGCGTTTCAGACATGTGGAAATATCAGTCCCCGGCATCTACGGCGATCTGCGGCACACGGTCTGGATGATTGGTAAAGTTGAATCTAGTTCTACTTTCCCGACCATTACGACGCTTCCGACTAACACAGTTTTTAATGGGAACGTGTGTCCGAGATGATCTGTGTCCTATTGACGACACACTGATGTTCACCTTGAAACACGTGTCATGTGACAGTCGTGTTCAATCAGACTTAAGGTAAGTGCTTGGCGCCATTTTGCTGGAAATCCTCGATCGCGCCTTTTTCTCCTCGCTTCGCAGAGGATTAGTGGTACGCTTGACTGCGATCGCTTCAGATTTAAATGGAAACATTTGCCTGTGATGTTTACGACCGTCTGCGATAAGACCGACGGAGGCAGCTTCCGATCGTGTTGCAGACCGTTGCAGATCATATGGAAGCCACGCTTTATCCTCGACGTCGCCATCGTTGACCTTAACTTGAAGTCCCTATTGACAACAGGGGTAAAGTGTCAGTGCCTGTGATGATGACAATGAACCCTTCATACAAACAGAAATTCTAAGAAGAGAAGACCTGCCCCATGCTAGATGTCTTGTGGCAAGAGAGGACGAGGTAATTGAGAGAATGGAACCCCATGCCACATCATGGTTTTTTAAAATCTATTTTTAGTTTCGCAAAGCTTTTTTTAAGTTCTCGTTCCCAATGCGACGCATTTTTAAAATTTCGTTACGTCATTACAACTGGCCAATTATAGCTGTGTAGCTAAAATTTGATTTTAAAAAAATATCATTGGAGGAGGGCCATGTATGGGGGATCCGCTTTCTTACCTCATCGTTTTTTGCCTGTTTTGTGCAGTGACCTTTTTTGGAGCATTTGCCGAGGGACAAATACAGACGCACAAGTGGAGTTGTTAATTAATCAAGTTCAAGCTCGGAATTACTCGTGTTCATCTGTTTATCGAGTCCACAAGCATTCGCCAGGTTTGATTCTTGATTTTTATTGTTGATTTATATTTTGACGTGTTAATTCCAAGCTTTCGTCCAAAACTGCATGCACCTAATTAGATGCACGGCCATTTCCGAGTTCACGTCTGCCTCCTCTTCAAAGCGAGTCTAAGTGCGACGTTTTTGTGGGGGTAATTAGTTCTACTTTACATATGAATGAAAACTAATTTTCATAAGAAAAACTTCGCACTTAGACTCGATTTGAAGAGGAGGCAGACATGAACCCGGAATGGCCTATTTTGACATCCAACACGAAGTGTCAATTTAGTGTAAACCTTTGCTACATATTTCCAACAATAAGGCAAAGAGTAAAAGTTAGCGTTATTTTCAGCTTAGGGTAAAAATAAATGCGGCTGTTTATCCCTACTTGTAACGTCAATTGTCTGTATTCCGAGACACGAGTGACGTTGAAGTTGTGGAGAAGAGCAAGGGGACACTTTGTGACGCTTATTGAAATCCGCGTGCATCTAATTAGGGGCATATCTGTTTTCTGATACAGATATCAGTTAATCAGGTTAATCATGGAATCTGGAAGAAGACGGGAAAGGTGATCTTACAGACCTCAAAATATGACCCGGTCGGTAAAACTGCCTGGTGAAGTTAGAACCTATCATACAGAGAACTCTATCAACACGATTTCTTCCTCAAATGGAGGATTATCCTCCATTGTCAGTTTGCTCCAAATGAAGTACTATCCTCCATTTAGATTACTCTGTCCCAGGACTTGTGGTAGCAGATAAAAAAAAAATTAGAAGTAGTCTCTTGTCAGGATTTAAGCCTGGAGTACCCACTTTGAAGAAACTGCTTTTATCCACTTAACCGCTAGAGATCGACTGACTGGTAAGTGTGCCGATTATTTACCCAAACGTATTAGTATGTGTATGTAAAATCATTGTTGAATAATGGTTAAGTCTAAGGCTTGATTTTAAAATGGTTGGCTTTTTCTTGAAGTTTGGTAACCGACATCTTTCACCGTGTAATCTTGCTTCTTAGCGGGTGTTAATACATGTTTGTACAGCGAGATTTGGAAGAAAAAGTTATTGACATAAAAAAAAAATGATGACATCCTCTCAGCTAGTTATGTAGTAGTCTAGTGGTTAATTGAAGGGGTTATTAATCAAACTTTCCCATGTTCGAGTCCTGCGAGTCTAGACATTGGGGCTCGGCCTTTAAAAAAACATGTTTATTTCCCATGATCGTTATCAAGCTTTCACTGTCCAAAATGAACGATAATACTTCACTTGGAGCAAATTGGCATATAAGAATAATCCTTTAACAGCCCACTGTCGATGTATTAAAATTCAGTCCTAAACAAAAGGCATCATCTGGAGGCTCTGGGAAATAAATTTTAAGGATTTGTATGAGCTCATTCCCCAGAGCCTCGAGATGATGCCTTTTGCTTAGGACTAAATTTTAATATATCGAAAGTGGGCTATCGAGCTAGAGACTTGGCTGAGAACTATAACTGTTCTTATCAACCTCGTTCCCAGGGCTTTTCACCGCCGATAGTAGGGAAAAGCCCTGGGAACGAGGTTGTGTACTTACGGCAAGAGAGTCGAAAGGGAAGTCGTTCCTGATCGTAAACCTGCGTTCTTCCTTGTTAAGTAAACGAGTCGTAGCTTGTCCAATGCAGGGAGCGCGTTTATTGAATGAGTCCTTCACGCACAGTTTGAAGTACGTATTGCAAGGCAAACAGTTTTTATACTTGAGGAACGGTCCGAGCGGGTCGCAGCATTCACCATCATCCTTGTGATTCCTAGGATTTTCATAGCTTGTAAGGGTGACAACCACATGACCTGTTCCGTGACTGGAACCCTGTGGAATAACATCCCAACATTCAAGTAAAAAATATCCGGTTAAAGTTACAGATATCTTTCTGAAAGAATACCCATAAATAGCAATATTATTACGAGGGCCAGGATTCAGTAAATTGTGCAGCGAGGAGATTATCTCAGTGTTCAATGCAATAAGGCCACAAGCTTTTCTTGTTATTAAAGAATTACAGCTACCTGCGTTGACTTCTTTTCTATAAATTGCAAAACTGATAGGCTGTTGAATGAGCTGAGATTTCAGTGTTACCTGTTAACGCTACGCCAATCTTCCCAACTGGGTCCTCTTATATTCTCCAAAATATACACTTTTCTTGCATGTCTGCGTTCAATCAATGTTCTCTTTTCCTTTTTACGAGTCATCAACGTTTCTTAGAGTTACTGACATCTAAAAAGGATTTTGAAAGACCAAGAAAATGGTAGAACTGTAATGGTGCTGAAGACGGAAAAGTTCGAAGCATTCGCCACACCGAGGAATGTTTCTAGCTTAAACTTAGGCACAAATCACGATTGATATATATCTTTGTTAGAACTTTATTAATCTAAAAATTATCTGACGACGTTTGCCGTAAGAGAAGCTTAAGTGCCCCAGTAATCTTGTATTGGTAAAAAGGGGGTCATTTGCATTGCATAACTCTAAAAGGAGGAGTTTTGTTAAAGAAATCGCTCGCAGAGTACGTTGCTCACGAAGAAACTTTTCGGGCTTAGGAAAATTATAAATTTATGTAGGAAAAAATCGGGCCTTCCGTGGGAAACGAGAGTTTATGGGTTTCAGCCCCTGTGACCATTTATTTCATTAAATAAAGGGGAAGGAAGCGTTATTTTCTCAAGATCTTTTTCTCCGGAAATTTTGGAATTTTGTTTGTTACGTCGTTTGTCGAAAGCCCTCCAAAGCCTTTCCGGGCGCCTGGACCATTTGTGTCCAATCATTATAAAAAGGGTAATATTTTGGCAAGTTTACAACACAGAAAAGGCAAATAAGATGCATGAATTATTTACTGTAAATGCCTTCGTTTTTAGATATCTGGAAATCGTGTTGCTGGGAAAAGACCCGAAAATCTCGGAGCTTAAACGTTCAACCCATTGTAGAAGGCTTTAAGGCATAGAGAAAATGCAATCGCATTCTAAGAGTGCTCACCGAGTCGAAAAAGATATTTGTTTAATGCCGAGCGAGTCAATTTCTACACAAAAGGGAATTGAAGGGAGACATAAACAGCACTCACTATCTTGAGAAATGTCACAGCGTTCTTGAATAAACTTACCACAAGGGACGACAAAATAACAGCGGCTGTGATAAACAACCACTTCATCGTACTTGCTTGCAATCAAATTTGAAAATATCCGTACAGTGGTCTCTTGGTTGACAGTCCACAGTGTAAGGGCGTTGACTTGGTGAATCCAGTAGCAAGATAAGTAAACCTGACCGTGCTCTTCAATTGGAAGAACACCTGCTTGTGTAACTGCAAACCTGTGCATGCGATTTTTTATGGCCTGAAGGTAATGCAGTCCATTAAACGGTACCAATTTGGGGAGAAGTTTACCGGCATTCCAGATGTTACACCAAGAGCCCACTTTAAAAAGTGAGTTATACAAAACAGAGGCCTGTTTCTATTTTTAAAGATGAATTGCTGGGTTGAACGTTTGGTCATCTCTGCGTTCAAAGTAAAGTACAGTCGTAAACATTCATGTAGGGTTTAAATTTGCAACTGTACTGCTTCTTCTCGAATCTTTAAATTCCAGAAAACTTGATTAAGCTAATGATTCCTGATGCATTCTAATCCTGGCTAATTTAAGCCATTTTTTCTAGAAAGAACGTATACTGTAACCCGATACACGCCCCCGTGTTGGGTGAAAGTAATGTTTTTTTCCCCGTGCCATTCTTGCTGTTTCTTTTTTCTTCCATGGACATCTTTCATAATGGCGGCCAAATAAAACATTCTTCTGTTTTAATCCAGCCTCCGTACGACGAGCAAATAGACCTTTTTCGCTTTGTACATTTTGTTTTCCCAATACAGGTCATGTGATGATACTCAGGAGGTCAGTTTGGTCCTTTGTTTTGTTCATTAAAAAGAGTGCATGCAAACAAAACAAAGGACCAAACGTCCTGAGAATTATCGCATGATCTGTATTGGGAAAACAATGATGTAAAAGCGAAAAAGGTCTATTCAGTTTAAAAGAATATAATTTGTTTCAAAATGAGGGCAGTAGGACTAATTAACATAAATACAAAAGAAAGGAAAGGAAGCCTGGTTGATACATTGTTTTTCTCATTCACAGCCTTTTTAAACTTAAGTGGTCACTTTGCAAAACTGCCACAATGAATATTTAGTCTGTCCGGGATAAATGACATAAATGCTATAAACAAAAAAAAAACTTTGATCTTTGTGCGAACAACTGGTAATCTTATTCTTGCCTTTTAATTAGCTTATTTAATTACCTAACTAATTAATTAGCCGCCTCAACTCTGGCTAATTAGCTTCCAGCTGTGGACAAGGATTCATTTATTGCTGAGGCACAAAGTATTGAACCAAATTGACTCCAGAGTTGGCCGATTGCCAGTGGTTATTTTGCCTTTGAATTTGTGTTATGCAATTAGCCGATTCCATCTTTGACTTTATCTTCAAATAAGTGGTACAAATCTGGTACAAATCATGTAGGAAGAGAAAGTAGCGTTATAAGTAGTATTGATTCAAATGCATAGAAACTAACTGCTAAGTAGGTTACGGTGTCTGCGGACCTTTTGCGGACAACCTGTTCTTTCTCTCCAAAAGCAAAACGTTAGTTGGCTTAGTTCAACCTAGCCTAGCTTTGTTCACAGAAAGCATCATACCATTTACAAATTGACTTCATGAGGTGAAAGGACTTGTTAAACGAAGTCAAATCTCTAATTTTGTTTTGCTTTGATAACGAGCCAGGTAGCCCTCAAAAAACTGATAAATTCGTAAGTGACAAAAGCGCTAATGATTCCATACGTTCTTAGTAATCGAATTTTCTCAAAGCATCATTGCTCAGAGATTATCTGGTTTATCAGGTATATAGCTCCTTCTTCAACGAACGTTCATTTTCAGTACCTTATTCTCGGCTGACTGATTTGAAAACGGACAGCCTATTGCTAATGAGGCAAAAAATGTAAACGAAGATTGCCCTTGCCTTCAGTACAGATACCCAGATGCTAACAACTTGTTAGGCTGGCTTGGTTATCACTGAAACAGGTAGCCTGGTAGCGCGCGCGCGCTCTCTCTCTCTACTATCCAGCACTATCAAGAGTCCGTAATAGATTCTTGGCACTGAGGCTATCACAGTCATCGGCCACTGGATAATGTTCTATGCACTCATTTTCAAAATATTAAGCTGAACGCAAAAGGAGACAACAGCGGAAACAATTGAACAACCAATTACAGTCACATTTATTATTGAGCCAGCGTACTCATTTTTTTGACATTAAGGAAACTGTGTCGGAAGTGTTATGAACTTCTAACTGTGTATTGTCTGTATTGGATAAACTGCATTGTTTATTTACAATGACAAAAACTAATCGATTTACAATGATTAACTATATAAGAAAGATAATTTAGAACACGATAACAATTTAAAGGAAAAAACCAACATTGAAAACTGAAACAGAAATAAACGAACTTTTGTTTTTGGGTTTCCGTAAAACTAGATATTTAAAACTGAAAGACGAATAGATTTTTCGCTTCAACTGCTGTCTTACTTCTAAAGGCCGAGTTTCCTTCGGTCAGAATGGTGAATAACGACATCGTTCTAAACCAGGAAGTTCTCGAATCGTGGACACCGAAATCTTCTGTACAGTCTCAAAACTTGGAAAATAGAGGATGCAAACGTTGCATGATAACGAATGGAACTTCACTGCGATTACGTGTAGCAAATGAGAACACGGCCTAAGGTCGTTATTCTCTGTGTGGGGCTACTTAGGACGAGACGTCTGCAGGGACATGCGTAGTACTGAGCTAAAATCCGATTTCATTAATCTCACAGGGATTCATCTTAAGTGTCAATCAAACCATTTGCTGTTCTGATTAATCAATAACTAGTTCTATAACGGCGACAATCTTTTGTTTCGCTGTGACATCTTTGGAGCGAATGCAACCGTCGCTAAAAAGCACAATAAGTTTCGGTTAAAATTTGTCTACCAATCGTAGCGTGGCGGCATGAAAAAAGCGGCTTAGAAGTTACTGCCTGAAGCTGTATTGAAGACCGTTCTGAGACTGAGGGTCTTACACACATTTGCTTTGTTAAACACCATATTATTATGATCAGTGCTCAAAGTCAGCTACTGGTTCGTCAGTCTCTTGCGTTTGACTTAATTTAATCCTTGGGTTATTGCACATCAGTAATTCATCACCGACCGATCTTGCACCGTCTTCACCCCTACAAGAAAGGAATCCGATACTATAAAAAAAGCATTTTCATTTATTTTACAATCATACATAATACAAGTCGCTGTCAGAGTTAAGAGTGTCAAATGGGGTGTAAATGCACACTTCCACATGCATTGCGGACCTTATCAAACGACCTCTAACAGCGTGGCCTCCCGTTCTTTGCGCAGACTAGTTGCCTATGAAATAATCACAAGTATTTGGTTTTATCAAATGAGTGGAAAAAGGAGGTGACAACAAGGTTTTGGAGAGAAAGAGTATTCACCAACAGAGATTTTCTTCAAACCAGGTTAAGGTACGCGTATGCAAACGGTATCAATCACTGCTTTTAATTCATTATTCGCATCAGTTTGCAAACAATCACTGGCAATGAGATTTTAGATTTGGAAATTGGGATTTAGACCAAAATTAGGCTCGGAACTAGGATTTGTTATGCCCTTTCATGACCCTCAATATATCACTTTACGTTATATGCGCGCAGCTGCAATGATGCCTCCCACGAATTTTGCCTCTGAGCAAATGAAATCTCTCATGTTGGAGCTTCATTGGGTAACACTCAACATTTCTGAGAGCGATTGCAAAAGATCTTCAGTAAAATGCAAGAAACTTACCTTGATTTTTTTAAATACACAAATATCAGCGCTCCAACACACAGTGCTAAGAGTAATACCGCCCCTCCAATAATCAACCCAAGTCGAGTTTTTGTGGTCCACTTTTCTTCACTGTCGCTCTCAACTCTTTGTTTTATAAAAGGGTTCTCAGTCGATGCGCTATGTCGTGTGCTTTCTGAGACGGTGGAGTAAACATGGGAAGGTGTGGACGCTGTTTCTGGTGGGTTAGTGGTAAAGCCTAAGAAAACGATAGAAAAAGAACAGTACAGCAACGCCTGTAGTCGACGAGGTGCAGAATTTTGCGCATTGGTGAACCAACTCGCCTACCACCCATTTGTCTCGGCCGACGGCGTTATGAGTGACTTGCGCTTGTTTGTTTTCTACTCTTCTTCAGGCAATCTGGTGTTCCTCATTCACTTTGACTAGGAACTAACATTTCATTTGATCGTGATTATAGAGGAGTTTCGCTCAGCGTTATACTATCAGGCATGATACCTTTAATAAGGCTATAAAACTCTAACTTTCCCCGGGCAGCCTTTTCATCGTTCAACCGGGTTCTTCCATTCGATCCATGTTGAAAAATTAATGGGCATCTATACTGGGTTTTGGCTCCTTGTACGAATAAATCTTTTAAAAAAGACATGTGTTAGTTATTCAAGTACTTACTTTGAAGACAGCTTTCCCCTGTCCAACCGTCTAGGCACACTTTTTGGCCTGTGTTTCCCTTGCAGGTGTAGTGCCCCAAGTGACTGTCGCGTGGCTTACAAAATATAGAACAATTAGGTCCGTACCAATGCTTGTAGCACAATCTTCTTCCGTCAGTGGCGTCACAGGTAAAGTGCTCTGTGGAGCTGTTGCTCGGGATACATCTTGTGGAACATTTAGGCCCATACCAGTCTTGGTGACAGATCTTTGACCCGTTTTGGGCGTTGCAATTATAGTGCCCATGCGAGTCACTCCTTGGAAAACAATGCGTGTAACAGTCAGGTCCAAACCAGTCTCTGTAACATATCTTTATTCCATTAGTGGGATCACACTGATAATGTCCATACGAGTCATTCCTTGGTATGCAGTGCACAGAGCAGTTTGATCCAAACCAACCTTGGTGGCACATCTTACTTCCATCGTCGACTCTGCAAGCATAGTGCCCTTGACTGTTGTTGGTCGGTTTGCAGTACGTCTTGCACTCAGTCCCAAACCAGTTGTCCAGACAAACTTTTCTGCCATTCCTTGAATCGCACATGTAATGCCCACTCGAGCCATCGCGAGGGCTACAAAACACCGTGCATCGAGGTCCATACCAGTTGTTATTGCACTGTTTTCTACCATCAGTCTTGTTGCATTTGTAGTAACCAAACATATCACTGCTTTGAGGAACGCAGAAGCTGCTACAACTTTCTCCATACCAGTCTCGGTTACAAATCTTTTGTCCCGAATTTGGATCGCAAGTGAAGTGGCCACCACTATCATTTCTGGCAGTACAGAATACAGTGCATTTTGGACCATACCAGTTTCTGGAACAAAGAATGCTGCCATTTAATGCACACCCGTGTTGACCCATTGAATCATTCCTGCCTTTACAGTAGACAGTGCAGTTCTCGCCGAACCAGTTTGGCAAACATTCCTTGGCTCCAGTGTCTCTTTGACAATCAAAATGACTGGATGAATCATTCTTCGGAAGACAGAAAACGTCACACTCGGATCCAAACCATCCCGGGAGACACTCTCTTATTCCAGCGGTGACATTACAGATGTAACCTCCAGTTGTATCATTCTTTTGTGTGCAATTACAAGATGGACCAAACCAGCCTTGCAAACACGTCTTGTTACCATTTGAGTCGCAAGTGTATCCTGCGTTTGAATTATTAGTTTTTTGGCAATACACATCGCATTGATTTTTGCCGTACCAGTTCTGCAAGCAAACTCTTTCACCTTTCGAATCACAGGTGAATCCCGCGAGGGAGTCATTCCTTGGGGAACATTGAACTTTACAACTAGATCCAAACCATCCTTGAAGACAAACTTTTCTCCCCGTATTGGATTCACATGTGTAGTGTCCATGAATTTCATCATCATGCGCTACACAGTACGCCGTACAATTTTCACCATGCCATCCATTTCGACACACCCACTGACCAGTGACATTACTGCAAGTAAAGTGACCAGAAATATCATCATCCTTGGCAACACAGTAGGTGGTACAGTTTGGTCCATAGTAGTCTTGATTGCACTGAACGGAAAATTGTACGACAGTTTGAGAAGGGGTACTTCCAAGCGTTACGTCTGTCCATATTGTGGCTGAGGCCCATGATGTTGGGTTAACATTGATTTGGCTTCGATACTTGTCGATGAGGTCATCATCAGTGATTCCATCCTCGTCCATTACGCGGATATCTATAACGAACGAACCCTAGGATACAGAAAATTAAACTGTAAGCTCCAGCGATCTCCTGATTCTGTAAGGAAGATATCAGCTTTCAAACTTTTTCTTCATTATTGAAAATAAACTAACCATCATAACGATGCATGCCCTATTTTAGATGCGTAATTAGATGCATTAGTAGATGCATAATTAGATAATTAGATGCGTAATATCATGGGTGACAAATTACTCCTTAATTTAGGCGCGAAATTTCAGCGTTAATTTATAATTTCACATGTGAAATTACAAAATTGCCATGGTAACATCTCTTGTATCTCGATCAGAGCCAATATGGCGTCTAGATTTAAGACAGTGACCATTGAAGAAGTTACGAAATTAAAAGAAGCGGCAGAAAATTTAAATACGTGAAAAAGCACAATTAACTGGGTGAGAGTTTTTGAGAAGTGGTGTGACGAAAATAGCCTTGAGAAAAACCTGGAGATGATTCTTCCCGAGCAGTTGGATAAAGTACTCGAGCGATTTTACAATTACGGCTGTGAGCGTAATTTGTCACCCACGACATTAAAAGGTAATCAAATGGTTTTCTCGTGAAATTAGGAAATAATTTCACTTGCGTTTCGTCAAAATTCTGATAATTTCCCTCGCCTAAAGGCTCGGGAAATTATCAGAATTTTGACAAAACGCGCGTGAAATTATTTCCTAATTTCACTCGTCGCCATTTGATTACACATACTAATTAGATGCATGCCCTATTTTCCATTACTTAAAGGGGCTATGTCACTTTATTTTAGGGTGTTTAGGGGAAATCCTTAGTTAATAACGAGTTTAAAACGCCTTGACAGGAATATATGGGAGTTGCTTGCTCCTACTCGTGGGCTCCTGCACAAACTTTAATAAGTTGCAGACAAACTTAATAGAGCACAAGCAAATTTGATAAAATGAACGCAAAGTTAATTAATGGCACCCTTAAAAAGGCGCACAAACTTTAAAACTTGCATACAAATCATTAATGACGAACACGGATACACGGACGTAAAAGAAGACAGGCATCTTTTTAATAGGTATGCAGAGCTTACAAATTTAAAGGAATGCTAACAAACACAATGAACTGCTCGAAAACGTAATAAAATGACTAATACTTTAATAAAATTGAAACAAATATAATAAGGTTGTTTCTCACTTAATAATATAAACAAGTTACAAACTTGTAAACGTGTATTTCTTGCAGATTTTAGGGCTGTAACCATTTTTAACAGTTTTTAACTTGTTCATGTTGTTAAGTGAGAAACAATTTTGTTGCATTTGTTGCAATTTTATTAAAATATCAGCCATCTTATTAAGTGAACGAGGAGCCTATTGTGTTTGACAGCATCCCGCTAAGTTTGTAAGCTCTTCCTTTTACAAAATCTGAATGCATGTTACGAAGTTTTCACGTGTTTCATGTCTTACATGTCGGCCCGGCACATATCTGTTTTGACAGCCGTTAAGACGCCGGTTAGCACGTTATAACAACAGGTGACGTGACTGATATCCATTTCATACACAAAAATTCAAAGACATTGATCTTGACCGTAATAATGCACTATTACTGAATACTAAACAATACGTTAGTTCATCATTTGAGACTACTTGAGACAATTTTGCACGAGTCAAGCTGGAGAACGTTTTCAGAAGTCGTGTCTATGGTTCGGCCAGAATTCATCCTCAGGACGATTCAGCTTTTGCCAAATGAAAGTCGGCCTACCCTACTGCGGTGGTTAAAAGCGGATTTTAACCTCAGGAGATTCCAGTCCGTTTGCCTACAACCAATACGGTCTCCTCGACATTACGGACGTCATTGCCAAACTGTGCTTTTGCACTTGCTAGTCTTACATTTTCACGTGTTTTCGGTTCTTATCAAGTATTTAACCATCGAATGGATTCCTGTATACGACCTTTTTAAAAACATTGAATGGCGTAACTCACTTACCTGCCATGAATTGAACTTCCAGGCAAAAGGATTTTTTCCGCCGCTGGAGAAGACTTCGCCTTCTTTGAAGACAATAAACTTAGTATTGTGGTACGTAGTTGTCGTTACAGACTTCCCACAAGGTCCTTTTGCAGTTTCTTTCAAACAAATTGTCAGGTAATAATCGCAACTGGTGCATGGGGATTCACAGCAGTGCCCGTTGAAGTCTAAATTCGTAGGGTTTGAAAAACTCTTCAATCGCACAGATACTTTTCCTCCAGGAGCTGCAAATATGGAATCCGGCTGTGGGTACAAAATACAATGTCAAAACCAACTGGCTCAGGCTCACCCTTCGTTGGTAATGGTTGATTGACTGACTGATAGTCTGTTTGTTCCACTCACTTAGAGACTAGCTGGGTAACTGACAAGTACTGACTGACTCATGCACTGACTGACACATGACACATGAGCCCAACAAATTGACCTGCTTTTAACTGTGTGGCTTCATAGCTCAGTTGAAGGAGCATTGTACCGACATCTCAGAGGCCATGGGTTCGAATCCTGTTAAAGCCCCCTGAATTTGTCAGGTGTCTGTAAGAGACAATTGCCTTAATTGTCCAGATAATGCGCCGATCAAATCGAAACTTCAACATTCCCCCCCCCCTCCCGGCAAACCCCGGGCATTTGACTATCTTCTGTGCCCGGGGAGTGAGGAATTTGACCTTTGCCTGCGTGGGGTGGGTAAAATTGAACCGGAAGTGTCAGGCTTCAAATGATTTTTTTCGGGCGCCGAAGTTGCTAACAGCTATAAAACACGTGTTTGGATGAGATGGAAGAGTTTAAAGGAAGAGATATAGCATTTGTGAGCGATTGGCTTACAAAAAAGGTCTTCAAAAGGTCTTTATTAAAGATAGGGGGAGCCGGCGACGTATTTTCTTTAGTAGGGTATGACAGACAAATCCGACGATAGGGAGGGCATTTGAACACCATTTTGGCCCGAGGGGGCGGGAATTTGAACGATCCAATATTCAAAAGTTCAAGTGCCCGGGCTTTGTCCGGGGAGGGAAGGGGGGGGGGGTGGGATGTTGAAGTTTCGAGTTGATCGGCACATAAGTGCTAGGATCATTTCTTTCTTTCGTCTGTAGCCCGCACTTCATTCAAATCTCTGCATTTCCTTTATTGACTGACTGTCAGACTGCCTGGCTTAGTAGCTGGCTGATGTCTAACTGACAGACTGAATGACTGGATTCGCGCCAACGAGCTAAAAAACGTCAGTGTTCTAATATTCCGCTAGTGGTCAATACACTTTTAATAGCTCATATGACTGATACACCAAATTCCAGTGACTAAGTGGCTGCCTGGCCTGGCTGGGTGGCTGTCGGATTTGGTCGATCGACTGACTGACTGACTGACTGACGCACACATTGGCAGACAGACAGACTAAGTAACTAATGCCTCGTCCACACGTATCCGGAGATTTTTGTATCCGCAAATTTTTTTATGCGGATACAAAAATATCTGCGTCCACACGTAGCGTATACGAATCGTATACGACCGTCCACACGTATCCGATTCGTAGGCGGACATCTCAAAGGATTAGTCAACAGAGCATGCGCATTACAAAGAAAGCTGAGCCTGCAATAATTTTGGCGCCAAATTCGCGGCTTTCTTGTTTGTTTACTTGAGGTTTCAACACGTGTGAGCTTGAAGAGCAAAAAAAATTCCTGTTAAAAAACACCATAAAAAATGTCTCAATTAAGAGAAAAACAGAAAAAAACCAAAGACAACTCATTTGTTTGGACAGACGATGAAGTATAATTGCTGCTTCTTAACGTGACATTGGATTACAAAACAGCAAAGACTATGGAAAATATCGATTGGGAGTCGTGCCAAACCAAATATTCTGACATTTTAGATCTCTTCAATGACCAATATCCTTCACAAGAAAAAAAAAAGAAAAAGAAAAAGACTGGTTCTGATACTGTGACGTCAGCGTATAAAAAAAATATACGGATATGAGCGTCCACACGTATCCGGATACACAGCGTATACAGAAATTTCCACTCTGGAGAGCGTATACAGAAATCTCCGGATACACCGAGCATATACGGCGGACACGTGTGGACGCTAGGTGTATCCGCATAAAAAAATTTGCGGATACAAAAATCTCCGGATACGTGTGGACGGGGCCTGACTGACTAAATATCTGATAAACTTGGAGTAAAAGTACCTGCCATTAAAAGGGCAGTTGTTCGTCCCTTGCCATAAGTCATCGTTTCAGAGGATTTCCCCTTGGTGTCTACATTTATTGCGAAATGTCTTAAGCATATGATTAAAGAAGATTGTATGCCCCAAGGATTGTTAGAAGCTGTGCTAAAGCCGACGTGAGGATCGTTGAAATATATATTGCGCGCTCATAAATCTACACTGGAATTTAATATGCGTCAGTTGTTTGACTAGTGCGTAAATAAAATTCACTTATGTCCAGGTTTGACCCTAATTAGATGCACGCCCAATTTTGACATCCAACACAAAGTGTCCCTTTAAGTCTAAGCATTTGCTACCTATTTTCAACAATAAGGTAAGGGTAAAGGTTAGCGTTATTTTTAGCTTTGGGTAAATGCAGCAGTTAATCTTCACTTAAAGAGCAGCATTTGGGGGACACTTTGTGACATAAATTGTCTGTATTCTGAGACGCAAGTGATGTTGAAGTTGGCTAGAAGGGCAAGGGGACACTTCGTGACGCTTATTGAAATCCGCGTGCATCTAATTAGGGTCAAACCTGGACATATCTCATAAAATTCACTTGACGCGACTTGCTTTTGAGAACGTCGATGTTGTTCAAGCTTCGATCAAGAAAAATTAGAAAAGCCTGATACTCAGGTTAACATGATGAGATTATCATTAACCTTGCACAATTATAACTCCAACGCTTGAAGATATACGGTGGAAACAAACATCGGAATCTGCCTGTGTCTTACTCATTCCCAGTTAAAATGGGCCAAGATGGTTTTTCGCTGTCTTAGCGTTTAATTTTAAAATTACTCCTGATAAGGTTTATTTTAAAGTACAATAATTTTTTACCTTCACTGAGAAAGGATCTTTCAACAAAAGTAGCATTCAACCAAAGAGCATCTGAAGTTTTAGCTGTCCACTTTCGAGTTCGTTGCAGCGATGCTCTTATTGCACATTTATGGTCGCCTACATTGTTGACTTTGGCTTTAAGGGACGAGAGGGTATGAAAAGAAGTTTTCACCATCGTTGAGACCGATCTGCGTTCGTTTCCTACTTCATAATTTCGTCATCGAAACATTTGTCCACAGTTTTGCAGTAACCTCCGTTTACCTAAAGACTACATGTTCGAAGAAAGAGAGAAAAATGCCCTGTCCCCCGGATAAAGTGTCCATATCAGTTCTTCTTTATATCCGCATGCTCAGACAACAAGTGATTTTCGAGAGAGTTAAGCGAGCACGCACAAAATGTCAGTTCAAGTTCATACAACTCAGGGGTTATGGATAAGAGAATAACCTCCGTTACTTCGATTTCTCCGCAATGGTTATTCTGAGTTGCGGTTTTCCTCCTGAAAGCGTTGCTTCTAAATCATTTCGCGATTTTAATGTTGAAGTGCTTTTTCTACACTGGATTTTACAGTTAAGGTATGCATTGAAGCGGTTTGAACGCCCGTTTGAACGTAACCTCCATTTCCTTGCGTTACCAATGACCTCCGTTACCGCATTTTCTAATCTTTGTTAATATTTACCGTACTATCATTGAATGGAAACAGTAACCTTTATGGCATTGAATTAAAGGTCACGGGCAGCTATGAAAGATGATTTCGCAAGACAATCGCCCATTTTGACCCGTTGCTATTCGCCACAGCTATGGAATATCGCTTCCATTGCATTATTTCTGATAAGCGTACTTTGTTTCTAAGTCTTGGTTGTCTGGATTTGGCTCATAAAAAGCAAATTAAGTCGACTCTACTTTTCGACTGCTACGTAACGAGTGTATTCCAAATGGTGAACAAAAAAAGGCGATATTTCACATGTAAAGATTTTTGGTAACGGAGGTTATTTAATCCTTAACTCCCCTTTTTGATAAGGAAATGAGAGATATGTTAAACAGAACTACGTGCAGTGAGAGAGCGAATTCTATTGAATACCTGCATTCATATATCTTAAATTCTCTCTTCTAAAAAGTATCATTTTTTATTTGGATGGAAGGACCTGGAAGGATTTTAATTAATCGGTGCTTCAAACTTAAAACTCTGTGTTTAGTGTAAGGTAGACCTTTTCCTTGCAGATGGCTCCAAAAACGCGTCGTGAAATTCAAATAGCATACAGAGAGAGAAAGTCGCTGAGCAAAGGGGTATCCGAAACAAAAATTAAAAAAAAAAACAAACAAGGGCAGAGATACAAATAGAGTATACACCCTTTTAATAAGTCTAATATATGCCGTTTTCCGCTAATGACGTCAAACTCGTGCTTTTAAAATTTATTCAGAAATGTTCCAAGGCTTCAAACAAGAAAAGAAATCGGAAAAGTTTTGGGCCTTTGTACATTTCTAAATAAAATTTGAAAGCAAGAATTCGACGTCATTAGCGGAAAATGGCATATATTAGACTTATTAAAAGGGTGTATAGGGAGAGGAAAAAGCAGGCCGATAGTCCGTGAAGCATACTTGAAGCGGGAAAGAGAACGCAAACGTGCCGTGTAGTTATACATGCCCACAGTGCTTTTAGCAGCCGATGCAAGAACTAAACGGCGAAGGGAAAACAGGGAGAAGTCTCAAAGATTTAGAGCCAGGGAAAAAGCAAGATCCTCCCAAGTTTTGGAAGATTCCACAATCTCTAAAAATAACGCAGATGTCCTCGACATGGACTTTCAGAAGGCAACAAATCGAGCTAAGAGCAGAAAAATAATCAGTCGGGGAATAGCAAAGGCCCAGAAGAAAATCATGAAAAGCCTGGAAAATGAAAGGGACAAGCTGAAGAGCAAAAATGAGTGTTCCAAAAGCGAATACAGAGGCTGTTAAAGAAGAACCACGAAAAGTATGCCCACCTAGCCCACAACGACTAAGACCCCAAGAGGAGAGGCAGAACGAATTCGGCCACAAGGAAAGCTGGTGGGAGCCTCAAATCTTTGCCATGCCAAATTCGGAGGAAGTTGCTGTTTTCCCAGGTATTGATTCACGAAGTGAGTTCTTCCCTAAAGGAAAGTAACCCGTCCCTTACAAAAAAGAGGCACCGTGGACCAGCTGCAAGCGTTGTCGTCTCTGGAAAGTTAACATCCTTCGCAAGTATTGCTGTGTATCTTAAGCCTAACTGAAGAAATCGTCATAAATAGGCAAAAATGTAGTTTTCTTTGATTATTCAATTATTGTGTTACCCCCGTTACCAATGTTGTTACTAAGAGAAATAAGTTCTATTGGCTGTTAACGAAACTAAAGATAGAAAAGTGACCCTGGCAGACATGAAGGGGTATCTCTCGCGGATATTAAGAGAAACCTTATTGGAGAAAGGACTCCCTTTGACTTGACTGCGTGAAGATAAAAATTCCTATAAACCTTTTTAAACTAATAGTTCTCTATAAAGTATGTAATTCTTACTGATTTGATAGAAGTGATCATTGTTCAGACGCTGTTGGCTTTGTTTGAGTTTCTTCTATAAAGAGATCTTAACTTAAAGACTTGCTTAGCGACAGATCAAATAACTAGTTATCACGCTTCCGTTTCAGTGCTAATTCCATAACCTCCGTTACCAAAAGCATTACCAAAAAAAGATCAAAGTATTTGTTTTTGTGTTAGAATTATTGAAACTGAAGTTGAACATGTATTTCAGCAATAACAACAAGGTCCTTGAAGGGCACAAACCATTAAGATCACATTCCATATATAGAGATTATGACAAGAACTTTGTAGCTAGTACATTTTTATGAGTAATTTTCCAAAATGTGATGTTTTGATAAGTCTAGTATGAGCCAGTAATAATGACATATGTTTTCTAATTTTCACGATTTCGTTTGCGCCAGCTATTAGCTTTTGTGTTGTATCAAAAACAAATGACTTCTAGTTCACTGAAAAGCAAAACCTTCCGAAATTTGTTTGGATTTTACACTAAGAATGACCCTTTGTTAAGATACCCACCCATTCCTACAAAAATGTTAAGGAAAATCTTACGAATAAAGTTTAGATGCTAATTGTTTTTGTTTCTTATCCATTTGGTTCATTTATTTCACACTATTTACATAACATTAAGATAGAAAGAAAAGTATCTAGTCACAACACATGGTTACAAGATAAAATAATTACAGTACAGGTTATAAAATGTGTCTGGTGGTCAAAGTAGCGAAGGCTTTCTAGTTGACCACCACCTACTTTTAGGTAAACGAAGAAATGACACTGAGCTTTACTGGGATATAGAAAAAAAAATTTGTAGAGCCTAGGACTAATGTACAGAAGAAAATTACATGTATATAACTTAAGCATGTTAGAGATATACTGAACCACGTGAGAAATCTATACAGGACAAGCTTAGCAAAAGAGGGAAAAAATTAAAAGGAACATACAAAAAACAGACAACAACAACAGCAACAACGATAAACAAAAACAAAAGAAAAGAACGACACGTCATCAACAACAGCAGCGGTAACAAACACAAAAATTATAAGAAGGCAATTATTATTATTGTTATTACTATTATTATTATTATTATTATTATATTTTAAACAAGCTCCATTATTATTATTAAATAGTTACGTGCTATACATTTGACCATTAAACAGAACATATATTATTTGATTGACAAGAGATCAGGTGGGACTTATAAAGTTTCTTAAACTTGTTAAATGTTTTTGCTTTTTTTAGTGCCAAAGGGACAGTTTCCCACATGACAGAAGCAGAGTACTTAAAAGTAAATTTGCCTATGTTAGTTCTGACTTGTGGTCGGTAAAAATTAAGCTTAGCAGAATTTCTGGTGTTATAGGAGTGGACAGTTGCTGTAGGCGTTAAAAAGTTATGGAAGATTGCTGGAACAGTTGATGGATTGTTGTATAATTTAAATGCCAGTGAGCAGATTTTGAATTTAACAATATTTTCAAATTTTAAAACTTCAAGGATTTGGTAATATAGGAAAGAGGGCTCTTGTTTGTTTGCAAAAAAAATACTACGGATGCATTTATTTTGCTTAGTACAGATCTTATTTAAATTAGTCTGATAATTGTTGCCCCAACACATTGCGCCATAATTAAGATAAGGGTAAATAAGTGTATAATACAATTGTCGTGACATCTTTAAATTCAGGTAGTTCCATAGTTGGTTTAGGATTCCAAGGTTTTTAGTCAGTTTGCCTTGTACATGTGCTATTTGAGTTTTCCAATTCAAATGCTCATCTAAATAAATGCCTAAATATTTGATACTAGTTTTGCGTTCAATGTTTAAGGTATTAATATTGTGTATAGTTGGCTTTTGTGGAGATGTTATTATCATAAAGTTTGTTTTCCTCATGTTAATAGACAACTTATTGAGATTGCAATAGTTAATTACTTTCTGAAGTTCTGAGTTCATAACTGCCTCAAGATCTTTTGATGTTTTAGTGGCATAGAAGATATTAGCATCATCAGCAAAAAGTCGAAAGGAAAGCATGTCTGAAGAGTTAGCAAGATCATTTATGTACAGAAGAAATAATAGTGGTCCAAGGGTTGATCCCTGACGAACTCCACAAACAATCTGGAGAAATTCAGATTCAACATTACCTAGTTTCACATATTGAGTTCTTTTAGTAAGGTAACTTGTGAACCAATCTAGAGCTTTTCCACGTACTCCATATTTATGTAATTTCCTTAGCAGTATCTCATGGTTGACAGTATCGAAGGCTTTGGAAAAACCTAGAAAGACCCCACATGTAATGAGATTGTTGTCAATTGAGGTTTTAAGGATGTCAGTTATTTCTAAAATAGCACGCTCAGTAGAATGGTCTTTTCTAAACCCAAACTGGTATTTGAACAAGATATTGTATTTATCTATAAATGAGATAAGCTGATCATTGACATTTTTTTCTAGGATTTTACTAAATGGTGATAAAACTGCTATGGGTCTGTAATTTGCAGGATCTGTTGCATCCCCAGATTTGAATATTGGAGTTACTCTTGAAACTTTAAGTACATTAGGCACAATACCTTGTACGATTGACTGATTGTAATTTTATGAGAAAGGTTTAGATAATTCATGGCTAGCAAGTTTTATTAACTTGTTAGAAATATCCAATGAAGCCTTTCTTTCATTTAGATTTGAGAATAACTGAGCCACATATTATCCCAGAGAAGTATGAAAGTTGATATGAACACTTAAAAAGTCATCAGACAAGATTGCATTTTTCCAATTTCTTCAATCCTTATGGCCCATTTTAACTGGGAATGAGTGGTCTTACACTTCCTAACAAGATAAATGTCTTATTTAGCTACTGGGACTTCGACAGATGTAATACAGCAATTCGACGCGTACGTAACTATAAACCAATTTCTTTCAATATTTCACTCTCAATGACAAACGTGCGATCCGCGATTGATCGTTGTTTCTGGTTAATTGCGTGCCAAAGGGAGAAGAGAGGTAGCAGAAATACAGACTTGTGCAAGCAAACACTACACAAGTGCAATTAAATTCTCCTTCCACATAGCCCGCTTTTCTTTAGCGCCTGCGCAAAAACGCCAAGCCATGTGTCCAGTTAACTTACGTTGTCAAAAGTGACAGACTGATAATCCAATTGGATATGTTCGTTTCTCCTTCTATGCTTTGAAGCAAGTAAGTGCAAGAGTGCATGGCTGAGGTCAAAGAGTTCGATTTAGTGTTTAAACAGCATGATCAATAATATTAGGGCCGTTTATACGAGAGAAAATAAGCCGCGGCTTACTCTGGCCGCGGCTTACATAAGACGCGAACACCCCGTATAAATGGTACAAAATCTACGTTTACGGCTTTCTCAAGCCGCGGCTTATCCTGGCCGGGGAGTTTATACTCGTATAAATAGTTCCTTTCGCGTATTATGTACGCCGCGGCCAGTGTAAGCCGCGGCTTATTTTCTCTCGTATAAACGGCCCTATTGTTTTGTTTTGTAGATATCCGCGGAGAGGTCAGCCGCGGTGGAAGTTAAACATAGGAGAAAACAAAAGAAAACAAACACTTTTCGCCAAGTAAAACATATCATGGATTTTGGCAGCATTTGCCACAACATGCTTGAATTACGGTAATAAGTTTAGGAATAATGTTATGGCAAAATTTATTAGCTGGTAAGTACAGAATAATCGGCGACTATTGAGTTCTTGTAGCGGCATGGTTTGAAGAAGACATAACGATACACGCCATTCATGTGCAAATGAACCTGGCCGGATTGCAAAAACACACTCTGGCCCAACTCAGAGCGTGGATGCATTACATGACATAGCAAGGCCAGGAGGCCATTAACTTTGTCATCAACGAATAGGCAATGAGCTTTAGCCCTACAATATGGAAAGACCTCATGGAGAGTTTAGAAAAGAGGACGGCTTCTTTTGGAGATACGGCGGCATTTTTAGGATTTCTGAAAAGCCGCCATATACACGTAAGGAACTTGAGTCGCTTCAATAGCGCTCGGAAAGCTCGCTGACTTACATAAATACAGTTATCATCTCAAAGTGGTTCGGTGCATTTTTTTTTTTTATTTTCGAAAGTCCACAGTTCAAGTTCAACGTGGATTACAAGAATTCGGGCATTCAATGCAACAACCTAGTGACCTGTTTCCGTTTCAGATGGATTACACTGCCACGCTCCTATTTTTACGAAGTGGCAAAATCGTACGATTTCGATTTTGCTATTCATAGAAGATCCTTCCAAAAATGCAAGGTCATGTTTCTCCTTCCCTTTAATAATTTCTATAGTGGAAGGCTCAACATTATCCAATAACTGCGTATTTTCGTGCAAAGATCATGGTGCTTTACACTGATAGCAACAAGGTCATCGGGTGATGGCCGTCTAAATCAACTGCATTTCTGTTTTCAGTAAAGTGGGAGGTTTTTATTTTGAATGCCCCTTCCTTGTTACCGAATTCGTTCTTTGGTTTGGATTCTAGCGGCAGCGTTTCGTTCCCATCCCTTCATACGTACCTGGAATATACCGAGGAGAGAAAGGATAAGAAGCGCAACAGGCACACTTGAAGCCATAAAGCCAGTCCTGTTTTGCAAGGCTTTCTGAATCAGCTTTCTTTTCAAATATCAGCTAATAATACTGTGAACATAGGAAAAGGCAACACTCGAGACCGAAAAGGTTTGCAAAGTCGGCTAAAATAACATCCATGTGTTGATTGCAGGCGATGACAGGCCGGTTGCACTTGTAGCCCACGTTGAAGCGATTAATTAAAAATGGTCACAATACACAGTACAAATGCGGTTCGAGCTGGAGCTGCCTTGTTTACTTTAGGTTAGGTACAGTTACTACATACATAGCGATTCGTTAGAACCATTTTCAAATCTTACCCCAAATACATAAACGAAATTGACTCCAGCTGTTTCAATTGTCTAAGCCCGCGTTCCTTTTCGCGCACAGGGCACAAGGAATTCTACACCATAATCCGGTCGGAAATCAAATGGAAAAGTCCGTTTCGGTTTCTTCCGACCGGAATATTCGGGATCACCTCTGGAGGTGGTCCACTTATTTCGGTTGGAATATTCCGACCGAAATTCGCCGTTCCATTTTTGACAAACCGGTTCTTTGCCCTAATTAGGGAATTCGGAAAAGGAATAAAAAGTAGCAAGAGCCATTTCTATTGGTAGGCCCGGTTTAATTGGAAAATGTCGTTCCATTTTCCTTCGGTATTCCCACTTATCTCTGACCGGTCGGTTTGGCATAATGGAAAGCACCCTATGTCTCCCATGATAACTGTTTGTCTTTACGCCACGTCTCAACATTTAATTCGTTGGCGTTCGTATTTACGGTACTGCACCGACCCGATGGTAAACTTGTCACTGGGCCTGTTTATAATAAGTGTCAGCATGACAATGTCTCCCTACTACTTCTCGCGACAGCATCAAAGCGATCACCTTGCATCACAGTCTTAAACAAACTCTGGATACCTAGAAAATTGACTTTTCTTTTCATTTTACTGACAATATTAACATAAAGTAGCAAATACGCTTGAAAATTGTATTTTCTGTGGTCGGGTTACATCTCTTCGGGGTTCACAGAACGCTGCCGATTACCAGAGAAAGGCGCCCCGGCGGGATATCACTTTGCCCTTTCATCGGGTCACATTGTTTTGACAATTGTTTTTCCCGAAACTAGTTAAAAGTCTCCCCTTCCAACACCCTCTGAAAATAAAACCGAAACCATGCAGGGTTGTTTACCATTTACCCAAAAAATCCGGAAATTTCGGTGGGAATGTAAATGAGAAGCCTATTTTGGTCTTCCCCATATGGAAACTTCCCGATAAAACGGGATTTCTTGAAAGGTAGTGCAAAATGTCCAACCGAAATTTCCAAAAGGAAAACGCGTTTACCATTTTTCCCATGATTTTGCCTCCTTCAGACTCTCTCGGCAAACTTGAACGGATTGTGTAAATGGTACGCGCCGATTTCAACTGAATTTCTCAGTCGGGAATTTTTGCTTACCATTTGAACAAACCTAGTACTAACCGGTTTCTGCTGGTAAGTGGTAAACAGCCCAGATTTTTCAACTAGAAGTACTTCGATGATCACTTTAATATATTCGTTAAGATCAGAGGTCATCAGAAGCTCATGGCCTTGAAGCGTCTAACTCTGATTCAGAGCTGTTCTTTTTTTAGTTTAAAAATTTCCTTATCTGGATGTAACTTAGCTTGGGCATTTTCCCGCTCACGCATCTTCGATCTTATTTTTGTCCATATTTGGGCATAAAATTGGTGTCCTAAAAGCCCCATCTTTAATAGTTCGAACGAAAAGAGTTGCAAGTTACACGCTTCTAGGTCATGTGCCTCTTTTTTGACCAAATCATCATTCCGCAGGTTTTCGTGCATGATCGAGGGCGATCTTGAATTGGAAATCCTAGAAACTACAATCATAGACAAAACAGTTGGGAAGATTAGCACTTTTGACGTCTTCATTGCTTCTCTCCCCTCCCCCCTCATTCAATGTCGTGCAAAACTGAATGGTTTTAGTGGGAAATTGTTGAGATACGAGATATTACAAAAATAGGCAGGCATTGCGTACGTGTGGTAGTGCAGTAACCTGGCACAGGTTAACTGAACTGCGTTTTGTTTTTCAGGAGATTCAAGTTGTCTTTGCGTAATATGTAGCTCTAATAGTACACGATATTGTTTTCGTGTCGTAAAATAAATCATTATAGTGCCATGGTAGACGTCTTTGGTAAATACTCCCTGAGAAGACACGTCATGACGTGGTTCAGTAAAATAGTACACGCAGAAAGATTGAATAAAATAAAAGGGAATCGAGAAATATTGGCTTCGAGGCTGACATGAAGTTCCTTTCAACTTCTTCTTTACAGCACGTTTAGCGAGTAGTCTGAGCGTCTGACAGCTTTCCACGACAAAAGTTCTCTGAAGTTAAACCTTGACCGGCAGGGTTAGTATCTGGATGGGAGACCTGAAAACATACGACTTGATGTCGTAAAAAAGGTTGCTGTTATTCATCGTGGTGAAGTACAATAATGATAAAGTGTTCTCTTTTGTCACACGATGTGGTCACTTGTGGTGTGGATCGCGACGTTTCAACTGTATATTGCTAGTCTTCATCAGGCGATGAGTTCGACTGGTTACGCGTCACCTTTTAAGCAGGAGTCTCCGCCGTGATTGGTTGGTTTTCAGCAGCTGTGATTGGTGCATTTCGATCGTCGCTGTTTCGGTGTGTTATTCCTGCGGCGGTCCGCTATCGTACGGTTCTCCTGTTATTGTGTTTCTTGCATCCATGCTTCCGGAATTTATATTCCACTATCCCTGTTGAAGTTCTTAGGGTGAAGTCTTATGTGGGTCGCCTCTTTGACCCTGCGTGTGTCGCGATCTACACCACAAGTAACCACATCGTGAGAAATTAAAAATCATATCCGTGGAGTGGATTTGAACACGGAGCTTCTATTCTATAGGAACCGCTTCTTTCCGTTTCACCACCGAAGATCAAGATACCGCACCCTCTAAAACACATTTATTTAAGTCTCTAATAGAATATCGCTGCTGAAAAATTATTAGGCCTAACGTTAACCGCCTAAGCTAGATTAATAATTTAAGCCTATTCTTTGATTTTAAAATGTTTCGCTTTGTCGTAGAGTCTGGAAACCGACATTTTGCAGTGTATTTTTTATTTTGTTTGGCCGTTGAAGGCTATTTTATCATCTTCTTTAAACGTCGGAACGACTGAACAAACTGGTTCGCAAGAAATAGTTCCATTGGAGTATTCGTTCTATGTAAAATAGAAATAACGGAGAAAATTCTCCTTACCTTTAAAGCTTGCCGTTCTCAAATAAAAAGCATCTGTCCACTTTATCAAATACTTTCAGATGTGAGGTTTAATGCCGATACTGGTTTTTACAATGAATTGAAAAGGTCAGGAGAAAAAGGGCGGAAGTGCCTTTTTCTGCCGATTTTAAGTTTTCATCAATTTTATTCATTATTGAAGGTCTGGATTGCTTAACTATAAAATATATCATGATATTAAATATAACTGAGCAGTTTAGCCCTTCAACTGATAAGAAATAATTTTGAGCAAAAGAAACATCGGACAAAAATAGTCACCTACTAAGGTTTTCAATCTTTTTTATTCAAATGACTGGATGGCCGCAAGAGAAATAGCCTTGACATTATTTGTATAAACAGCTTTCAATCACATGAAGATGATACAACATTAAGTAGCTTTGGATTTCAAGTTTTAAGCCTACTTAAGTATAGATTTTATCAAGATAAAATTAGTCCAAGCCAGCCAGCCAGCCAATATTTTACGTGTAGAAGTCTCATTCCATCAATGGATACTACATGTACTGTTTCGTTTTGTTTCGCTGACCAAAAAGAGACGCCTACTGGCAATAAAATAACAGCAGAGCTTGCCAGGGTTAAAGTGAAATGGACATACCGTTTTGCCGAGCCGTAGCACGTGAAACAGAAGGCTGAATCGATGTAGCGTGGTTATCCAAGAGTCCATTCTAGTAGTCCGTTCCAGTCCTTACAAAATCCATTGCTTTCTAGAGCCAAAGACAGGCAGCGAAAATGGGGTTAGTTTGCGATGTGAAAAGTCCAAATTCCAGCCAGAATATAGTCTGCCTTGCTGAGTAACTTTTAAAAGTGCGTTGTAATCCCAGAAAGACTTGCAAGGTGAAGTTGCTGGCCCAGGCATACTCGATCTTAACTGTCACGATCAATTGATGGTTGTTGACGAAGACGGCATTTGTTGGGCTGTTGTCGAGCGATTTCTACGTCTGGTGGTGGACATACATCATTAAGTCTTGAAGCCCGCAAGTCACGTTCACCTCTTGAAGAACTAAGGGGTGTTACGAGGTTGGCAATGCTTGAATTGCCATCCTCTTGAGCCAGACGGAGTCAAGTTATGGTGAAGTTTCCAAGCCGCTGGCGGCGTAAATTGTTGAAAGCTTTGGAAAGAAAGCACAGCAGTGGGACTCAGGGCCCCTTTGCCTTGCGTTGTGCTGTGTTTGGATTGAATTCCGTGGCCCCAATGGAGACTTGTTTATTTGCTGGGGATCCCTTTCAAAGGCGGGATAGTACTACCCATAATGCAACAGTAGGGTAAAGATGCAAGTATGTAGGCTAGAATGGCGTGTTTGAGAAGGTCAGATGAAAGGGGCCGTATCTCTGTGAGATTAAGAGCTAATGAACCAAGATTTGGCACGCGATGACCTTTCTAAAAGGGCACCTCGACGATGCGGTGTATTCCTCCGCAGCCGATAAAACGTCACTCATAAAAAATGTAAATGTAATGTCTCCAAGACATAAGCTCATGCAGTTATTCTGAAATTCGAGATGAAATAAAGTTTATGTATGTTACCTTTAGCAGGGCATGTGCTGTTAACGTAGACTTTTGCTTTCTGAACAAGTTTCTATTATAGAAAATTCGCGACAAAGTAGTGCCTTTTTTCGCGGTTATCTTCGTATTTCTTGTCAAAGAAACGGTATAATGTCAGTAAGAAAATACTGAGATTTATGTTTGCAAATTACCTGTCCTCCTACCACTTAAGTCAAACTCTACATCTCTATGCAATAAGCGCATTCAAAATTTCCTCATATCACTGTATAAAAGTATGTTTTTGTTTTGTTTTTGTTTTTTTGTTTTTTTTAAGGGTTTTCCTGCTTATGTGTACATTCTGTCCGTCAATAAACCTACAATGAACAACCAGTCATGGTCTTAGTTCTTTTTCTTACGTATCAGCTAAGTTGCGGAATGCGCTAGCTAATTTGATCCGTACCACTGAGTTTACTGGTTTTAAAAGAGAATCGAGGGCCGCATTTTGTACAGCGGCTTTTCCTTTTCATTAATACATCTTTAAATATTGTGTATTTAGTTATGTACCTGTACACGCTATGTATTTTAGCTGTAAATGTAATGTCTCCAAGACATAAGCTCTTGCCGTTATTCTGAAATTCGAGATGAAATAAAGTTTATGTATGTTACCTTTAGCAGGGCGCGTGCGCACACTTTGTAATCTGCGACTTCAGTGCTTACCATATGACAGCGAAAATGACTTTTCACTTGAATATATAAGCGATCGAATTCTTACGTTAAATTGACAAGGGCGGTTTGGAGCTGTGAGTAGCCGTGGGATTTGTCACATATGGTTTAGGGGTCGACATATCTCTCCCTCAATGCCGTACCGGGAGGCAAGGTCGGTAGCAGAAAGCAGCGAAGGGCCAACTGCGTCCAAAAGCGATCGCACGGGCCGAAATCCCGGGATGACTCGTTTAGTACGACGCCCAAGCGCCGGTGTCTGGAGGTACTGCGTTTTTCTCTCTTGTTTAAACATTCCGTCAGCGCATGCGTAAACGTTCTGGCTCTCTGATACATAGCCTACCAAAAAAAAAAAAAAATTATGATGCTGCTTCAGTTACAAGGAATTGACATTTCAGTTGAACAGATTCTACAGGCGTAAACTCGTGAGGTAAGAAGCGCGCGTGTCTGGTCTTCTCAAGACAGAGGTCAGAGATGGTTTCATGCAGACTGGGACGCCTAAAGTGCTCTGTTGTAAACATGGCGGTTCACGAGTGAAGTTGTCTCTCGGGCCTTTCTGTGGACGAATTTCAGCACCTACCGATACAATTTGGGCAAGTTTTCAAACTTGACAACGTCAATCGACGCTGTATTTTGCTGGTTGGACTAAGGTGGCCCGACACTTGTAATAAAATCAATGAAATGAGAATCGGGGCTCTTCCCTTGTAATGGAATGGCACAATTACCCAGCATTCTTTATGGGCATGAACGAGGCAACTTGAGAAGCACGAGACTGGCCCTCATCAAATGGCTGTAGCGCGGCAGGAGAAAAAAGTGAGTGGAAGATTTCTAGCCAGACTCTAAGGAGTAGGCTTGGTGTGTGCTGTTAACGTAGACTTTTGCTTTCTGAACAAGTTTCTATTATAGAAAATTCGCGACAAAGTAGTGCCTTTTTTCGCGGTTATCTTCGTATTTCTTGTCAAAGAAACGGTATAATGTCAGTAAGAAAATACTGAGATTTATGTTTGCAAATTACCTGTCCTCCTACCACTTAAGTCAAACTCTACATCTCTATGCAATAAGCGCATTCAAAATTTCCTCATATCACTGTATAAAAGTATGTTTTTGTTTTGTTTTTGTTTTTTTGTTTTTTTTAAGGGTTTTCCTGCTTATGTGTACATTCTGTCCGTCAATAAACCTACAATGAACAACCAGTCATGGTCTTAGTTCTTTTTCTTACGTATCAGCTAAGTTGCGGAATGCGCTAGCTAATTTGATCCGTACCACTGAGTTTACTGGTTTTAAAAGAGAATCGCGGACCGCATTTTGTACAGCGGCTTTTCCTTTTCATTAATACATCTTTAAATATTGTGTATTTAGTTATGTACCTGTACACGCTATGTATTTAGCTGTAAATGTAATGTCTCCAAGACATAAGCTCTTGCAGTTATCCTGAAATTCGAGATGAAATAAAGTTTATGTATGTTACCTTTAGCAGGGCGCGTGCGCACACTTTGTAATCTGCGACTTCAGTGCTTACCATATGACAGCGAAAATGACTTTTCACTTGAATATATAAGCGATCGAATTCTTACGTTAAATTGACAAGGGCGGTTTGGAGCTGTGAGTAGGCGTGGGATTTGTCACATATGGTTTAGGGGTCGACATATCTCTCCCTCAATGCCGTACCGGGAGGCAAGGTCGGTAGCAGAAAGCAGTGAAGGGCCAACTGCGTCCAAAAGCGATCGCACGGGCCGAAATCCCGGGATGACTCGTTTGGTACGACGCTCCAGCGCCAGTGTCTGGAGGTACTGCGTTTTTCTCTCTTGTTCAAACATTCCGTCAGCGCATGCGTAAACGTTCTGACTCTCCGAAACATAGCCTACCAAAAAAAAAATATATGTATATATATGATGCTGGTTCAGTTACAAGGGATTGACTTTTCAGTTAAACAGATTGTACAGGCGTAAACTCGTGAGGTAAGAAGCGCGCGTCAGGTCTTCTCAAGACAGAGGTCAGAGATGGTTTCATGCAAACTGGGACGCCTAAAGTGCTCTGTTGTAAACATGGCGGTTCACGAGTGAAGTTGTCTCTCGGGCCTTTCTGTGGACGAATTTCAGCACCTACCGATACAATTTGGGCAAGTTTTCAAACTTGACAACGTCAATCGACGCTGTATTTTGCTGGTTGGACTAAGGTGGCCCGACACTTGTAAAAAATCAATGAAATGAGAATCGGGGCTCTTCCCTTGTAATGGAATGGCACAATTACCCAGCATTCTTTATGGGCATGAACGAGGCAACTTGAGAAGCACGAGACTGGCCCTCATCAAATGGCTGTAGCGCGGCAGGAGAAAAAAGTGAGTGGAAGATTTCTAGCCAGACTCTAAGGAGTAGGCTTGGTGTGTGCTGTTAACGTAGACTTTTGCTTTCTGAACAAGTTTCTATTATAGAAAATTCGCGACAAAGTAGTGCCTTTTTTCGCGGTTATCTTCGTATTTCTTGTCAAAGAAACGGTATAATGTCAGTAAGAAAATACTGAGATTTATGTTTGCAAATTACCTGTCCTCCTACCACTTAAGTCAAACTCTACATCTCTATGCAATAAGCGCATTCAAAATTTCCTCATATCACTGTATAAAAGTATGTTTTTGTTTTGTTTTTGTTTTTTTGTTTTTTTTAAAGGTTTTTCTGCTTATGTGTACATTCTGTCCGTCAATAAACCTGCAATGAACAACCAGTCATGGTCTTAGTTCTTTTTCTTACGTATCAGCTAAGTTGCGGAATGCGCTAGCTAATTTTATTTTTAATTTTTCTTTTTCATTAATACATCTTTAAATATTGTGTATTTAGTTATGTACCTGTACATGCTATGTATTTTAGCTGTAAATGTAATGTCTCCAAGACATAAGCTCTTGCCGTTATTCTGAAATTCGAGATGAAATAAAGTTTATGTATGTTACCTTTAGCAGGGCGCGTGCGCACACTTTGTAATCTGCGACTTCAGTGCTTACCATATGACAGCGAAAATGACTTTTCACTTGAATATATAAGCGATCGAATTCTTACGTTAAATTGACAAAACCCAAAACTTTACAAAAAATGCCAACCATAGGCTTCAACATTATATTTTAGGCGTTAATATTAGCATTTTTATAAAGGTTTGTGTTGTTTCAGTTACGGTAAAGCAATGACCTTCAACCCTTATCTGGAACCTGAAACTTGCACTTTACACTCTCCGAAGTACTGCTTCGTTTTTAACATCTGTGTCGCGGGCTCATGTCTCACTTTTCTGTTGTATACGCCCAAAAATCCAGTTTCGTTTGATCACTCGTTATGAATATACGATCGCGTTGAGTTTTGTTTATGCAGTGCCTCGACCAAGAATGTATTTTTTATTTGCTTGTACTTGCCACAGATTATAATTTCACATGGCTTTGTAGACAGATCACAGTCCCCTATTTTTCCGTTTGATCGTCGGGATCGAGTACAAACTGCCGCCATCTTTGTTTTTCAAAGCGAGCGCGAACTGAGGAGGGCGACATAACTACCGAGAGGGTGGGGGGAGTCGAGGGTTTTCGGAAAAATTTCCCGCCGAAACCCTTCCGCTGCCTCCATCCACTCGGTAGTTATGTCGCTTTCGCCAGTTTGCGCTCGCCGTTTAAAAACAAAGAATGCGGCAGGTTGCGCTCGATCCCGACAATCAAACAGGAAAATAGGGGACTGTGAACAGTCTAATGGCTTTGCGTTGTTGCTATCCCCTCCCTCAGTGTCACCCGGCGAAGATCAATTTCGCGCGCTTCCAATATAGGCGTCTATGTTGTGATTGAATTTTGTTTTTGGTTTGAAAAGTTCTTTTTTTTTCAAATTAGTTTAAATTTTTTGAACTGGTTTAATTTTTTTAGAACACTACCCATTTTAACATGTTTGAATATATTTCTGTAATTACTTTTATGTTCTGCACTATAATAGGCATATTACGACCAAATAGCACAAGGAACAACAGAATACACGGAGCATACTGGATACGGTCTGCGTGCGTACGAACGACCATACTCCAAACTCCAAACCATCACTCGGCATGTAACTAGGGAAGTGTGAATAAAAAACACCCAAAACGAAACGAAAGTTATGATAAATAGAGCAATCCACCGACCAAAATGGTGACAAGACCATAAATAGGGAAAACGTGCGCTACAAAAAAAAAAAACCAAACATGACTCAGGCACAATATGCCATGTCTCCTAAATGGAGCAATCAATCAATTTACACGCTCAAATGATGAAAAGGCCAAAAATAGGCAAAAGTGCACTAAAAGGCACCATACATAAAAATCATAAGTCGAAAGCTCCTAAACGGAAAAAAATTCACACTACACACCTAAATGGTGACAAGCCATAAATAGGTTATACAAATTGAAGACGCAAGGCTAACATGCTGAACGAAGGGCATGAACTGAATACGGAATTCTTGGACTTGTAAATCTCCATTTGTCCCGGACCCTCAATGAGCAGATTGCCAATCCGAGGGAGCACAAAAACATCTTTAACAAAGCTCTTAAATTTAGAAGGAGAGGAATGCAAAAAAGGCCAGAAGGACGCTGACGGCCATTCGTGTATAACCAGGGTCCCAAACCCGTTTCAAGCTTCAAGCTTTCTGACAGAGCGCACTATCAAAGAAACTGGAGGGCAAATCCAATTGATCTCACAACTCCAATCTTGGGAAAACGCGTCTACTCCGCAACTGCTAGGCGAAGCAAATTTGGAGTTAAACCTGGGAAGTTGGGCATTATAGTAAGAAGCAAACCGGTCGACGGTATGAGGGCCCCATTTTACATCGATATCTTGAAAAACTACTGGATTCAAAGACCAATCGTCCTTGTCGACAAATCTGCTGAGAAGATCAACTCTCTCATTAACAGAACGAACAATGCGCTTGGCTAAGCAAAGCTGAAAAATGTCGATTGTTAATGCTTGAAGATGAGGTTTACGACTGCCAACTAAAACAATTCTGGCGGCATTATCATTGTCCGTAAAAACTTTCACTTTCGTGTTCTCCAACTCCTTGGCATAGGATGCTAACACGTAATATATTGCCTTAAGCTCTCGATACGTAGAACTTTGGCCCTTGTCATCCGCAAGCCACATGCCGCTGACCGAAGAAACGCTAAGATTGGAAGAAAAACCCCAGAATGCGACATTACTTGCATCGGTAAAAATCACGACGGACGAAGTAGGAGGTGGCCTAATTGAATAGCCATTGAAACAGTCAATGTTCAAATACCAAAACGTCAACTCTACCATCAAACTAGATGAAATAGGCAATATAGAATCCCAAGATGGTCTGGAGTCAATGGCAGCGTACATTTGTCTAGTGAGTAATCGAGCAATCGGCCCAACCGTAAGGTAGATAGAATTTACCGATCCCGATATCTTGGCTAAATTCCGGAACGTTACAAAGCCGTCTTGAATGGCAGAGTCTAATATTGTTTTGAGCTTCGCTACTTTCTTGTCTGAAACTTGGAACTGCATTAAAATAGTGTTAATGGACCTTATTCACGATACCCGCCATGTTGGATTTGCTATTATCATGCAAATTAGCTACACACTTCTGAGGGGGCAAACAACACAAGTTCGAGACGTTATAACGAACATCTTAGCCACACAGATGATTTGTTTCATGTTCATTGAATGTTTATCACCTAAGTAGTAAAACAGAATGTTTGCACAAGTTACTTCGATTTTTTTTACTGAAAAATTAGCAGATAACGAAGTAGAAAGTCAAAATGTCGGAGGCAATCAAAAGATATAAAATTATTATAAAAGGTACTTAATTCTAAATTCTAAAATGTACTTTTAGCAATGTTAATTCAATATTTCGACGTGCCGATTTTCCACAATTTGCCTTTATTCCAATGTTTGCCCCCAAGCATAACACATGGCTCATTTGCATGACAATTTGAAAACCAACATGGCCGCTATCGTGAATAAGGGCTATTACGAAACCTAGCCACTCGCCAATTTGTCTGGGTGAGCAGCACGACTTATCCGTTCATTAACAACAAATCCGCAAGAACCGAGATCTTTACTTCGCTGCTTGAGCGGAACAATTATCGGGGAGACTGCCTAAACCATCATCTAGGTAGACAAAACTGACGTGACCCATCGAACGCCAACGCCTTACAAGAGGCCGAAGCAATTTCGTGAAGCAAAAACAAGCACTGCTAAGCCCAAAAGGAAGCACTTGAAAAGTAAAATATCTTAGAGCACCATTGAAATTCCAAGCAAAACTCAAATAGTTTTAAAGGTCCGGATGAATCCTGACATGATGGTAGCCCGACTTGAGGTCCCAAGTAAAAAACCAGTCACCCTCATCCAAAACCTCAGACAGAGATCGCAAATCTTCACACTTGAATTTGGGCAAAACTAGACATTGATTAATATGCCTTAAATCTATCACCAAAGGAACTTACGAAGATAACCGGGAAAAAAGGCACTAATTTGTCGCGAATTTTCTATAATAGAAACTTGTTCAGAAAGCAAAAGTCTACGTTAACAGCACACACCAAGCCTACTCCTTAGAGTCTGGCTACAAATCTTCCACTCACTTTTTCCTCCTGCCGCACTACAGCCATTTGATGAGGGCCAGTCTCGTGCTTCTCAAGTTGCCTCGTTCATGCCCATAAAGAATGCTGGGTAATTGTGCCATTCCATTACAAGGGAAGAGCCCCGATTCTCATTTCATTGATTTTTTACAAGTGTCGGGCCACCTTAGTCCAACCAGCAAAATACAGCGTCGATTGACGTTGTCAAGTTTGAAAACTTGCCCAAATTGTATCGGTAGGTGCTGAAATTCGTCCACAGAAAGGCCCGAGAGACAACTTCACTCGTGAACCGCCATGTTTACAACAGAGCATTTTAGGTGTCCCAGTCTGCATGAAACCATCTCTGACCTCTGTCTTGAGAAGACCAGACACGCGCGCTTCTTACCTCACGAGTTTACGCCTGTAGAATCTGTTTAACTGAAATGTCAATTCCTTGTAACTGAACCGGCATCATAACTTTTTTTTTTTGGTAGGCTACGTATCGGAGAACCAGAACGTTTACGCATGCGCTGACGGAATGTTTGAACAAGAGAGAAAAACGCAGTACCTCCAGACACTGGCGCTGGAGCGTCGTACCAAACGAGTCATCCCGGGATTTCGGCCCGTGCGATCGCTTTTGGACGCAGTTGGCCCTTCGCTGCTTTCTGCTACCGACCTTGCCTCCCGGTACGGCATTGAGGGAGAGATATGTCGGCCCCTCAACAATATGTGACAAATCCCACGCCTACTCACAGCTATGGTGAAACAATTACCTGCAAACCCTAATCTGCAGTTTTCACCATCTAGTAAATATTTCATGAACTCGCATACTAAGCCTATGTCACGTCATTTTTACAGACCGATCTATTTTTAGACTACCTTTTCCGAAAAAAAAAAAACAGTTTCGGCTCGGTGACGCTATGACGTCAAGCAGGAGCCCATCACTAAGAGCCTCCATCTCCCACTTTTTTTTTTATAAAGAAGCGTTTTTCGTGACCTATCTATTTTTAGAACCACTTTTGCACCATTCGTTGTCATGTCATGGGGTGTCAGGGCCTCCCACCACTGCAAGCCACTGCAAGCCTCTGCACTCCCACCACTGCAAGCATGCATGCCTGGATGTGGGCTGGGTTTCAGTCGATCTCAACCTGACTCGAGGGTTTTCCTCCGGGTACTCCGGTTTTTCTCCCTCATCAAAATCGACTCACAGCTAATTACCATCTGGCTGTGATGCTGTGCTCTGACATCAAAGGGCTGCTAAACACACCCGCCTGGTATGTTAGCTACGCCATGCTGATGAGGCCCAAAAAGCCGAAACAGCTGTCCATTGCTGCTAATTGACCGGTTGAAATGGTTGTGCGCATGCGTGATGTGTTGGCTACACCGGGTTGGTGTTAGCGTGTGTCACCTTGCTTTTATACTTTTACTGTACAGCGGCTGTCAGAGGCGCCTTCGTATGCTTTTAGCCCGATCTCGTGAGCTGCGCCCTTTCGTAATTCACTCCCCAATGGGTTATTAGCACTGCCAGTTATTAAACGTCAATAACAATTGAAAAGGGAACGAGGAGGTGTTTTCAAAACTTTGAGTCTCTTTTCCCGCTTTCGGCTGCCATCTTGGATCGCCTCTTCATGCGGACCACTTAGGGAGCACCTTTAATTAGCGCGGCAAATACAAAAAAGTTATTTCTTAAAATAGGTAGGTCAGGAAAACTGCTACCTCACCTAGGGAAGCTCTTGCTGGTGGGCTCCAGGATAAAGTTAGTTTATTGTGATTGGTCATCGGGCTTCCTAGGGAGTCTTATTCGAGGGAAATTTAATTTAAAAATAAATCGATCTGTGAAAACGCCATGACTAATATAGGGCTGTTGTTCGCTCTAATTCATAGGCGCCTGTCTGGGTGTATTTCGTTTTAAGTGCATGTGAGAAATTCTGAAATGGTTAAAACTTTTCACAGAGTAGTCAAATCGATCGATCCGATCGCCCAGAATTCGCGAAAACATTTTGCAGGTCTATATATTATATGGACTTGAGAGCAGTTGCGGAACAATGTTGCTGGCTGTGTCTGGAAACCGGCTGGCTGTGTCTGGAAATGGGGAGAATTACCGAATTGGAGTGGAACTTTGGACTTTGCTGAGTTGTGTTCGCTCCTTAACTAGTATAATGAGATTTGTAGAGTTGAGAAACTCTTGATCTTAAATATATCACTTATAATTAGAAAAGGTATTTTGTTGTGTGCATCTTTTCTGACAATTGAATATTTAACCGTAGCAGTACCAACTTAAAATAGTAATTCGTCTTGCGGTCAACCTATTTCACCACTTTTACCACCTATTGATTATGAAGACGGGTTTGGCGCCTGTGCATCAAGCAGCTCTTACACTTATAAAGTGTTGTTCAAATTATGAATGAAGGTGCGATCATGATCCACGAGATAACTTTTCGACATTTTTGGTTTAAAGAAGCCTTTTATATGTTAACTCTTGGTTACCTGACGAGAGAACATTCCGCGCTAGTTTCAGTACCAGGACAAAAAACTTAGGCAACTGTTGCATCTTGGGGAGTCATTAGTAGAAGTTAATTCCTTTGAAAATTGAATTTCTTTTTCGTATACTTCCAATGGTTAACCCTATATTGAGTCCTTGATTTCAATGAATGTACGCGTGTAAAATAGAGCAGATTCCGATCCAAGGTCGCCATAAAGCCCAAACTAGACTAATTACTTTACGCAATTTCGAAAAGGGTATGCAACTAGAAGGGCCAATCAGAATCCGAGGCAAGTTTATGAAGCGTGCTAAATAAGCGGGAAAACAGTCTCGATTGCATGTTCTCATTGGCTGAAAAAGAGGCGAGACATTTTTACGCCAATCACAAAGCGTAATCGTAATACCGTAATTACTTTCGACAATTATTGAAAAAACCGCTCTAATAGATTAATGCATACCGCGCATGGTATAACGTATATCATATGCTGTATTTTTCCCTTTTCTTGATGGGGGAAGGGGAATGGCGAAAAGAGAACGTTTAATCGGGGATGAGTTTTAGCCTCGCAGATACTAGCCTGCGAACGCAGACGTATTTCCGGCGGTCGTTTCTCTTCAGTTTTTCATTCTTTAACACTGCCCTCGCAATTCATGAGGAGAACCATGCACAACCGCTTTGCCGAGTACTGCATAATCGTCCTTTAATTCTTTTCGGATCGTTTTACTAGCATACTCCACGGTTAGATGTACTTTGGTCTCCTTATCTCCTGATTCTGGGAGAGACAATTCAATCCTGTGTTGCATTTGAGTTTCTTCTTTATAATTACAAAGCGGTGTTGATGTATACATTCGGTCCCCACTGAAACTTCCAAAAGCTTTTTTAACGAAGTTTTGGTGTGCAGGCGACAGGATCGGTGAATGGCTAAAAACCTCCAAAGCAATGGGGCTTATTATGGAGCTTTCAACGGCGGACGGGGCGATTTTACTGGGTGTTTTTAATTTGGGAGTTGGAGTAGACCGCGAAGCACTCGAGCGAGCGTCACCAAAACTCAGACTTTTCTTCGCCTCCGGTGCGCTGTTTTGATCTTTAGCCAACCTCTTAACACGAAGTGAAATGTCACCATCAAACTCTCTTCTAATTTCTTCCTCAATCTCGATCACTTTACGTACGGCATTCTTGTATCGTGTCAGTCGATTGTAACATTTCGTGCGGCAGATAGCCAACTTCTCGTGTTCGACATAAATCGACAAATCGACCTTCGTTGCTCGAAGTATCAAAGAGGAGATATCCAAAGCACTCTTTCCAAATATATTTATCTTCTCCTTTGTAACTGAGAAATTTGTCCGACAAAGAACACAACATTCGCCACCCCAGGGAATCTTTTTTGGAGTTTCGTTCACAGTTGTCATTTCGAAGGCCACAGCTAATGATCTCGCCGGTAAACAGGCTCGCGCAAAGGGCGCGCGAATCGCGCGGAGACCACTCGAGTGTCTTTTCTGTCATGCAATATGATTGGCCCAAAAGAAAACAAAAGTATTTACGTCACAGAAATCGTTTTGCAGCTCGGTTTCGCAGACGCTACTTTTCGGGGGAGAGAAACGACCGCCGGAAATACGTCTGCGTTCGCAGGCTACGCAGATACCCACTATCCCTTTCGATGTAATTTGCTATTTATTATTTAGAATATTCTCTTATGTTTACGACAAGATAAATCTGCCACTGCAGTAGTCAGGAACAAGAGTGAATTAAGTAAAGCTGTGATCCTCGCATTTATGGACGCAATTTTAGCAATTGCGTAGAGGAGCCTAAAAAAATTCAGGCCTTCAACAGGGTTTGAACCCGTGACCTCGCGATACCGGTGCGACTCTCTGGCCTACTGAGCTATGAAGCCACTGACGTCGGGAGCTGCAGTCACGCGTGACATGGCTTCTTCTGATTGGTTAAGACTGGCGGCCCTTTGTTTGTTTCACATGTTAGATTTCGCAATGTTCATGTACCCGGCAATAAAATGCTGCATGAACGAGAATGGCAACAGCGAAGATACGTGAAACTGTCTCCTGTAATCTAGGGCACCCAACGATAATTTTCGGTGAAATCATGTGATCGGGAGAGTCAAACTGTTATACGAATTTTGCCCAACTGTGGGTGATGGCTGTCTCATATCTGGTCATTTTTACATTCATGTCGTTTATGTGTTTTACCTCGTTTAATTTAGCATGAGTGACGTCGACCGATAGATTGTGCGTTGATATTTTTTCAGAGACACAGTACATGGCGGAATCGCTTTTTTTAGACAATCAGAGAAAATGACACCTGCAAGGAAAGATATGACAGTTGTAGACTACGAGTTTAATCTCCTGCAGTTGCCTTAGGGCAATCTTGGCGAAACGTGGATTGAGATTTTCGTTCAACCCACTTGTTCGTAAATGTTCGGACCAAACACTAAATAAAACGCCAAGGTTTAATGAAAAAATCTTTCCCTGCTTTTCCTTCAAATAAAGTCCCCACTAAAAAAAATGCACACTCCGTCAAAAACTAAGCGCAATACAAAACAAGTCACACAATTTCAAAATCGCGATCGGCCCATTGCTAATGGACAGAAAGAAAAAAAAGAGGCTACACCATTCCTGTCACTTTTATTATGGATTGCGACAAGAAAGTCGGAAATCACCTTATCTTCTCTTTTCTTAAAATTTTCTTACTGATGAAGAACGTCCACTTGATTATCTTGGGATCGAGCAACATATCCATGTAATTATAACACTTATTTCATGGTTTTCCCAAATAATTGACTGCCACGGAAAGACAAAATTATTTGTAAGGCTAATGGACGCCTCAGATAAAGTCAATATGCGAACCCTATAAAGAAATTGATTACTTCATCGATCTTTGAAAAAAAGGTGCTCTTTAAGTCTACTTAGAAAGAAAAGCGACCCAAGAAGATTGGTAAATTAGCATGGTGTGAAGTAGCTAAAACAAACTCTTTGCTAATGTCAATTCAGTTAAGCCAGCTTCGTCATGAAGATCCGAGACAGGGAATTCGCCGTCTGCTCGGAGACATTTGTATGTTGATTGTATGGTGACGAGAAAGAAATTGGTTTTCCCTTATAATTAACGAGATGCTTCCGTGAAGCATGCACTGGGTTGCCTGTGGTACGTGTTACAGAAAATCAGAATGCACTGAATTGTGTGGTATTGAAATACAGCATTCCAGTCTCCGAAGAATGACAAGTAAAAGAGAAGCGAGAAACATTGGCTTCTGGGCTGACATGTTGATAATTTTCAAGTTCCCTCACAACTTCTTTTCACCACAAGCGTGCCCTCTGAGCATCTGACAGCTTTGTAATACTAAAATTCACTGAAGTTAAGCCCTTTCGGGCGGGGTTGGTGTCAGGATGGGAGACCAAAACAATAAGCCCCTATTAAAACAGAAGCATCTGACCGAAAATACTATTAACGCTAACAAATGCGAACTCAGCAAGGTACAGATTGGCCGTTTTTATACTAGAGACGTCCGTTAGTTTGTCTACTTTTATGCGTCCCGTTTTTATACCAGACGGCTTTAACGTCCCAGACGTCAAATGCGTCTTGACAACTTTAACGTCTCTTGCATAAAAACGGCCATTCTGTTAGCTTGCTTTATGCAAAACAAATATTGATGCAAAAGCAAATAACTATTGATACACAGTTTTTAGAAAGAGCAGAACGAAGTTTCCGGGACGGTCGATCGAGAATAAAATATTTACGACATGAAAACAACATTAATTTTGAACCTTGAATATAGAATATAAAAAGTTACGATCAGCGACAAACATTTTGGGAGATTTTTGCTACGTTCAAATAAATCGCAAAATCGAAAGTGACTTGCCGAAATTCAGCGGGCGCCGTGATTAAGTTACCGCGGCATGTTTACTCGCCAAACAGTGAAGTATCTCTGTCAAATGATGGCAAGATATCGGGTTTTTGAAAGTTTCTTTTTCTGTCAAGTGTTATAAAGTTTGACAATGAAATGAGCGAAGTCAAAACAAAGATCACAATCGCCCAACTCTTGTTTATGCAAAGTCAAAATTTACTCTCCAAGACGCGTACGACGTCATTTATCACCAGGTAATTCCATCATTTTGGAAATAGCAGCTTCTTTATTATTCATCTGCGTCACAATTTTTCACTGATTTTGGGGCTCATTTTGTTGAAACTCACGCACGCTTCCAACAGGCCTGTGAACCCTTCCTGCTTACAGAGCAATACTAAAAAACTCCTCCCATATCACATTTCAACCTTAAGCTCGAAAATTCAATACACAACATGATATTATAATTCACAAAGGCAGAAAATAACACAGAATCCTTTTCCAGCGAAAATTTTATTGAAACAAACAACATATTTGCTCTTAGAGGCGAAAACCTCTTCCTATTTCATTGCGTGCGTGAAGACAAGAAACTCAATCGTGTCAAATTACCATGTACTTCAGGTAAATACAGCTCACTTTGATTTCGTCTCGACGGGCGATAGATTGTTGTCGAAGTCCATTACTCGTCGCTTTTGAGATTCCTGCCTAATTTATCCAACTGACTTTCCATTATTGAGCTCCATAAGGGTATATTTTGTTTAAGGATCCACTAAAACGCCATTCGCGTTACATGACTTTGGACGCCATTGCAGGCTAAGTTAATGATTCTACTGTGTCCACCAGAGAAATCTACGCAGTTCCACTACCCTCTCGATCCTAAGAAAATACGCGCAAAAGGCTCTATGCACAAAGACACCACTTACCAGGGGAGTGACAGGCAAGACTTTTAACGACACGGAAAAAAATACTAAAAAGAAGAAAACGGAAATCTACCTATTTTCCGTAATTAATTAATCAAGTTAAGGTAATTTTGAATGTACGTAAGAATAGAAAGAGGAAACCAGCTTTTATTTCACACCAACTGATTGAGTAGTGACGAAAGCAATTAGCATTTGAGTTCAGAAAGATGATCTTAACTTAAATAACCGATTTGGTCCTTGGTATTACTTTTTCCGTTATCCATAAATTCGGAATTTCCTTTAGCCCGTAGAAGGCGAATCTTTTTATCTTTTGAAACAAGATTTTTGTCGTGAAGGCATGGAAAGATATGAGACAATGTGACCGCCGACCACTGAACACTTCCGACCAACTCTCTTTGTTTCATCGACCGCTTTGGAGAAGCAATTGAGGTAAGCCGACCAAATTTGAGGAAACGACAATCAAAGTAAAGAGAATTTTGCTTATTAATAAGTCACAAATTAACCTGAACACAAGTGATTTGTGTAAAAATTATTATACTCATAAGTTAATTGACACAACGCAATTCTATTCATGATTCAAAATGCAAATCGTAGGTATCAATTTGGAGCAAAGATTTTTATTTCGGAATAAAATTTCGTAATCGCAAAAGGGGTAAGCTTTTTTTATGCAACGGTATCTTCTAACTGGGTTACCTTAACGTAATCAAGGGGCATTGGGATTTTCGGTTTTGTGGTTTTGGTCTTTTAATAGATCGGGTTTTGGTACCTGTTGAGGTTTTGCGGTTTGTTGAAGACCCTCTTTTTTAATGAAAACGCTTAAGCCCGTTCACGCACACAAACAAGTTTTTCTTTCCAAGTCCTATTGACAATTTATATTGAGTCGTGTGTATGAACGACAACTAGAAGTTTTCTTTGACGAGTTTTGCCTTGACAAGTCAGTTTCATTTGCTCGTATGAACAAATGAACAAGCCTTGCTTTCACGAGTTGTTACTAGCTGTAGCCAGCAAGACAAGTACACAACGGACAACGTACAAAAAACGAAAACTCAGGGCGCCAAAACACAAAAACAGTTGTACTTTTCGTCTGTTTACCCATGGCTTATGCAGCGTATTTGACGAGAGAAAAGAATTGAATTTGCTGGCTTGTGGTCTGGTTTTTGTTTGAGCATTCGAAGAAACGTATGTCTATGAATCGGAGGGTGGGTTCTCCCCCGGGCAAGGCAAGCTTGCAACGCAGTTTTTTTCTTGTTTCAATCCCTATAGGAATCTACTTTGGTATTCCACAAGCTTTCTCTTGATCTTAAGGATACCAGGAGAAGAGAAGTAGCAGAGTCGTTCCAACGAACAGTGCTTTTCCCTGTCATGATCATCCGCCATAAAGCGAGCGGCACGAGAACAAGACCGCTGAGCACCTATAATTTCTCAATTTTCTCGAAAAGTTTTCCTTGGCGACCCGTATAGACCAGCAAGTTATGAAACTTGTTAAGTTTTCCCTTGACAAGTTCACTTGTTCAAAAGCGCTAGCTAGCATGCTAGCTTTTGAACAAGTGGATTGACTTGTCAAGTCGAAACCCTTCTTTCACTTGACTAACCGGCTTTATTATCTAGATTCACATTGTCGTCTTACGTTTTTTTTCAACATGGCTGTCCAGTGACTGTTTTCAGCACCAATGCAATACACGGCGATATCTCTCTCAGACATTTCGCTAAGACCGGAATAATTCAGTAAAACCTTATTAATCTCTGTCTTCTGGATATCAAACGGAAGCAAGCTGGTTTCTTTGCATATAACTTTGATTTTGTTAGCGACACATTAATCACATGCACTTTCTATTTATGTTTTGGATTCAATAAGCAGTCTTACTCTCTCATGATTGAGCGATCCTACAGCTTTCCACAGTGTTTCGCTCTGATTTGTTCGATTCGGTTGACGGTAAACTGACACGGATATTTCTGACCCATGCATAATTATATGGCAATTGACGGAGTTAGGATCTTTGAAACTCCCCTAAAAACTGCTAAATTTTCCGAAGCGTAAGAGTAATTAAGGGTTTCAAGAGTGATATACATGTATGGTGTTTGAATTTCCTTACTAGTCAAAGATCAATTTCTCTCTAAGAGATAGACAAATTTTCTCTACAGTGGCAAAACATACTACGGAAGCTTATTTGTTAGTGCATGGATTGGTGGGGGTGGTTATCAGCAAAAGTCTCAATCGTGTTGAAATAATGACAATTGGCAGTGACAGTTGATTTTGAAGCACTTCGGAGTTAGCGAGATAAACTAAAAGCATATGAGGGTTTTACTAGCTCTTACATACAAAATTGTTCCTTCTTTATAAAGCAGGACTGGTCTTGAAAGTGGAAAACAAAACGGTGTCCTAGAACTATCGCCGGAAACAGTTTTTTTGTTTGGAGGTTAACGAGCCGATGAACCGTCGAGTTTGGTCAATTAACTGATAGCTTTCACTCTTATTTTTCAGCTTGAGTGACAGAACTCGATACATTTTACAAGATGTTAATGGCGCGTTGACATTAAACTCGTCATACACTTTATACGAACGTCATTGCATATCAAAATAATGTAAAATACAAAAAGTTTGACAAATCCTCTTTTACAGCATCAAAGCCCAGGCAAATACAAGACGGTGGTTTCAAATACGATTTCAGTGTCCTTGAAAACCTTAACGTGTTCAAGGCGGTTGCGTTTGACGATGAAAAGATGAAGAATATTACAACAAGGCTATCTCTAAATGATTTCATCTCTACTCAAGATATACTTTTTGCCTCGTTTTACTCGTTTATTATTATCTTTGGCGTCACTGGAAACTGCCTGGTGATCATCATTGTTCGCAAAACACCATCAATGCACACAACAACCAACTATCTCCTAGTGAACTTGGCTGTTGCTGATTTAGTGACTCTCTTATTCTGTCCTGGATTTTATGACTTTGCTCTCACATCGGTTCGTCTTCAGAGTTTCTCAGGAGATTTGATCTGCAAGCTGTTTGCAGGAAATGCTATTGTACCAATCTCCATCAACGCATCAGCTCTCACGGTTTGCACAATTGCAGTGGAAAGATATTTGGCACTTGTTAAACCTTTTCATACCACATTGAAAATGTCCAAGAGATCCGTTGGATATGTTGTTACTATCCTTTGGATTGTTGCCGTAGTATCTTGCATCCCTGATATTACAGCCAATACTTTTAACATCGGTACATCCTCCAGGTACCCGTGCAAACGTCCATGGACTTTACAGGAGTACACTTTTCAAAAGCCGTATATTATATTTACTTGCATCTGTTTTGGTTTCGTAAGCTCTCTCGTTGTTTCATTTTGTTACACTGGAATTGTTCGAGGTTTGTACTGCACAAAAACAATCTGCTCGGCATCTACTATCACAGAAGCTGAAAGGCGGGAAAAGAAACAACTGGCTCGTCTTCTTGTGTGGCTAAGCATAGCGTTTGCTCTTTGCTCTTTGCCATTCTCAGTATTTTTTATGTTCCTAGTCTTTGCGGACACAAGCATCGTGCAAACCAACTATGACAAATTGTACTTTCTTCATAGAATATCTCGATTTTTGCTTATTTCGAATTCATTTTGGAATCCAATTTTATACGCCTGCCAGAGCTCTAACTACCGCAATCGGCTCCGCCATTTTTGTGAAACTGTCTGCTTTTGGTGTTCTCGAAAAGAAAGTCATGTTTCACACACAGCCGAGGCCGGGAGGGTCAATGGAACTCGCATCGGTTTAGAAACTTATCATTCAGCTAGTAAGCGAGCTAACGTAATAAACGCTTCTTAAGCAAAGAGGCCAGAGCTAGACATGCTTGACTGTCTAAATATTGCGTGCGTGCACATTTAACGGCAATATGTACGCGAGTTTGCATTGGTGCAATCATCGGCATAATACAATAATACCTATTCAATCTGCGATATTATAAGCTTGTATTTTTTCCCTTGTTTCAAATACACATGATGTGACAATACTTGGGTAGGTGTATTCTTCAAGTTGTTTATTGTACGTATGCGTGGTGGGGGCGGTGATCAGTTCCAATTTGAAGGAAAATATATACTTTCTTGTCACAATATAGGGCCGTTTATACGAGAGAAAATAAGCCGCTGCTTACTCTGGCCGTGGCGTACATAATACACGAAAGGAACTATTTATACGAGTATAAACTCCCAGGTCAGGATAAGCCGCGGCTTGAGAAAGCTGTGAACGTAGATTTTGTACCATTTATACGAGGTGTTCGCGTCTTATAAATTATGTAAGCCGCGGCCAGAGTAAGCTGCGGCTTATTTTCTCTCGTATAAACGGCCCTATTATATCACAGTGGGAACATAAAATGTAATAACAGTAATAATAACGAGGACGGTGGCCATAATGATGTCCGTTTGTGAAACCCAATTACAGAGAACCGATCGAGTCTCAGTGCAGCCAGCTAAATACATAACATGAAACTGCATCTTTTAGTTAGCGATGTGTTCAAGAGGTGTTAAGCAAACTTAAGTTTGTTCGTCCAGTCACACAATGGTCGGATTGATATATTTTTTAAGAGTACATTGTGGCCAACCAAAGAAAGTAATCTGTTTAATTGCACGTAGATTTTACGACAAAGGAATAAAAAATATTTCATTCATTCACTGCATTTTATGCAGCTGTTACAACTAACACTTCCGTGCATACGAAAACAAAACAATTGTTTGAAAGCCAAAATATCACGATACCTGTTTAGCAGACCTCA
>OX421447.1:43521610-43524110 GCA_949126865.1 Montipora capitata | reverse complement strand
TTTGTGATAAAAGGTTGCAAGTTAGATGTGAGGGGAAGGGTGAGGGGAGGGGGGGGGGGGGGCTATATTGCAGGGTCATCAACACACAACCAACAGATTGAAAGACTATGGAGGGATGTTTTCCGTTGTGTATCCCACTTGTTCTTCTACACGTTTTATGGCATCTGGCATCTTGGACACTGATGATCCATTGCAACTTTTCACTTTACACTTCTACCAGGAATCAACCAAGCTACAAGCAATTGCAAAAAGAGATACTCACTGCTAAAAACCGTACAATGCGTGTCATTCAAGTCAGTGCATCCCCAACCCCCCTTCCCTCCAAACAACAACACTGAAAAGGGGGGAGGGGAAGGGGTGGCGTTAGGACTTTTCTTTTGAACTGCAAAGGGGATTTTAGGAATTAAGAAGATGTGAATTTTCGATTCAGTGTCTCAACCTTTTTGCAACTGCTTGTAGCTCTTGGTCAGTTCACTGATGCTTTCAATCACCACAATGTCAAAACTGAAAGAAATTGGTCACACATCAAATGTGGTTGAATGGCATGATGCATCATGATAATCCACTTTCAAAGGGTGAGCTATATGAAGAGCCATATGATCTTGAATGCTACAGTGACGATCCCGATGGCCCGACTCCATTGCACAGTCGTAACAATGTTGTAGTTGAGGAAGTTGATCTGCGCGAAAATGATACACTGCAATCATTTGTACTGGAAAGACTAGATCCCTTGAGAGAACTGTTTCGGCTTCATTATTGGGACTACAGGATAGAAAGATTATTCTTCCAAAAAGTCCGTGTATGCAACCATGAATTACCAGCTTCCACCTAATCAATGAGCGATGTCCTTCGATTCAAGATGCCAAAGTGAGTTTGGCCAAGACACCTGGTACTTCTTCCTGCGCTGTATGGTAGCACCCCATCTAGCTTTGCCAACCTTTCTCTGACTCTTCGACGTTGAATCCGTAACCCGAGAGACTTCATGTTGCATCCACAAGCACTCCCATGGTTATTTATGTAATCGTGAATGATCCGGTCGAGTCGTTCATCAGGTAAGTAGTCGAAGCTCCTCATATTCTCTAAACCATACTCTGCTAGTACTCGTCTGTGAACTGCCCACCTCGAAAATCCGAGCATCTCTGCAGTCCTTGTCCAAGTGAATTCCAGTCCTTCCAGCAATTCAACAGGCATTTTAAGAGATGGTCTTCCGGGATTTTCTTCCTTTTTGCCTATCTATCGTAACTGAATCCGCAGCTACAGAAGACGGAGTGATAGTTCCGCGACGAAACACAATTAGCACATCTAAGGCGCCAGCGATGTAATCGAGATTTTCCTTGTGTCTATTGTGTATGTCAAGGTTGCAGCAGTCTTTCATCGACCTAAGCAGGCTAATTGTTTGATCAAGAACTTCGGCCTGCGTTTCTGCATTTCTGTGTCAGAGTTCTCAAATATTATTTCGGTTCTATCCACAACTTCTCCTAGAAACTTGGGAAACTCGACTTCTATGTCAAATTCTTCTTTCCTTTCTGTCGCCATCTTTTGTTCTATAACTTGCACAGGTTACTCTAATTCAATATAGCCGCGCTCATCCTAGGGAGATTGATCATATATTTTCGGATTGGGTATAAACTTAACAATGTTCGTGTTATTGGATTCAACAGAAGATTGGATTGAATCAATATGCTCGGTGTCGGATTGCATATAAATTTAAGGATTGGATTTAAAGGTTGGATTGAATCAATATATATATCTGCGGCATTGAATTAGCGAATAAAATTTATTACCATTCGATGTATTTTGTCCTTCCTTTTCATTGGCCGAGAGCCCACCGCGTGACCTGCAAATAACTGCCTACAAATAAGTGTTTTGCTGCAAATAATATTCTGCTCATGCGCAATTGAAATTACGCTGTTGTGAGAAAATGGCAGATCGGTTCCCCGAGCTGTTAGAGAATGATTCGACATCTTTAGTTGATCGAAAGAACAGTGAGAATACTAAGAAAGGAACAAAAGTTGCACTCAACGTATTTCGAGAGTATCTCAAGGAAAGAAAGGTAGACGAAGAGGCACTCGTGTCGTCGATGCGAAGGACAAGTTGGCGAATGCATATGTACTGGTCATGAAGAGATCTTATGCTGAAGCCAGAAAAAGAATGGCGAGCTTTACACCAAAGCTTCATTTGTCGGGATACGCTTTGAAAACTTTGAAATTCCTCAGCTTTGTTCATGCCTAGTGTTATTGAACGTTTGACTGTAAGTACAATTTGAAGTCTACAAATATAATTATGCTGAGAAGGAAAGCAATTGATTGGTGCCATTACTCCACTCTGTAAGGCAGCGCGCGCTTACGCTCTTCCCGGAAACAAAAACAAAAAACAAACTCGGTGATCGAATGATAAAACAATTATTGAACACGATTATCGCAAAATATCGTGTTTTGTCAGTGTCTCGCAGATCAATTATTTGCCTCAGCCTTCGGCTTCGGCAAATAATTGATCTGCT
>OX421447.1:43496610-43504110 GCA_949126865.1 Montipora capitata | reverse complement strand
TTAACGGAAGTCAATAGTTTTAGCAGCTTACCGTAGTTGTTTGTTAAAGTTACAGACAGTGATAATATTTTGCTTTTGAAAATTGCATACTTGTAAAGTTTACACTGTAAATGCACAAAATATTTAAAAGTAAGTTTTTAAGATTTAACGGACTTGCCACAATTCTGGTTATTATTCATGTTGGACTAATTATTACACTTGAAAAAAGACAGTTGGGTTTTTATTGGTAACCGTGTGAGTTACAATAAAGCAAATGCTTGGGATGCACATCCAGATGTGTACTAATGAAGTTATGTGAGAGAAAATTAAATAACAAACTAACAAAAGCATAATTTTGTTCAGTCTTCCTGTCTCTTGGTAGGTGACAGTTTCAGAATTTCTCATCACCTATGGCTCCTTTAGATAAAGCTTTCACAATGAAGACTGGAAGTTAATAATAGGTAACCATACTTTCTAGCAGTAATGAAGAATGTCTGATTCCACATGATGGATGTCATCAATCCAAATACTCAGCTGGTCATTGCCCACTGAAAACTGATGGCACCTTCTTCAAAGAAGTAGTCTTTGAGATCATCCCGAACTTCTCTTGCTTGAACTGTTGATGAACGGGCACTAGAATCCGAGCGTAGGTCACAAATGTCATCACTGCCTATTTGGTTTCTCCATGATCCTGGCACAACATTACCAAATTCATCCTCATTGTCGATGGAGCCTGGAGCTGAGTAGCATTTGTCCTTCTTGGTCATCAGAAAGTTGTGTAACGCAATGCAAGCACGCACTACTTGCATTGCATTTAGAACATCCAACTCTAGTGTTCTCAGTAGCAATCTAAATCGAGTGCACAGCAATCCAAAAGCGTTTTCCACAATCCTCCTCGCTCTTGATAGGCGATAATTGAATATTTTCTCGTCACCCATTGCTGTTCGGTGTGGAAATGGCTTCATTAGATTTCGATCTAAGGCAAAAGCATCATCGCCCAACAAAAAATAAGGTATTGGTGTTGTTCTTTCTCCAAGGTTAGCTGGTTCTGGGAAATGGTTTGACTTGCATGTATTTCTTAGGCAACTGTCCTTAAAAATTCCCCCATCAGACTGGCTTCCTGGTGAGCCGAGATCGAACGAAATAAATTTAGCATTGGCATCAGCTATAGCTAGGAGAACAATACTGAATTGCTTTTTGTAGTTGAAGTACTCAGAGCCTGAGTTTGGGGGAGCACGCATGTTAATATGTTTTCCATCTATGGCTCCAACTGCATGTGGAAACTGCCATTTGGATTCAAATTCCTCTGCAATTTGTTCCCAATGTTGTTTTGAACTTGGTGGCTGTAGGTATTCATCCCTCAAAACATTATACAGGGCTTCACACACCTCAGGTATGATTTTTGAAATAGATGAAACAGATATGCGAAAGCTATACATGAGATCTTGGTATGAGCAACCTCATGCCAAAAATCTCAAGGTAACACATAAGCGGTCATGGACTGAAATGGCATCTCTCATGATAGTGTTTTTCTTTCCAATTAGAGGAGTTAGCTTCTCACAAAGCTCATCAAACAGAACAGAGTCCATCCTAAAGATTAGAAGGAAATATGACAATTTAATAACAATTGAGAATATTTCAGGTAGCCTAGGTGGGTTTATCTTATTTGCAGCATATAAAAATGCAGTGGAAAGCAGAGCTACAGCACAGCAATCTTTATGTAGCACACTGTTGATTGCCAAGACAGAAAGGGTACATTCTACAATGAAACAAAATTGTTAAACTATCACGCCTTAGAGGGGCCCTTGGTGTATTGTATTTGAGTTCTGGAGCTCTCTTGGGTGCACATGAGCTGCCCAAAAGCTGGAATTCGCTTTTTAGAAAGATCATACTTCTGAATTAGGTGGTGAGGAAGGAGGTAGATGGGGGTGGGTGACTTATTCCCAAAGAAATACTTCATCGTGTGGGACAACAAAAATAGTATGCTCATTTTTGAAGTTCTATTGATTCTTCTCCCAACAACAAGGGATGCACAGAATAATAAAATAAGTAAAGTTTCTAAGTAACACAATACAACGTGAACATCGATTCAGAACTTTTACAAATCATGCTTGTTCTTCTTATTTAAGACATCAGTAACAGTTTTGGTTCTTGTTTAACCAACGCCAACATTATTTCATGAAACCTGTTAAAGAAAGTTAAAATTAGTAGCGACCACGAGACAGTACGAGATTGAGTACAAGTACGAATTTTCAAAATCTTGTTCGCGTGCTTTGGATGATCACTAGTGGAATCAATCTTGTTTCTACAATCTCCTGGTCTGCTGGTAAACAACAAGGAACAGTGAGGGAAGGAGACTGGTTTGAAATTAGAAATTCATACTCGTACTCAAATCTGAAGGTCGTAATAAATTGTACTCACCGAAAAAAAAATTGGAATTCGTCATGGTCAGTCTCTCGCAGTTCTTTTACTAAATTTTGGGCCAAACCCTGGGCTTCTCGCCGCTGCTGAGTTTTCCAGGGCTTTACCCAACACCTACGCTTCTTTTTCTTCATTCTTTGTTGTTTATATAATACGAGAAACGCTATAATCGCAGCAGCTTCAAGTTTTTGCTTGTTCGTAAGCGCCATATTTCGTGGGTGAATACACAGCCTCTCCTTTATTCTGCGTATCTCAGCTATTCAAAATCATTACTGGCGCACTAAACTTCACACTGTTGACAATTATTTGCTATGCCATCTACACTATCAAATATACTTGTCACATAAGAATTGTCACATAAAAATTGCTCGTGTAAACCGGGCTTAAGTTTTAGACAATGCTAAGTACTTCATGGAGGCAGCTCTCAATGAGCGAGAACAGTTTCTGTAACTATTCATACTTCATTAATATTCATTAGCCCTCGTGCGTATTATATAAGCATGAGTTAATTATTCATAGTTGTCAGTTTTGCCTAACTTTGGTTGGAACCGTGTCAAGATGACCGAACCGGAGCGTCCGTCTGACGTGAACGTCCCGTCGAGCGCTCAGCGAGTTTTGCAACCCCTTCAAGGTTCTGTTCAGCAAACCACTCCGCCGTCTTCGTCTTTATCTCAGGCTGGTGCCGGGACAACATCGGGAACAACTGCGAGCGGCGAAAATGTGCTCCAGAGTTCTTCACTGGGAAACGCCGCGGGGACGAATGTGCCGGATAATTCGGCGGTGAGCCTTGAGGTATATGTCCGCTGCAATGTTTTCCTTTTAGTTTCGTACTTTATAGCTGGGGTTCGTCGGTATTTTTTTTTTTGGTTGCATCACGTTGCATTTTCTTGTTTATGTTTCCTTCCGGTTTCTCGGGAGCCGGTCTTAATTTTCGTGCTTCGAGCACGTGATTGTTAACTTATTCCTTTGGACTCGCCGCGGTTCGGTTCCTCAAATGTTGGGGGATAGGTTGTTGTTTTATATTGTGTTTTTTCTGCTGTTGCTCTCGTTTATTCTTATGAATTAGGGTTTGCAATATTTGGGAGCTGTTTCTTATTTTTTGTTCGGGACGGGAAAAATTAGCTATGTCATTGACACCCTTTTTTCTTACTTGTCCCTTGGGAAGGGCGCGGGGCGTGTGGCCTCGGCCAGGGTTTGTTTCTGTTCTGAGCCACGAGGTGGCGTCAAAGGGAATAATAATGGAGAATTATTAAAAAAAAATGGTTAGGAGCGATTGTGCAGCATGTCTGCTCTGAGCCACGAGGTGGCGTAATAAAGGAAAAAACGGTCGAGGACCGATTAGGCAGCGTGTTTGCTCTGAGCCACGAGGTGGCGTGAAAAAAAAAAAAAAAAAAAGGAAGGAAAATGGTCGAGGACCGATTGAGCAGTGTGTCTGCTTTGAGCCACGAGGTGGCATGGAAAAAAAAAAAAAAAAAAAAAAAAAAAGGGAAGAAAATGGTCGAGGACCATTTGAGCAGTGGGTATGCTTTGAGCCACGAGGTGGCGCGATAGAAAGTAATAAAAAAAAAAAAAAAAAAAAGAAACAAAAGAAAACGGTCGAGGACCGATGAACAGGGCGTCTGGTCTGTTTGCGGAAATAGAAGGCGTTAGATCCATTTCAACCAGGCCTCGTGGAGGAGAGGAGGTTATTTCGCTAGGTCACTTGGTGGCCGTGTGCTTTATTTTTACGGGTTGTGAGAACTGATGCGAAGGTTCGTTGTAATTTTATGTTGGAATTTGGAATTGCGTCAGGGTATGAAATAATAAATTTAAAGGAAGAGGATATGTGATTTCGAAGGATACAGTCTCAGTGTAAAGTAGGGACTGGCTTAAGGATATCAAGGAGTTATATGGCGTTTTCTCCTTTTGTTAGGTTCCGAACACAACGGTCAGTTCACTCAAGAAGGAGTTGGATGAGTGGAAGAAGAAAATCGATTCATCGGCAATCGAGTGCGCGCTGTCTACTCTCCAAATGGTGATCTCGCGCCCAGCTGCTCTTTTTGATCCATATGCGGCGATCGCCGCCCTGGATGAAGTGGTTAATGTCACCAAGGAAAGAAAGGATGAAAGAGCTTTACGATTTGAAGTAGTGCTGAGGCAGTGCCGTCCTTTATTAGGCAACCCGTGCCTTCAACAGGTGTTAATAAAGTTGGTGGCGTCTAAGGATGAGGCCGAGGTGGCAAAGGTTATTTCCAAGGCAACTAAGCCGCACGCGGCAGTAAGTCAACCTTCGTTCACTGGACGGACGCGTAGGCCTCCAGCTCCATACCAAAGGCGTGGCTCCAATTACAGCCCCAGGCCGCCGTCGGCGAGAAAGTGCTGGGTGTGTGGAAAGGCGGGTCATATTTCGCGCTCTTGCCCAGATAAACGTTAAGATTGCGAAATCATTGGAAGTTTTCCTGTTCTGGAATGGAAATCGGGATTGTCTTGATATTTGTATTGACAATAATAAAGTGTAAAGACACTATTAAATATGTGATGTTTTATTTTTTTCCTTTAGTCTGTGGTCTCGAGGTTGGGAGAATGACCCCACAAGCGTTTTGCCTTTAGGCATGCCCTTGAGCCCGATTACTCGGGCTACGGTGGTCATTTCCTCCGAACTCGGATTTGCAGTCTCCATTTAAGTACGTCCTTTTGATTCTCTTTTTTATTTTTTTTTTGGTGTTTTGGTTCTAGCCTAAGTCAAAACGTCTCAAGGGAGATACGATGACCTTTATGCCGTTAGAGGCGGAGGAAAGAAGCAAGCATGGCAAAATCCGATGGTTGTCTTGGGAGGGTAATCCGAGTTCGGAGAAAATGACTTCAGAAGACGCTTGTTTAACCCATGTTCAAGGCATTGTTGCGGGGGAAACTCCCATCTTACGGGATCTGTTGTTTCGTGATCCGGACTCCTTTCGTTCGGGTCAACTTCGTACTCGAATTGAACTCTGGGAAAAAATTTTGGCCGGGTACGAGCCTGCGAAGGATGTCTTGGAATGGTTGGAGCATGGGGTGGATGTCAAGAAGTTCATGAAACCCTTTAAGGGAGCTTTTATGGGCATAAAGTATGAGAGTGCGGAACCCCCTACTATGATTTTCAAGAATCACTACTCCTGCAAACAGTTTTCGAAGTTTGTTACGGAAACAATTTTACAGCGTATTGAAACAGGGGCGATCCGTGTTTGGGGTAAAGTGGCTGAAGTGCCGCCGCCCCATCTCGTCCTTCCTATGACGATTGAACCGCAAAAGCCAAGGTTATGCATTGATGCCCGGTTTTTAAATTTGTGGATGGCAGACACTCCCTTTTCACTGGAAACGCTGGTTGGGGTGCCTCGCTTCGTGTATCCCAACTCCTACATGAGTAAGATTGATGACAAGTCTGGTTATGACCATATTTTGCTTTCTACTAGTTCTCAGCAGTTTTTTGGTATTGAGTGGCTGGGGTGGTGGCTCGTTGGAGTTACGCTTCCTTTTGGTTGGAAAAATTCTCCGTTTGTTTACCAGACTGTGGGTTTGGGTCCGACAAATTTTTTCAGGGGTTTGGGGGTCGCATGTTCTCTGTATATTGATGACCGTTTGAATGGGGAACTGTTTGCTGTGAAGGGGTTTTGGTCACGCCCATTGTCGGAGAGGACGTCGGAATACAGCTATCAATCTGCGGTGGCGGCTTTGTATATAGTCTGTTCGGTTCTTGTAAACCTCGGTTATTTTTTGGGCCTCTCCAAATGTGTTCTTGGGCCTGTAACTAGGATTTGTTATTTAGGCATGATAGTGGATTCTGTAGCCCAGGCCTTTTGCATTCCTGAAGATAAGAAGATGAAGTTTGCTCAGCTACGCGAGCAGATACTTTTGCGTGAATCTACTATCCACTTGAAGTCTTTGCAGAGGCTAATGGGGAAGTGCAATTCATTCTCCTTGGCTTTCCCAGCGACTAAATTTTACATCAGAGAAATGGCGGCGTCAATCTCGCAGGCTTCCGGAGGTGGTGAGGTGAATTTCTCTCCGAATCTGAGAGAGGAAATTATGTTTTGGAGGTTCCTTGATAGTTGGGAAAAGGCGATTCGGTGGAGGAGTGAACGGCACGTAGCTATCTCCTTGACGTCAGATTCTTCGTCCTTCCGTTGGGGAGTTGGAATTCACCTTCCTTCCGGGACAATTTCTGTTGGTGACTACTGGGAAGAAACTGTTCGAAATGAGCATATTAATGTGAAGGAGATGTGGGCCGTCCTCAAGGGATTACAGTCACTTCCTGAAAGCGTTTCTGATTGCAGGATTGATGCTCAGGTAGACAGCATGGTTGTTCTCCACGCTTGGTCCGGCCGTGGGCCACGCTCTAGGAAGTTAACTCAGATCTCGCAATTGATTTTCCAGTTCTTGGTGGATAGGAACATGTCCCTAGAAATGTTTTTTGTTCCTTCTCACTTGAACGAGGCAGATTGGTTTTCCAGAAGATTGTCTCGCTCCGATGCCATGCTTTCTCCGAGGTCTTGGGAAATCGTCCAGCGTAGTTTTGATGGAATTAATGGCCATGATCTTGATTTGATGTCGTTGGATTCCAACGTTCAACGTGACTGGAGTGGAAACCCGTTAAAGCACTTTACGCCCTACCCTACGCCAGGATCATCGGGTGTTAATGTTTTTAACCAAGACCTCTCTGTGCGTGATGGTGACCGCGTCAACGCCTACGTTTTCCCGCCATTTGCATTGATTGGTCCTCTTTTGCGTTTCCTCATATCGGTAGATGCGGTTGTTACGGTGGTGGTACCATTGATGTCCCCATTACCCGGGTGGTGGCCGTTGTTAAATGCGGTGTCCAGCAACAATGTTTTGGTGGCCGAGAAGGGATCACTGGATGCGCTTCTTCTTCCGTCGAAGGATGGATTTAGACCTGGATCCTCTCCATATAGCCTCTGGGCATTTAGGATGGGAAAGAGCATGTCGTAACAACTTAACAGGAGGAACTATTTTCTCTTTTTTTTTTTTTTTTTTCTTTCAGTCTTTGCCGTTGGTGCCCAGACTTTTTCAGCCATCGGTGTCATGTCCGGCTTGTTCCAAGCCCAACGACTTTGACTTCCGTTATTG
>OX421447.1:43479110-43484110 GCA_949126865.1 Montipora capitata | reverse complement strand
ATTTTGATGTGTTACTATTATGGGATGTCTGAACATATGCTTCGCGCTCCAAATAAAATTTTCGTAATCTGGAGTTTTCGCAATGTAGTTCAAGTTATTGTTCCTGTTATCATCTAGTGAAGTCGTTTGCAGTTCGAACATAACAGGAAACACTGGGAATTTCCGGGAAAATATTCAAGCGATTTTGCGTGATACTTGTATCTACTGTAGATCTACATATCGTACTGGCTTTGAAGCCATGAGTTCTTGCAGGCTTTGTTTTAATAAGGTGGTTCAAGGTCAAATGGAAATACCACGGATGTCGTTTCTAAGATAAAACAGCAAAACACCTAGTATCCCATCTTGTAGCTTAACGAAACAAAGTCACTATCCTTTATCGTACTCGGAGATCACGTGATCAATGAGTCTACTCAAGAGGAATCATGACATCTATCTAACCTTACCAAGGATTACGTGATCTGGTCTGGGACACAGCTTGGTTAAAGGATCACAACTCTGAGAAAGCTGTAGTCCAAGCGATAACTTGAACGATCCTTCGATTAGTTGGCTATGCCGCTGTCATGCGTTGTGAAACTAACAAGGCGTCGGGAAGAGCCAAAATGGTGGTAAACCTACTCCATCTGCTGTTACCGAATGGTTTTGAAACATAAAAAATTATGATCTTACCACATCTCAACAGCTTGCTGTGCCGACAGTTCACGTCCGCACGCCATAGCAAGGTTTTCGCCCTGACCAGGTCTCTGGCTGGAGCTGGAGTGCTGAAGGCTTCCCCTTCGTGCCAATTGCTTAGCGTAAGCCGTTGCCTGTCGTGTCATAGAATAATCCAGCGACATATCCGGTGCATCATGAATCCTGCGATACTTGTTATGTGCCAATAAGCCATCTTCTTCGAAAGACCCTAAATAAAAGCAAAACGAGGAAAGTTATGTCATCCGTACCGAAAGCCACGTTGACAAAACTAGTGATCATAACGTGGAATTGTAGATACGAATGCAAAAATGGCCGCCGGTAAATTATCCTTTTTTATTACACAAAATAAACACCGATGAAATACAAAGTGAGCTTTCGCGCGAAAACATGATATCTTCACACGATGACATGTTATTGTCACACGCGAAAAGATCACTGTTGCCATGGTTACTTATAAACACGCCCATTAGATGCCTTTGGTGAAATGATTTAGTATTTCATTGGTGTTTATGTAATAAATATAATATTAAATGGCCTCTTGGAGATACGAAATTTCTCTTCTCGTATTGTATTGAAAAATATTTCAATCTTTCGCAGCGCTCACTCGTGAAATATTATTCAACACTCGAAGAGAAATTTCGTATCTCCGCGAGGCCATGTAATATCCTCTATATCTTCGTGCATATAAGCCTGACTAGCCACGTTTTACAGCCAAGCTTCTTTCAATTTTTCACGTGTCAACGAGGCCAGTAAGGCCAATTGACACAATGACAAAAGAATAATTTATTGGTGGCCATTTTTTCATTCGGTCAATGCTGCGCGCTTTCCACGTGTATTGTGGGAAACAAGGTTGGCGTAGTGGTTAGTGCAATCGCTTTCCTGCCTGGGTTCGATTCCCAGACTCAACTCCATATCTCATGAATATCTGCCAGTGGGTTCACAGTTCGTTCATTATAATCACCACGCTCCGTTGGGGCTTCCATGCCAAACTGAAATTATGTTTAATTTTATTCTACTTCTATTTTTTTTAGCTTTTCCCCGCCTTATTTGCTAGGCTAATAATCTAAGTTCCCTTCAGGGTCGACCCTTTTTTTTTCAGTTCAATTTATGGCCTGAGTAAAGATGAATAAAGTAAAAATGACTCTGTTTAACTTGTAGACCCAAAAGGTCCTTTAAATCATACAACTATGTAAGCAAAGGCTCCAATGGAACTGGCACATATAATAGGCTTTATTCAGGGACGTAGCAGGCCCGGAAAAACTGAGGGGGCACAAAGATTATAAGCAACTTGTATTTTGAAAATATTTGAAAACGAAACACCAGAAAGTGCTTTTCCAAGATTTTTGGGCCTGTAATTTCAAGGAAGTGATTTCTTGGCTGATTTCGTCTATCTCCAAGTAGAGTTAACTGGAAATCAACTGCTTCAATAAACTCCTGGCCGCTCTCAGAACTCCTCTCTGGCATTTCTGCAGCGAAATACTTTTCTACTTTACATTACCCTAAGGCCTTACCTAGGATAAGAGCGACTTCTGATTGGATTTTCGGAGTTTTTGACAGGACATTGCTCAGTTAAGATGATGTTCCAAAGACGAATCCAATGATGAAGAGAGGGTGGATGTTAAGACAATTTGACACATTTATATTTTTGTCACATTTCTCGTTTGCTGTAATTTTTTAGCTGTTTCTTTCCGTAGTTTTGTATCACCGAATAAAAGAAGTAAAAATGTGAAATGGGGAAATTGTACTGTAATTGAAGTTTATCAGGAATGATTCTATCCGGAATTATTGATATCTTCAAGTGTTGTTTCAAACTTCTGGAAGAAGAAATTCTATTTTCACCATTGTTTACCGAGCTTGTTCCCAGGGCTTTTCACCGCCTAGACCCTCTCGGCGGTGAAAAGACCTCGGAATGAGGTTGCATTTTATCCTTGTGATACTTGTGTGTTTTTACTTCTTGGGTGGGGGGGGGGGGGGGGGGGGAGTGGAGGGGCACGGGGGCCCCGGTCCCTCCCCTTGCCACGGCCCTGTTATTGGAAGCCATCTTGACGGGTAAGCAAACGTATCCGAAATAACAGTGTTTCTATGAGAATCGGCGCTAAAATGACTTGAGAAAACCTTCAATGTAGAAAAATTTGTGAATGGTAAAGTTTAGTTGCTAAGCAAAGGATTTTACTGACAAAATTTGAGGATCCTATACCTGCACCAGAATTTGTCCAGCGAAATTTTAAATTTCCCTTATGTCTGTCTGTATTTTTTCCGACAGACGCATGTCTGACTGAGCGTAAATTTCAAGCAATTATATGGAAACCAAAACCGTGATTAGGCCAATTAATCTAGCAAAAAATTCTTTCGATTGAATCTTACCGTAAGCCTTGTTTAGTACGCCTGAAAAAGAAAGCAAGAGCAGATTAATCTAACCATAAGTTTTTTTTACTTCAATTCGATCATTTCGGGAAAAGAAGAAAACAGATCACTAGAATATTGTCCATTGTTTCTTACTTTGAAATGACTAAAAAATTTAACATCATTTTAAATTGACTTATGCTCATAAAGCCAGTCCTAGTCCTTTCGAAAAAGTTCTTTTTTACAGCAATAACTCGACGTCAGTATGAATTTCGTTTTCTTGTCTGTTCGTCTGATAATCTGAATACCGTCTTAACCGGTCATTTCTGCGATTCGCCGGTTCGGAATCAATTTGCAAGTTTTTAGTTCCCTTTCTCATCCAAAGCTGAATTCTCAGTTAACTAGGTCTTTTTGTCTTCCTTAAAAAAAAGCCTTTAGTTAAAATAGAGTTTTATAGTCTCACCAAAGATGCAATGTACCCAAAACAACAGAAGTGGGATACGAAAAGCCATACTCAGCACTGTTAAACTTAGTAACGCTAGCTTCTCTGTGCCGGGTTTTATAGTCTGAGGAGAAGTTGATTTTTTTATCTTTTTGCAGTCGGCCCAGGTGGAAAGAAAGGTGTTCCAATATAATAAAGTCAAAGTAAATATCTCGCTTTCAGTATTCTTTGATTTACTCACTTTAAAAAATAATCAATATTGTGAAATCAGTGCTGTTGCAGAAATTTCGTCTTCTACAGTAGAACTGCTGAAGGTATATCTTTATAAACACTTCTTGAAATGTCATCTGATAAAGACGATAAAGATAAGATCCTTTAATACCTACGGATTTTTACACAGTAAGAAACTCCAAATGTCTTACCATCGCATCTTTAAAAAGAAAGAGTGCTCAATGTTACTTAATTCGAGGTAGAAACTATTCCTTGCTAGCAGAGATCTTTTTTCTTTTTGTTTTCGCTGGGCTAATCAGCACAGCGAAAGCAAACGAAAGAGATCTCCGCTTGCAGGGAATAGAAACTATTGCCAGTAACCCAAAGTTTAACTTAGGTATCGCCGGATACCCCTGAAAAGAATTGAAAGAAATAATTTTGTGTTCTCATCGGTACCGAAATTCATATCACTTGCAATTCTCAGAGGTAAGGTAAGTTAAATTTGTAGTTGTTTACTTTTTCAATGTCATAACTAAAGAGTCACGCGCCGTGTGAATATGAGTACATCAGCGATTGTTTGTGTACACTATGACATACATCTGTCAAGCTGTCAGTACAGATGAACAGCGGACCAAACCTTGTGCTACTGCCGTTTCAGCACAGCCTTTCAATGAAAACAAACACAATCTACGGGCATTTAATGCCCCAAAATAGTTTTTTTATTGGTGTCAGTTGTGTAGGTTATTTTTCAGTTTTGTGTGAAATACTTGAGAAATAAAAATTTGAAACTACAAGAAATGTCTGAAATGTAGCAAGTCAAACGAGATTGTTTACACCGCTTACCATCTCGCTCAGTGAGGGAGTTGAGGGTTCGATGGCCACGCCCATAATACTCATCCTCAAGGGCTGTTACAATTCGTCTTCACATATGGCGAGGTTACTGTATGTCTATACATCCTTTTGAAAGAGTTCCTTATATTTTATGTGGGCATTACCGCGTGATATTTAACTTGATGCCAGGATGAGGGGAACAGCGTGACCTCAATTAGTTTGTGAAATTGATAAGTTCAAGGAATAAAGATTAAATTTCAGCGTGTAAATGCATACAAGTATTCATTACACAGATGAAAAGTCTCTCAACATGCCATCAACAGGGTGATTTTCGCAACATGTTCATTTGCGACTCAAGTACACTGTTTTAAAGACTCCGCATCGGAAGAGGTAGTATTGAAGGTCTCCCCTGAGTTTTGGCTACCATGTTACACTTAAATGTCATTTAAAACTGACCAACATGTTCAACGTTTGGATACTTTTG
>OX421447.1:43456610-43474110 GCA_949126865.1 Montipora capitata | reverse complement strand
TTTTGCAAAAATGTCGTCGTGTCAAAACAAGTCAACGACACGGTAGTAGTTTTGAAATTTTTGGATCAGCAAAAAGGCTCCGCTACCAGTAATAAGAATAACTGAGCAATCTATACTGCTAACAAAGAGTACAGATTAATCGTCTGGGTTAAAATTTTTCACTAAAAACAAGCAGTCAAATCTCGTACTCGTTCTATAATCTAAAGGTCCCTATCAGTAAGATCTATCCGGCATCATTAAATAGAATTAAGATTTTTGTCAAGTATTTTATAACATCTGATAAAATAAGCTCTTGCAACGACTTGGCCTTGGACTTTGATTGGTCATCGGCTACTGCAAAAGCCGACGACCCTGTTAAGGTCGAGGGCCAAGTTGTGGCAAGGGCTTATTATATCAGACACCATAAAAAGATCGCTTCTTTGGAAAGGTTAGAGGAAAAAGAGGAAGGTTTTTCACAGGCAAACATAACACAACATTGATAATGGAACAGCATTTTGTAGCATCGGAACCAGAAACCCATACCCAAAGATCACTGCGCAACTTGGTAAATTCTTTGAGAGTAATAAAATAATTTCATTTTGAGCTTGTCACGTCTGGCCCTGTGGCCAACTGAAAAGCCACGTCTTTAAAAGTCCCTTGGCAGGAAAGAGAACAACGATCATTAGCTTTTCTACGAGACGAACTGCTTCATTTTGGAGGAATATAAAGAGTTCATCACAATCAAGCCAGTCTACTACATTGTACAAGTTTACTAGGGTCTCTTCCGGCTTCCTTATAAGAACATTGTCAGTAACAGAGACCAAGACTCCACTCCAAATAATGGTATACTCGTCTCATCCACAACGCTTCCAAAAGTCGACGCTACAGTTCTTATCTTTATCATCATCTTCATCATTGTTGTCGTCATCGCCATAATCCTTGTCATTGTCATTGTCAACATCAAAAGCTCCGTATTCATCTTCGCCATCATCATCATCATCAGCATCAGCCTTCGCGGTAACGTCTTCTTTATCGCCATCACCATCCTCGTCATCACAATCCCTTTCACTTTTACGTTCGCCCATCAGATCATTGCTGATTTCCTCCTGCACTTTGCCTTATCATCAATTGTCCGAACATGCTACTGTGCCTGCCGATGGATCCTCCTTGTCACCAATTCCCACCACTGTGTACCAAGCAGATGGGATACAAATCGAGATCAATTATTCAAGAAAGGTAAGTTCGGAGTGATGCTTAGTTGTAGAGGAATGATGAGGTTGAAAAGAGGAGGCTGGCAGGAAAACTAAAGAAACTCTCGGCTCTAAAGTAACTGGGAACAACTGCGCAGGGTAAGTGTAGTCTGTGCAAACTATGATCAGCGCTGCCCCAATCTCGTTATTCGTTCAGTGGCGGCATTGGATTTACGTCAATTAACCTATTGACGAGTAAAATCGTATGACGTTAGACAGAATACAATCTACAAATGAGCGTTTTAGGAGGGACAGGGTTAAAGAAAGATCCTCTGAGCGAAGTTTGAACCACACTTTTGGAGTGTCCTGAGGTTTTCATATTTTTTTCATATTAAGTAACAGTGACGCAGACTATAGCAAATATCATTGGTTAAGCTCCAAATTTAAGCAAATATTGTTAACCTTTCTTCAAAGCAATGCTTTATATTCGCAGTGGACAACTGGAAAGGAAGAGCAAATTCGAAAAGAGCTACTGTACAAAGTCAATGAATTTTGTAGCAAGTGTCTTCTGACGTGCCTGATCTCGCCAAACACATTTGTCAACAGGTAACGATATGATCATCATAATGATTAATATTAATACTCGAGGTCCATGATTGCAGAAGTTAGCAGCACAAGGGGAAGACTGGAATCAGATTTTGCGATTTTTCTTCACGAACTGTCAAAATAACCAATCACAGAAAATTTTCTTCTGTCCTTGTCACCTTTAGCATTTCAATTGGTACTTAAAATGTTGCATCAGCCAGTAGACGAGACTTTGAAAATCCGTTATATTACAGACCACTTTCATAATGGCGGCCAAATAAAACATTCTTTTGTTTTAAAGCTGCAAAGCCTTTCTGGCCTCGCCACGACGAAAAAATGTCAAAAGAATATTTGTTTCAAAATGAGGGCAGTAGGTCTAATTAAAATAAATACAAAATAACGTAAAGGTGGTCGCCATTTATGAAAGTGGTCTAGGCATGCCACAGAGCTTATTTAAACGACAAAACATGGTAGCGCACTCTTTCTGCTCAAATTGACAATCTCGTCCTCAGAGTCCGCTTTTCTTTTGGTCAGCACCAAGAACACGGACTCTGGCCACTTCTAAGGCAGGAAGTCCGCAAATCACGGACTTCCGGCGCGTCTACGCACGCTCAGAAATTTGAAACAACAGTGGTTGTCAACGGTTACAAAAATGAACCTTCACTACGACTGCGCATAAATTGGAAGTGGCCAGAGTCCGTGTTCTTCGCGCTGACCAAAGGAAAAGCCGACTCTGGGGACGAGATTGCTCATATTGACTGCACCGTGATGCTCGTGCGCTCATTCTCTCCGATCCTCTCATGGGGAATTTTTTTAATTCCTCTCAGAACGACTTTCAATATATCAGAAGTCATGACCAAGATTTCAAAGAGGTCAAATGGGAAGGCGTGGATCCAAGTGAAAATAAAGCTCCCCAACACCCAATCAGTCTCGCTACCTTCAGTAACAGGTTTGTCTGAATAACATTCTGTTATTTAAAGGGCCACCGACAACCAGTGTCCTTTGCGCGCCTTTGTTGTTGTTATTATCCGGGCAATCGAATCGGCCGGTTAGCTTCAGAAACATCCCGTGAAGAAGAACTTCTGCGAATTCGCTGTTCGATTTGTTTTTTAATCCAAACGCCTTCCTCCTTTCGTTCCATAATCTTAAGGTTGAAGTAGTGAGCCAAATAACATGGCGCTTTTCCTTCCTCGGCGGACGACCTTTCTTCACAGTTTTCATTTCGCTTTTAACACGAACACAACACCCAAATAATGCCAAAAATACAATATTTAAACATTAAGGAAAATATTAACAAAGTTTGAAGCTACTGGGAATCCAAAACACGACGATGTGACGCGATGGAATTTGGCTTTTCAAGAAATACTAGTTTCTGTATTACAGAAAATGGCGCCGATAGCTTGCACGCCCGCAAAGACTTGTGGTTGTCGGTGGCCCTTTAAAGTCCCATTGTCTCAATTGAAACAAAAAATATTAACAAGTGATTATCAAATTGATTATCTGCATGTGAATATCAGAGGTGCGCGATTTCCCATTTATAAAGGACACCAAATATGCAAACACCTTCTCGCGCGCTATGTACCAGGGGTTGTGCAGACGGAACGACTTTTGTGATCCGGTTCGTGGAAATTGGGTCATTTTAGCTTCACGACACTCGTTGTCACACAAACTGTGTGCAACCAAATAAAAACGTCGCGACCTATCGCTGTTGATTTTTTAAGTGCGTTATTTGCCATTTCGTATTTTTAGGATATCTACCATCTTATCTACTCAAAGACATAGTCCTGAAAAACGAAGTATCCCTGGAGAAGAGTCTCGAGATTGAGATTGTGACCGTGAAAGAAATGGCATGGAATCAACCCACTCCAACCATGAAACAAAGGTCTATCGCCATGACAACTATCATTACTGTAAAAACACCGATACCAACACCCACACAAGGCCATTTTAAATCAGACTTCCTTCCTTACTTAGTGGTTTCCCTGTGCTTACCAGCAGTCATTGTCATCGGTTTGGCCTTATACAGGTAAAAGTTTCATATTACAGGTAATAAGTAGCTTATTATAATCGAAGGTATTACAAGCTAGATAAGATAATTGAGAGGGTGTATTGTATTAAAATCCTAATCTCAGTTTTTAGATTTAGTATGGAAAATTGGACGGGCCTTTCTTTAAATGGTAAAAAAAAGGCTTTTTGTCACGTCAACTGCCACGCCCAACTAGACTTAGTTCCGCCTCCATAAGCCTTTACCACTGACCATACCATGCAATCATTCATCAGGAAATGCTGCGGATTATTTATGTGGTATAGCATTCAAAGAAATCGGTTCCATTATACCAGTATAGGTTTTGTAGCTTCAATTTCTAGTTTTGAATTTTTGTGAAGAAACACGAAATCGGTATTCGAATGTAGCCTTCAGTGCACTGCTCCTTTTCGTTTTCGACGAGTCCAATAGTTTCGTTCATTCATCCTTTCACTACCGCAAAAAAGGGAAAAATCTTCACTCAACAACTAAAGACAAACTAACAGATGAATGCGATCGAAGTAGCCAGTCTAACGTTAACCAAATTCAGTGCGCGCTAAGTGCGGAAAACCGCAGCAGACAAATTACAATTGGTTACCCTTCTGTCTCGAAGAGCAAACACGATCTTTGAGCCACTTAATCATGAAGTGCAGCAGCCCAAAAACCAAAGCTCGGGCCAAATTGCTTTTGACTCGTAATAAAAGAGAAAATATCTCTGTAGTTAATTTTTTTTAACTAGACGGCGCCAAACTGTGGTTCTCTCTGTTTTTATCTCAAGGAGGAGCAAATTGCGTGATATACGAATCTTGCCAGAATTGGAGTTGGTTATCGGAGGAGGAATTGATCACTTTGTGTTTGCGGAAATCTTCAAAACCAGACGATTCCATCACAAAGGTGAGTGTTGACGCCTTACCAAAGGGTAGGGAAAATTGTAAGATAACGGTCAAGTTTGGCCACCGACATAAGGTTAAAGTGTTCAAATGACCAAAAAACCAATTTTTGTTTTTCTTTGGAAAACAGTAAGTGACCCAAGTTTAAAGCATTGATTTCAAAAAGACACCTGTTTATTTTAACTGGAATTTTCCTATTTAATGGTCCGCCATTACTGACTTTAAAATCTTGAGAGAGCTGGATCGAGGAGAAAATGACGTCAAAGACTCAATAGTTTAAGAATGCAATGCGTGTGTACGCGGCTGAATTAATAGTTAATTAGTTTCGGGCTTTCAGACTTTTAAACTCGTGTTTTGCATACATAATAAGCTGCGTTTAAATGTGGAAATTTTAAGCTATAGAGTAAATGACGTCACTTTCCCCTTGATCCAACCCTCTGAGGTACAATCGGTCAGTTTGGAACATGAGTGATGGCGGACCGTGAAATCCCAAATTTACACTCAAAGAAAACAACCTTTGGATAAAAAAGTCAAAATTCAAAATTTTGCCCGTGAAGTGTTAAGCAAACACACTTTCAAAATACTAATTCTGAAGAAAAAAAGGAACTGGTTTTTTGATCATGCATAGTAGCACTTTAAAGTGGTATTATCAGATCGATGCGACTGAGTGATCTTGAAGTTGGGGAAAGCTGGCAAGTGGACACTTCGGCTATCTAATAACGTGCATTTCTGAACATCCGCACGCTTTCCATTTAACAGAACTAACCGGTGGCCAGACCGGACATTTGGAAGGATTAACTGTACAAGGTCTTAAAATTAACACACTTCGAGGATGGTACATACTCCTCCAGAAGAATGCGAGGGACTATCATGCAAGTGTTCCTTCGACTTGTTACATTTTTTTGCAAACAGACGGGTCTGTCCTTAGTGTCGTAAAACCAGTGCTGGCAATGGCAATTGCTTTCGACTTTCATTTACAAGTGACATCAATTGGTAGATCGAGGTTACATCTCACCCCTCCTTTTTTCCCACTGGATCCCCATAACTAATGAATTGTCATCACGACGTCTCACTTCACATCTTTTCCGTCACTCCAGTCTCACAATTCTTGAGCCTACAGAGTCGAGTATGCACAGTTGTATACCTTGTGTGCAGATAGCTCTAATTGTATAGGACAGACTCCAGTGTACTGATACCAGTAGCAATACGCTTGACTAACCAGGGCAACTTTAGGACTACTGAATAATTACATATAATTGTGCTTCTGCAAGGTCGGGCAAAATTAATTTTTCCGTTAACACTTTTCTTCTTCACAGACTGATCTTGTAGGGGAGTTTACGACCAGGATATCAGTCATAAACACAAGTACCTACACGGTTTTTGAAACGGACTCCCGACTACCCCGGGATTTCCTAACACCTGCGGCTGATTCAAGGTCACGCGATGAGGAATATCCTAATGACATGTACAGTCGGGGAATTGACGATCTGTTGTTACTCACGAAATCCCGTTTACGCATATTATCCCAAGTATCAATATGACTTGCGAACGCTACGGAACCATAATTCTTCGTGAACTCGGGTCATTTCTGATTGGAAAACGTTAGACAATCGAAAAGCACATTGCCTAAAAAGGACGATGGTCCTTGTTCCTAGTTGAATACTAGAAAACTCGCGTTTCGAACAAGTAGTTCTACGTGCTCACGTCTGATTTTGAAACTGTGTGCATGATGACTCCAAGTGAGAAGTAATAGTTTGAAACCCTTCCCCCAAACCTCACCTTCGTCAGTCACTAAAATCGGTGCTTGGATGCAAATCGCTTCAACATTAGGGAATGGGAAATACTGGGCTGTAGTCTAGGTAACAGTGACGCACGATGTCTGCATTGACCCAGCCTGTTGTTGATGAGGTGAGGATGAAGAAATCGAAGAATTTCTACAGCTTACGAAAGATGAAGGAAAAATTAAACATTTCTCTGACATCTATTTTAAGCCTCATACATACAATACTAAGAACAGAATGGACAGCTATTATAAATTTCTGGTGCTTAGCTTGACCCCTGAACAAACTGTAGAAAAAACAGGTTACCCCTACCCCACGCCCCCTTCGTCCTTTTTTTTTCTCATGATTTCTCAAGATTTAAATCTTTTGTCTTTAATGGATGCCCATTGACAAGTAAAATCATCTGGCCCCAGTTGTTGAAACGATGGATAGCACTATCCGGCGGATAAATCACTATCCACTGGATAACTCAATTGGTTTTGCTAGTGTTTATCCGCTGGATAGTGAGTTATCCGGTGGATAGCGCTATCCATCGTTTGAACAACTGGGGCCTGGTGTTAGAAAGAGAAAAATCTGCTTGTCACAGTCTTTGAGGAAAAGGATTACTAAAAGAGGAATCTTTTTTTTTGGTAAACATTCATGTGGCTAACACTTTCCCGCTGTTGAAGAGTTAAATCATCTGGCATTAAACAAAGTAAAATCTATAAGTGGCACTCTTAAAGCAAAGGGCTAAGTGAGTCCATTTCCACCATTTCTTTTGGAACCATCTATCAAATCGCCAGGTAGCAGATTGTAATAAGTTATTGTACCTGGAAAAACTCCAGGCTTGAATGAGACTCAAAGTCATGACCATGCATTCAATCCAGTGCAGGTAGGGATCTTTTCAGGATTCTTTGTGATTGCCGTATTGCCGGTGATTATTCTTTCCCAACAAGATTACCTCACATCTGCAGTTCTCATGTATGACTTTCATATCTTCTCTATCACATTTTTGTGCATTCCACTTTGCAGTTATCATTACTTTGTCATCTATTGCCAGTTTCTTTCCATGAATTCATGTCCCCCACTTCACAGGTGCATCGTGTATGTTTTCCATTTCTTTGTTCTCCAATCCATAATCATAGTTATTAATCTTTACCATCATCAGACTTTCTTGTTGACTTCTCATATTCTTGTGCCTTGGAAAATATTGTTTCCACAAGGGAGTGAATTTCTGGTAGCTAATATAAAAGAAAGAGAAAAGGAACACTTTACTAGTATCAGAGATGAGTGTTGTTCCATTGGCTGAGGAATATCACAGAAAATGATTTTCTCAAACACAGCTGGGAGAATGGGGTCCACTGTGTAGAGAATCCTCAGGTCACATGGTTTGTTGGCAGCTCAGTTTATTTGTTGCCATCCACCATTGCCTGCCCTGCCCTTCCCACCCACCCTTCATGGGTCTTTTTCATGCAGTTTTATAGCCTTTCTGATGTTTATCACATTGTATCCAGCATGTGAATAATGCATAGACTATCATAGCGTGAGATTCTGAAGGTGTATGCACACCAAAGGCACTCCAAACTAGGGGGGTCTGGGGGCATGCTCCCCCAGAAACTTTTGAAATTTAGGGTCTGTCAAATACCATTTGAAACTATTTCCGAAGAACATTTCAATAAATAAATGCAAAGGAAAATGCAGTAGTTAGTTGTTTATTTTACCCATCTGTTGAGTTTTCAGCAAGCTACAACACAAACAGGGGGTTTACAAGCAAAGGGAAAGAGGTTGCAAGTTCTGTCATACATCATCATCATAACCTTTCTTCCAAAAATAACTTAGAACCTTTAAAGGACTGGTGATGAGACTGACACTGTGCACGGGCCTCGGAGGGCCTGTACTTTATAATATAATAGAAGATCTTCAAAAAAATCTTACCAAATTTTCTCAAGTACACACATGCGTATTTATGTAAAGAACGCTATGCCCCTGTAATGTTCATGGTGAAGTTGACGGAAAAGGTAAGGAGGCACTTTGCAATGGCTTATCAAAATCATTGTGTACAGTATCATTTCTGAACAGATCTGAACAGTTAGGGGCTTTGGCAAAATTAATGTTTTCTTTTCAAGTGATATCCTGTAAAGAGGTATACATGGATCAGAGGAAGATCACTGTTGGGTCTAAAACCACCAAGACTGCTGACTTGAAACACACAAGATGCATTCATACAGGGTTAAATTCAACCCGAAGCATACCAGTTTGGATTTACACATTTCTATGTGCTTTCTTTTAAAATTTCTTTTTTCTGCAGGTACTTATAAATGTTTTTCTTCAAGGTTAACCCTGTACAAAGACACAGCAAATGAGAAACTGAAGTGCTAAGTTCATGCCAGAAACAAATAAATTATTAAGATACTTTTCCTGACAAGACAAACTACTGTAGCTACCTGTTTATGACCTCAATGGCAACTTACCTCATATTTCTGAGCTAAGTATATGCCAAATATGTTGCCCACTGCTAGTCCAACCTGTTTCATACAACAATGATTTAACCCTTTGACACCTAAACCAAACCTAAACTGGCCAGACTTATACTGGACTTATACTCTGTTGGGGTATAAAAGATTAATATAGGTAAAAACATATGTACTGTTCCACTGAGACTATTTGCCACGGTGGAAAGGAATACATTACTAGCTAAGGAATTCTAAAAAAAAGACTGTACTATTTAATGTTACCAAACAAAAAGCATACATACCAAAATGAGCTGGGTCATAAAACAACCATAATTTATATTCGCTAAATAAATTAACACTCATGTCAATAAACAGGTCCGCCTGCAGGCCTATCCCCCTGTAAATAATTTAGTAATTCAAGAAATAAAGATGTTGCTGTTGTTGTTGTTGATTGCTTGATTGATTGATTGATCGATCCTTTTTCAAACGTATCCCAGTGGGTCACCAACCAATGTGGTACAGTATTGCTGGTTTCCATATGACGTCATGGTGGCCGTGTGGGTTGGCAAGGACAATAATCCGTCTCTCCGCTGGGACCGGAACTAAACTTGTATTATTTGGCAAAAGGAAATTGTATTGCCAACCAACATGGCTGCCTTGTCACACGGGTGAATTTTAATAACAATGACCAACATGATCTACAGGCAGTATGAGATTACACAAGATTTTCATTGGGTCGGAAAAATCCCTTGTACCGATTTTAAAAATCCGCGTTTTGTTACTTGTGCGCTTACCACGAGAGATGCTAGTTGAGAGGTCCCTGGCATACTGATATCTGTAAAGATGCCTCAAATAGGTGACATTAAGTGAGGAAATCGAAGAAAGATGGCCGAATATCGTGACCGTGTTTTGTTCGGGAGACTAAACCCCAGAGTAACGAATGGTAGCCAACGATACTACAGGTCAGCGGGTCTTTTTCAACATGGCGGCCAACATAGCAAAAAATTTGTGCGTTTTGAGTTGTTTAAAACGTGTTATTTCTTTGTCTCTTGACAAGAAAAGTCTCATTTTAAGAAGCAGTAGGTTCTGCACCGAAGGTAAGAAGTCACTCACACCTTCATTTTCTCAGTGCATCATTTTTTTTGCTCCTTTCAAATAATTTTCATCATTGAAGTAGTATTAAATACAACTCAAGTGGCAGGGTCTTCAGCAACCTTTTTTCAACTTTTATTGTGTAAATGCAGGATTTACACTATTTACTCGATTAGCTGTAATCTAATGGTAATCTAATCAATCTAATGCAGCCAAAGAACAACTTAAACTTTGCACAGTTTAAGCTTCAATGAATGATCGTATCAATGAAAATTCGTGGATGAGATTTAGTTATTAATTCTCAAATTTGTTTTTAAGCTTTAAAGACGGAGGCAATAAATCAGCCAACAAAAAGGAGAGAATACAGAAAAATGAAAGCTAAAATCTACAGAGAAAACAAGCAAGATTCAAGTTTGGAAAGAGCAGCAAGAAATAATATGTGTTAGTACATGTACATGTGTATTGTTTCAGTCCTTTATGAAACTTCAGTATACAGGGCTACTCTTTGTTATTTACAGGATAGCAGCAAAAAGGAAAGGAAAGGAACTTTATTTAAGTGTCTAATGTTTTCGCACTGAAGTGCTAATTGGGGACACTGTAAAGTGAAATTAACAAATCATCACAAATCAAATCAAATTTTGGTTTTTGAGGAGAGGAGAAAATGGGAGTACCCAGAGAAAAACCTCTTGGTGCAGAGTAGAGAACCAAGAAACGCAACCCACATATCAAACTCGGGCCACATTGGTGGAAGGCAAGTGCTCTCACCACTGCGCCTTCCCTGCACCCCCTCCTCTCTCTATAGATCAGTTTTCAAAGATGCTTTTTGAATTCCAAATGTTATTGTTCACCAAGTCTGTAATTGAAAGCCATTTACTCCTTAACTGCCACCTCCCCCCACCCCCCCCCCCCCCCCCATTGAAGAGTAAAATCATCTGGCATTAGACAGAGTAAAATCTATTAAATCAATTATTAATATTAAGTCAATGGGTTTATTAATAACCTTTTTTTGAATTTATCAGTACTTGTACCATTAGAGACAATAAGGAAGGAATGGATGGCAAAAAGTGAATTCTCGACATTGGCAAAACTAGCCAGGCACTATGAAATCTTTGAGCACTTGTTTCAAAAGAAGGAATTTATGCCAACAGTGGGTTTGTCAGTAACATTTGAAGAAAAGTATCAAGTTCACTATGGCAACTTCTTAACACCATCTCAGGTATGTACTGTTGGTCAGTTACACTTGGCATTATTCATAGTAATTAAAATAAAATACTGTGATAACAATAACCATGTACTCATGTTCACAATACTGTAAGGACAGTGACCTCTTTATTTAAGTCTCAAGATTATAGTACTGTACATGTATAATGATACCCAGTCAGAAGTGCTTCACTGAGTGGGAGATGACAAATTCATTTAGGGCAGGTTAAATCAAATCTTGGTTCTTGATGAGGGAGGAAAACCATAGTACCCTCAGAAAAACCTCTTAGAGTGGAATTAAAAGGACTATCAAAGGTTAAACATACATACATGTATGGCATGGAGTAAGGGAATCAAAATAACATGAAGGACATCGGTGGAAGAGAAGTTTGCCAACCTTGCACTCCTTTTCGTTTTTGTTTATTTCATTTATATTGTACTTGTAAAAGGTAAAAGAGGGGAAAGTAAGAAACAAAAGATTTCAACATCGAAAAACCAAACAAACCAGAAAAAAATTACTGTATTTTAATTCCTCACGTAAAGATGACCCCTAAAAGTACGTAGTGATAAAAGCTTACACTTAACAACTTTCAGTTATAAGTACTAAGATGTGAAAAAAATAGGATGCACTGTGCATTGCAGTGTTTTTGTCAACATGAAGAAAATATACATGTATGTTTTAGTAACTGTACAATACAAGTTTTATTTTACGTCATTGTACAGGCAACTCATGAACCAAAAGTTAGTTATCAATGCCCTGAGGACAACAGCCACTGGACACTTGTTCTGGCTAATCCAGGTGTGTAACTGCTTTGAAAATTAATTGTCCTGATAAAATTAATAGTTTAACACAATGTAAAAATTTTTATGAGTGGATGTTTTTAAAATTTTCCTGTTATTCTATAGATGGCAACTTTTTGGAAAAGGGGAAAGAAGTTTTACATTGGATGATGTAGGTACTCAAGCATCCTAATTTCATTCAGGTTGTCAAACCAGCCACATCTATGTTCTCTTCGTTAGTGTGGAGACGTGTTTTGGTTGACATGACAGACTCTTACTGTACCATGAGAATTGTTGGTTTAGTCTTCCACTGAGCAATGGTTTGGTAACATCACATGCTGACTGCAACGAGTATCAATCCCTTTGGAACGAAGAAAAGTCGAAGAATATTTCAACGTATTACTTTAAGGCATTTCTTCTGAAAGTGAAACGCCGGAAAATCGATATTGATCGTTGCCATATCGATCTGAAGTCCTTCAACTGAGTGAGAGAAAAATTGGCATATCTTGAAAAAATCAATATTGGTCTTTGACTTATCAATTAGTATACATCTGAGTTAGTGACAAATTTGCATATTCTGACCCGTAACGATAGTCGTTTATGTGCTTCGCCTAGAGCGCTGTAACGTTTTTTTGCATAAACAAGAAACATTACTTCACATTGGTTCTGTACGTAGATGAGTGCTGGCAACCTACATGTATTGTTGGAGGTAACTTTGTTAACAGTGTTTGCACATCCTGTCTAGGGTGGGCAGATATGTCCAGAAATCCCCCTAATTGGATGCACACGGATTTCAATAAGAGTCACAAGATGTCCCCTTGCTCTAATCTCCCCAACGTAAACATCACTTGTGTCTCGGAATGCAGCCTAACAATTAAAGTGACAAGAGTATCAAGTATTTATGAGTCAATGAGTTAGTGCAGTTACCCTAACCCATAAAATGAAAGCTAAAATTTCAGAGAGTGCTAGATTACCATTAGATTACAGCTAACTGCAACGAGGGCTTAGGCTTAATCAATAAATTATTGCTATATTGACTGTGCGTCTCATTGACTCATGTCTCATGACTCATTGACTCATAAATCATGGAACCTCAAGTGACAAAGTGTTCCCCAAATGCTGTTCCTCAAGTAAGGATAAACAACTGCATTTACCCTGGCTAAAAACAACTCTAACCTTTTACCCTTGCAGTATGTACTGTACATTGTACCTTTTGTTGGAAATAGGTAGAAAAGGCTAAGGCAATTTCTCCTGGGACATGAAGATGTCCCAAGAGAAATCGAAAACAATGTTATGCAAAATTTTGGGGGGTAAACAAGGTGTATTATGGGATTTGAGAAAGTAGAAAATGGTTTTTTTTTTTTTCTCTGGCAGCTACAACCTCGTCCCCAGGGTCTCTCTTCTCTGCCTCCATTGTCGTTGACAACAATGGAGGCAGAGAAGAGAGACCCTGGGAACAAGGTTGGGGCAGTTACTGGTTGCACTACTGTTGTGTAAACGATATACTTGTAAGTAGATGAGTTCGCTGGAAAATTCCTAATACATTTCATTTGGCTGTACTTGATAAGGCCCTGATAATTTCACTTTTACCACAATGGCTTGTAATCTTGTAATCTGATAGGTCAACTTGCCATTTTCAATAAGAGTCCAGACAACGCTGCTTGCGTCATGCTCATCTCAGTGTGCTACGCAATGTAACAACCAATCAGAAATGCTTATTGTGAGAAAGTTATAGACAACACTTGCTTTTTCTTTGTGTCACAATCTTAGTCATGCTCTGAAGTACACATGTGAACATTTTCTTTGGTGTTGAATATTTTGTTAAAAAACAAATTGGACATGGTTCAGTGTTTTCTGTACTCTTACCCACAACAATATTTGTCATCAAAATGGTCAAAATGTTGCGGACTTACGAGGTGGTTTTTTTTTTTCTGCAATATTTAGTGGCAATATACCAGGATCCAGGATATCAGAGGGGCAGGTCCTTTGTGAATATCTTTCTCCTGCCCCAATGCAAGGAACAGGGTTTCACAGATTTGTGTTTTGTTTGATTAAACAAAACGGTGAACTGGATTTCACTCACAATGTCATTGCAAACCGAAGGTAGTGATCTCATAGCAATGTCACATAGCTGCTCACATGTGTCTTACTTGTATTTTCAAGGTAATGGTCAGACCTTGTGGTCACAAAAAGTCTTCAATTTCCTCTCTAACCACCATGGTGGGAGGGAAACAAAAACTGTTTTAGTTACACTGTTGCATTCAAGTCAAATGATTTTTCCATTGCAAGTGTGAGCTTGTACAGGAAGATGTACATCTATGCTAAGTAAAAACGAAAGGATAGTTGACAAACAGTTAACAGTCTAAAAAACTTTCTGATGGCCATGTTTTTTTGTTAAATAAAATTAAACTGACCATGTTAGTGGAGCAAGCCTACATGTACATCCCATGGGTTTTATAAAACGTTTTTCAGTAAAAAGGATGAAACAATCTAGGTATTAATCTTTTTCTTTTTTTAACCTGTCCAAGGATTCATTGTATCTTTTTCTTCACACAAAATGTAGTCTTTTTCTTTTTCGTTGACAGTATAAAAGCCTTGAGTTTAAGAGTACCCTGCTTTTTTCCTTTTACTTTTAAGTTATTTCTTTTTAGGTTTTCCTTACTTGATTTATAGGTGATTTGTAAGTCTGGATTTAAGCCTTTAACACCTAAAGCGGCCTAAACCAGTCAATGGGTTAATGGTCATTTAATTACGTGTAACTTTATTATTCAACAGAGATATAACCAGTCGCACCTTCTCCTTGGCAGAGTTTCTGTCCAAACACTGTGATGATCTAACTCCTGCTGGCTTGTGTTTTTTCCAAGCTTCTTGGGACAAGAGTGTTACTCAAACTTACTTGGAAACATTGGGTAAAACATTATACCTATTGTAAACTCATGTTCATCTTGCATGGTTTTGATGCTACAATGTATACTGTACTCTGAAGTGAAAATGATTAAAACCATTTCAGAGTCTTCAAAACACCATTTTTAAAGGTACAGTGTAACTATAATAATTATTATACGGTATTATGAATATGTTACAAGATTTTTAAAGCAGGAATATTTCTCAGAAGAGTGCGATTGATTAAAGACAGTATTCTAGCTAGCTCCTAGTCAAAGCATCAAGCACACTTGACTAACTTTTCCATCAAGCCGTTCTTTCAAGCAAAGGTTTGTGACCAACAACCCTCACCAAAGGAAACAGGAGACATTAGTTTAACATACCATTTACATTTTATGGATCATTCGTCAGTGGATATCCTCAAAATACAACTAAAGGACTTCAGCCAAAAAGTGCAGACCACAACATTCAACCCATGTTCGTGAGCCGCAAAATTGACCAGGAACTCAAAGTTTGTGAAACAAAACCATTGATCTTCAATCAACAGTGTGCCATTTCTAGATTCCAATGTGACCTGTGTGATGCAGGTTACGGTATGTAGGCTACTGGTGCAGACATTAAATTTTGCATGATAGTGAGGAGGGTCACAAAACACCAATCATCCTCTATTTTCAAACACTATAATAACATGTACAGGAAGGTCCCTGAAAATAACAAAAACCCAGCCTAAACGAAAAAAAAACATTTTGTTTAATTGACTTTTGCACACCCTATTGTTAATTATTTCAGAGCCAAATACCGGTCTAAATACTTTAAATCGCAATTTTGTAGTTACCTGTACCTTTGAAAATGGCATCATAGAAGACTCTCATTTATTTCTGCTTGTCTTAACTCTGAAAAGACCTTATTCGCTTGTCAGTTTTTGTCCCAATGTAAATCACAACAATACTCAAGAGGGCTTTTTCTGTCAAAGTGGGACATCCTTTTGCTCACATGCACCCTTTTGAATTCATGAACAGGACAAAGAATTGAATCTCCTGTGTATCGTCACATGATCTGTATTGGGAAAACAAAACTGACAAGTGATTACACCAGTACATGCAAATTCTATTGAATCAGGGGTGATCTAGGGTCCTCGTTCCTTTTAATGAGATGTTTGAGGTAAAAGGCTGTTAAACTTCTCACCCCTGGACCCAGCCCTCTTCATGAGTAAAATTGTCTGGCATTTGAGTAAAAAGTGCAGGTGTCTTTCTTTGGAGGGAAAGGGTCAACCGTCACTAGTTTGTTTTCTAACTGCAGGGATCACGGAGCCAGCCTACAAGGAAAAAGAGTTTGTGACACCCACCAAGGCCAGGAAAATACTAATAAAGAATTGGTTTGAGAGCAAATACAGGAATATGTAATGACTATTCAAGCAATTGTGTATCAGATAGTTATCAAGATAATCTGAATTATAGACCGATATTGTACATGTAGTGCAGTCTGATTATCAGAGAGTCCAATGTTGCACTCCATCCACTCACACCATACAGACTAAAATAGATATTCTTAGTCATGTCTTTTTTATCATTCCAAAATGTAAATAAAGCACAACTTCAACAAGATCACCTTTTTGAATTTTCATTGTCTTTTTAATTACATGTTATTACTATCATTCATGATTATTGCTGTTCACAGGAGAATTACACATACAGTGTATAGTGTAGCTCTTTTTATCATGGCTGCGATAAGTTATTGCAATAATGAACCCTGCCCATGGTAACATACCAGTAAAGGAGGTCAATAATAATAATTATTATTATTTTTTATTATATATTTTTTTTAATTCTTAAGTTTTGACCAGCTCATTTAAGCACATAAGCACACACCCCACATAATGTAGCTTGCCTTCTGCCAATACAAGCAGATAAAGCTTCTTAATCGTTGCCAAATCTGTCCATTTTGAATGCCACAACAGGGATTACCTACATTTTCGAACTCACTTTTGGCTAATTTCACCCAGTAAGGAGACTTATTTACTACTGGGAAGTTGGCTGTTTCTTTAAAAGTTTCAGCAATACTATTATTATTGTAGTGGACCAGTCCAGATGGCTACATTATGTTATGTGATTTGCTGATTTTATTAAACATTACTATTAACTCTCGATTGAACTGTCACTGTGAATAGGATTGACAACAGTGAAAGTATACTGTAAGTCAAGAGTTTGCCAGAAGGTAATTTAAATACCCAGTTCGTACATGTTAAGTCTCCTTAGCCTGCATACATGTAACTGGTGGTTCTGTTGTTGCAGAGAGCTATGCTGGCTAACGTTTGTTCACATTGTAATGTCATCTCCTATCAAGCAAACTTGCCATTTCTGTTAAAATAATACATTGCCTACTGCTATAGTTTTTAAGAGGGCAGAGGGCAATGACTGAGGATAACTGCTCCACCATGAGCCAGCATCCAAATCTGAGGGATTTAAACACCCACAAGTACATCTATTGGCCATTCCGGAATTGTGTAGGGAACTGGGGTGTGTTTCAAATTTGAACCAATCGATAAATTGACACCATCGCATGAAAGATAACGTTGAGATTGGCCATCTGCCCAAGTTTGATGCTTTTAGGTCGAACAGAGACGAAGTTACGGAGTTAAAAACATAGTGAAAAATCCATCCAAACC
>OX421447.1:43414110-43451610 GCA_949126865.1 Montipora capitata | reverse complement strand
TTTTTTAATAATCACCTATGTAATTATACCAAAGCAATAATTTATTCACCTAAGGGCTCAGTGAATATCGTTGAATAAAAACCGAGACAAAATATTCACTGAGCCTGACTAGAGGTGAATAATAATTAATTACTATTGTTTAATTATAAAATAATAATTAGGATAGTAAATGCACTCTCATTGGTCAATAGCTGTGTTTAGATAAGAGTATGGAAACATGGCTGTGACATCACGCAAATTTTGATTGGTTATATGCTGTCAGACGCACATTTTGATTTGCTGGTAGGAAATATGAGTGTGTATCAAGAAAATCTGTTTCAATCAAGAATTTTCCTTCATTTGTTCCCTTCATTTCTTGAATTATCTTTGAGAAATATTTTCTAAAAGCAATAGAGGACCTTTTTCCATGTTTCAACAGCCTCATCTAAATACTCGGGGAAGTTGGGAGGATTCTGCTATGCTATGGAAACATGGAAAACGTGACCTCTACTGCTTAAGGACGTTCGCGCGAAAAATTTTCAACATTGATTTTTTTCGGAAACTTTTACCACTGTAAGATGATGAGTTAGTTATGTCAGAAATGTAAAAAAAATGGGGGGTCACCGACTTAGTTTTGGAGAGAACATGCCCGGAAAAACACCCAAAATGTGACAAAATCGGGCTTCGTTAGCGAATAAGGCCAGTGTCTATAAACCCAAATATATTGCAATTAAATCTTTGAAGTGAAATCTTCTCTGCCAAATATTGTTTAAGTGGACTTATTAAGTGAATTTAGTCAACTGGTGAGGTTCCTTAAAGATCAAGTTCGCATTTAGCGACCACAGTTTCACTTGCCTTGCAGCCGCAAGATGGCAAGATTTGATGTCCCGTGAGCAGAAATCTTGAAATGTTTTTAACTTCCCACATTGATTTTTTGTTCATTTTTGGACAACGTGGAGATAATTGTAAATAAAATCCGTTTCTGGAAAGAAAAATAGGGGTCACCGAACGTCCAAGACCGTTAAATCCAGGAAAAGCTATAGCAATGGCCTTTTGCCCTATCATTTCTCATTTTATTACTAAGCGCGCGCGCTCGTGTATGACGTGGCTTGTGCATTTGCGTGCGCGGTAAGGATGCGTCCTTAAGTATAATAATTTTACATAGGTGATTAATATTTGGAAAAACCTAGACTTCATCAAAAAAACCTCCTCTTCATCTTGGTTTTTATTCCCCGATATTCACCTTGCCTTTGGCAAATCATTGTTAATGACTGGCTATTTTTTGTTTATTTTTGGACAACGTGGAGATAATTGTAAATAAAATCCGTTTCAGCCCAACTGGAAGTTTTAACCAGATGCTACCCAAAACAACTCAGTCAGTGCTCGACCTGAGGGAGATTGTCCTTTTTTCACGAAGCTTTCACAGCATTCCCCTTATGAACTCTGGGAAGGAAGAAAAAAATTAGAAAAACAGGTATGCCCTTCATAGTTCCCTCCAATATCTTGTTAATGAGTGCTGTAGAAACTGCATTTGAAGGGTTTTATGCATAAACAAACCAAAAAATATTATTATAATATTTCTACACCAGTCAAATGCACAAGATAAAAGAACAGTAGTCAGAAAAATAAAATACATCTATGTTCTTTGGCCTGACCATTATTTTCATTGAGTCACCTTCATTCTTTGCTAACCACCTGCAACAATCTTTCAAAGAACCTAGGTGCTGTTTTTTTTTTACTGGAAATGAGGTTGCAATTAAATGTACATGTATGTACCTTGGGTTTTACTGGAAATGAGGTTGCAATTAAATGTACATGTATGTACCTTGGGTGCCAAAGGAATTTTTTACGTCTGAGAAAATGCCAAGCAAAGCCAATGGATGGCTTTTCAAATTGCATGGCATCCTCCCAGACAAATTTCTCTAGCACCCAAAATATGAACATGTGGCACTTTCCCGTACAACAGATTGGTAAACAAACTTTTTTTTTTACATGTAAGTTGACATTAACCCGTTGACTCCTGTAGGAGTAAGACTTTGATGGATTTCCCTCTGTCTAACACCACACAATTTCACTCGTCAATGGAAGACAGTTCAGGAGTCAATTGATGGGTTAACAACCTCTATATCCACTCAAAAAACTATGGGCCCTTTAACCTATTGACTTCTTGGAGTAAGACTTGATAGACTTTACTCTGTCTAATGCCAGACAATTTTACTCGTTAATGGGGGGAGGGGGGGGGGGGGGCAGTCCAGTTCATGTATTCTTCTCTCTGCTGTATGTATCCTTTTGTGGGACAAAAAAAAATGCTAAATGCCCACATGCACAAGCAGGTTTACATGTAAACCATTAATTTTAATTATCACCTCTTCTTTCTTTCTTTCTTTGTGAGGGTGATGATCTTCCTTCTTCAAGAAAATTATTAGAAAATTACACTGTAAAATGCATCTGCAGTTCGCTCAGTTTACACTACAATCGGATGGAATGCTACATCTTTTGTTTCCTAGTTACATATTAGCTTTGCATGCTGAATTCAACTGACACTGATACCTTGTATTTACATTGTAATAATTACTATATATGAGTACATAAATTCATTGGAAGATCTTAGTCTGTATTTTCTCTGTCTGGTAGTGGTGCAGATCTGTTTGTAATACTTGAAACTAAGGAGGCTTTCCAATTTTCTTCTGGTATGACTTTAGCCCAATCTGGAATGGATGATGAGGGAAGCGTTATGCCTGTCATGACCTGTCTGATGAGATCTACTTGTTCTGTAATGAAAAAAGAAAACAACTTCAGTTGGAAAGTATCTTAATCACTGGGATGCTGCCTGAAGTACATGTAGTATAGTCGAAAATCTGACTAACCCTTTCAGCAGTTTAAATGTTTCAAAGCACTCTTAGAATTTCTCAGTAAAAAGCTCAGCACAACATTTACAGTAACAAGTTATCATTGTTGCATGATCGTCTTCATCTACATACAGCTGTAAGATATAGTATCTAGAACATGCGACTTATACGGTAACTCGTTTAAATCTGCATTAAAATGGTTTAACCAGCATGGAAACAAGAAAATGATCTCACTGCGTGATGTTTATATTAAGACTACTAAAATTTCATTAATTAGGAAATGACAAAATTCATGTGAAAAACACTCTTAACTACAACTGCAGTAGTTTCTTACTGGAAAGATGCACAACAGGCCCCAGTTGTTCAAAAGGTGGATAACGCTATCCACCGGATAAATCACTATCTGATGGATAGCGCAATTGATTTCGCTATTACTTATCCACTGAATAGTGATTTATCCGGCGGATAGCGCTATCCATCGTTTGAACAACTGGGGCCTGACCGTTTTCAGGATGTTCACACGGATTTCACTGAATTAAAGTTAGATTCCTTGAACTGTTCCAGTATGAGGATTTTTCAACAATATTAATAGATTGGTTTCCCTCCACTTGCCTTGCTTCATCTCTGTGTCATCACATCTGACAGATTTGTTGCCTGCTGTAACACTAAATGGCAATTCATTGTCAACTGCTGAGACTTGCTCTTCCTGAAAGTTCAATACATTAATATGATAACCACACATGTTTAAAATTTGTTCATGAGTTCACGAAAAGCATTGATGCAAGACAGATAAGTCATGAAGAGTGGGCTTTGCCATCTGGTCTGGACATTACTAAACAATGACACAGCGAAATGAAGCACCAAAACACCATGTATGACCCAACCATACATTGAATACTAACCGACAAAGGTTGGATTTGAGATTAAACATCGTTTTAAGCCTAATTAGACGTAAAAAGTTATTGCTCCTAATCTCAGTCTTAATCTGAATCCTAATCTTAATCTCAATGAATTAGGAGCAACAACATTTTGATATTTAATCTCAAATCCAACCTTTGTCGGTTAGTATTGATATAGCTTACAAAGTGCACTGGGGAATAGCAATATTTCTTGTTTACAAACATTGACGTCGCATTTCTTTTGATATTTGTCACCCACTGAACAAAAAAAGTTATAGTTTCAACAGCCAAATAGCTTCTGGTTGGCATATTAATAACAATGGGTGTTCAAGTAACGAGAATTATCGCTATTAAAACAATCAAGAATGATGAAATATGTACTTTGAGTGAAGAAGACTAAGGCATTTTTCTTGTTTCAACCATGTTCCACGGGTCTAACATTTCTCCACACCTTTAGGAATGAGCTTCCACTTCTTTTCAATGATTGTTGATAGGTGGAAATCAGACTGGTATTGACAAATGGCGAGTCACACAAGACACATATTTCGAAGATTTGATCTTGCAGGCCTAGGATTACTATTATTCTGCACCAACGTATTACAGAATGGCCATTCTGTGGTTTGATAATGTACAACTGAACGTCTTTTCTGTGAAACCAGCATAAAAGGGCAACCCTAAAATCCGGAATCCGGAATCCGGAATCACAGGTCATTGTTTTACCAATACAGAGAGTAAAAAATATCCTAAACATTCATAAAAGCTAACCTTAGGCCTAAAAACGTTTGTTTAGGCCTAATTAGGCCTAAGGTTAGCTTTTATGAATGTTTAGGATAGTTTTTACTCTCTGTATTGGTAAAACAATGACCTGTGATTCCGGATTCCGGATTCCTGCTTTTAGGGTTTCCCGCATAAAAACAAATGCCATAGCTACGAGTAAAAGAAACCATGAGATAATCGTTCTACTAAAGACGGAAAAAGGCACTATATGCACCTGCGATGACCACAGATTCGTAGCTTGTTCACTGTCCCCTTCATCTTGAGCAAGCTCCACATATCCAAGGTTCACTTCTTCCTCGTCCTCCATGTTTTCTGCATCGTCGTCACTACTCGACAAATTTTCAAAGATTACAGGCGGCACTGGCTCGTCTTCTTCAGAGCCTGAGTTTTCTCCCACAGGAGGAATATCCTTAGGAGAAATTTGTGGGGGCATTGTTTGATTATTTTCCAATAACTTGGACATTCAGAACGATATTCTTGGTCGACTGGATAACATCTTAACCTTTCCCTGTTGACGGAGCTGTCCTGGGTACCAGTAAAAGGGCACGCAATGAGTACACAATGACTGACCACTGACTACTTCAGTGGAACCCGGTTAATACGACCACCTTCGGGCCATGGAAATTTGGTCGTATTAACGGGGTGGTAGTATTAACGGGGTAGGGTCAAATTATGATGCAAAATGCTTTTAAACTACATTCTACTACAGTACATGTATAACTTCAATCCGCTAAAAATCAATCTTTTTGCAGTTAATTAACAACCTCACAACGGCAATTCAATGCAACTGAACAATGTAACAGTAAACGAAACCAAGAAATGGAAGCAAAAGCACAAGTTTAAGTTGTTGGGAAAGCCGTTAATCGTGGGGGAGGATACGGGATGGAAATCCCATACGTTTAGAAGTTTACTGGACAGCCAACTTGAACGTTGATATGCTTAACAAATTATTAGACATTTCAAATAACCATCTGTCAGAAAAGAACAGGAAATGGACTTGAAGAGAAAAGCCACCCTGGAAGGCAGCAGAAACAAGAAGGCAAAATAACTTTGAGAGCCTCGAAATGCTGCAAAGTTAAGTCTATCAGATCTTTTGTAGTACTGTATTAAAAAAATGCATCCTTTTTACTGAACACTGCAATTTACCGGATGTCATGCTAACCACTAACACCTTTGGCTAAAAAACATTCAATAAAATATTAATCCGTTATTGTTTGTCAGATTGTGTCTGTTTTCATTCAGCAGCCCCACCAAGCATTTTGACTGGTCGTACTAACGGGGTAATTCTATAAAGAAAATAACGACTGAGGACTCCAAAAGTGGTCGTTGGTCGTAATAACGGGGTGGTCGGATTAACGGGGTTTTCAGATAAGAAAATGAGTGGGCTTTTGTTCGGGCCACAAAAAAGTGATCGTAATAACGGGGTGGTCGTATGGCGGGGTTCCACTGTACCCATAAATCTGATATTGAACGATAACAAAGCTGAATAGAATTTGAGGACCGAAAATTGTTTTACTTGAATATGCTGGTATTTGCATTTGCCGGGCGAGAGCTATGGGTGCACAATTGTGAGGCCGAACGAGAGATGACATTCCCTGGTAGCAGAGGTCTAGCTCTTTTCTGTTGCGTTCGCTAGGCTGAAGAGTACGGGAAAAGAGACCTCTGCCACGGGTCGAAACTCACTCTGTTGAACATGCGCGGCGGTTACTTAGCGACCGTGATACTTCATGTTGGGTGGGCTCACTTAACAACCACTTTCAATGTATTAAAGGTCAGCCTGATAGTGAGGCTTATTTAGAGGACACAAACAAAAGAAATGAATAAACATGTTCATTCATTTCAGTAACACAAATGAGAGACACCCTTGGATGGGATACACTTGAGTGCAGGAGACATCTGGCTGCTGTAACTACCTTCTACAAGTCAATCAACAATCACATCTACCTCCCCATTCGGATTCCTGTCTCCGTCCGGCCCGCAGATCCTCGCACACGCTCAAAACACCCCTATACGTTCCGACACATTGCCACCAACACCAATGCCTACAAGTACTCCTTCTTCCCTCGCACAATACCTGTATGGAACAGTCTGCCTACTACAGCCGTCACTGCTACCAGTCCTGAAGCCTTCCAAGTATATGCCTTGCCTATCATTAGAACCTTTTTCCATCCTGACTAACTTTTTTTTTTTCACAATGTATTTATTTTTTGTATTCATAGTATTTATTGCATTATAAATGTTGTGTGTACATTAATTTCAAAGTTGGAGCTAGTTGTAAATTTGTAAGTGTGCTGTACGACATCCTATTAAATGTAATTTTAATTGACATTCTTTTAGCTTCCGGCATGGTTGTAAGACCACGAGGATTAAAATATAAGTAAGTAAGTAAGTAAGTAAGTAAGTTTGATTTGTTTGTGCAATTGTGTCCTCTAGGCCTCGTTGCCAAGCTGTGGTCTATTACTGTAGAGGAATGCGCGCGACACAGCGGGCTTCAGTCGCAGTCAGCAAACATAACATGTGGCATGCTGTTTGAAGACTTTGAAGAGTGCGTCCAAGGTTGTGGACGGCGTTTGGATCAAAATGAGTTTTGACCCATGGCAGCGATCTCTTTTCCGGTATTCGTCCGCCCAGCGAAAGCAAAAAGAAAAGAGATCTGCAGGGAAGAGATTACCTAGTGGCAAAGGAATACGTATTTAGGAACTCTCCAACAATTTAAGTATCTCACTTCATCGAACCAACCCAAACGTTAATACGTTCATTAAAATACCCGGAAGTAGTAGAAAGGGAACTGAGGCAAGTACCCATAATTGTCGTGGTGGTCGTCGTGGTACGAGCAAAATGAGAAGTATTGATTTATTGGGCTGGTCTATAAGAGAGGCAGAGTTTGTGATGCGCACTCGCACTCACTATCGTGTGCACTTTCGTCATCTATTACATCCATTTAGACCTTGAATTGCTGATGATCCTTGCAATCTGATTGGTTCTCAGCAGTGCGATTTATTCACGAATCTCACTATTTTTTGTTCTAAATCGCATTTTTTTCGCAACCAATGAGAAAATACCACTAAAACAAAACGACGAATCAGAATCAGCGCGACGAAAATGCCAGGAATTGGATCCATTGCATGCCAACTTGCAATTTTGGTTCGTTCTGGCACCAAAAACCAGATGCAGGGATAGATAAATTCTTGAATTGAAAGACGAAGCCGCCGAGGAATATTGGGACCACGAGGACTTAGAGGTTTCATGTGCATCTAATTACGTGCATTTCTGGACATAAAGCGAGTTTCAATCGAGTGTCGTGAAACCAAAACCAAAGTAATTACTTTGGCCAATCAAAAAGGACGGAGACAATCCAGTAAACCAATCAAATCTCCAAGTAATTACACGCAGCCGACACAAAGCGAGGGTAAACGTGCACGCGCGAACCACGATTGGTTTTGGTTTCACTTCTGATTGGTTGTGAGTGGCGCGAGAACTTTCAACCAATCACTTAGTGAAGTGATGCAAAACCAAAGCAATTCGCTAATTACTTTCGACACTCAATTGAAAACCGCGCTAGAGCAAGTTTCAATCGAGTGTCGTAAAACCAAAACCAAAGTAATTACTTTGGCCAATCACAAGGGACGGAGCCAATCAAGTAAACCAATCAAAAATCGAAGTAATTACACGTAGCTGACACAAAGCGCGGGAAAATGTGCACGCGCGAGTCACTATTGGTTTTGGTTTTACTTCCGATTGGTTGAAAAAGTGGCGGGAGAACTTTGAACCAATCATTGGGTGAAGTAATGCAAGGAAACGGCAACTGACTGATTGACAGTAGAAAGCTGATGAACGGATTCATGCTTAAAGAATACTTAGATTAGATTTGCAGATTACCTGTCCTCGTACTCGATGGTCTTCTCACTAAAGTCAATCTCTACATCTCTATGCAATAAGCGCCTTCAAAATTTTCTCATATTGCAGTGTAAAAGCTTGTTTTATAATGAATTTCCTGCTTATACGAAAAATGAGTTTCACTCCGGTCTTCTTCTTATGATCTTTGTGCGGAAATTATGTTCTGTCCCACAGTACGTAAACGTAGAACAACCAGTTGTGGTCTTAATTCTTCTTCTAAGAATACATTAGTGATCTTTGGAATGAAAATCAGTCATTCTTATTAACAAGGATTGTGATAGGACTAAAAAAGAATGCAAGCAAAATGTGACTATGAATCATTCAATGCCACCCTGGGGGTGAGAGAGACTCGATAAATCCACCACCGAATTAATGTTATTTCATTATTAATGATACTAATCGAGAGGTCTTGTGCATGAAACCCAGCGAAGTTAGTAAAACATTTTCACAAGCGTGTTTTACAAAAGAGCAGATAGGAAAGGGGAATTGATCATTCTCCAAAGCCCCAGTGGGCAATTTACTTCTCAAGGGCAGCGGCAAAGAAAGAAGAAATGTCATAATTTGCAAAAAAAACTAGGAGGGTCTGGCAATGGAGAAAGCGCTATTGACATTTTCATCACTCTTTTATCTTGCTGGATTTTGTCACGGTAAGTCCACCAATTATTTTCCTTTCTTGAAAACATTACTTCATTTTTGTAATACCAGAATTCCCTCACTTCTTTCTGGTGGGAAATCGTTGGTAATTCATGCTCTCCTCGGTTACTTGAATATTTCTTTGACTAATAAAAACATGACATGTGCAATGCAAAACAATTTGACTGAAAACAACATTTTGATCTTTAATTCTGACTGTGTATAATTCTCAATTTTCGGAAAAGAACCGCTCAAAACACAAACCAGTTCATTTAAGTCTTCAGAGGAAATTGCTTTTTTTCTTCTTAGCTTGTACAAAAATTGTTACGGAGTTCTCAGCTCATCTGTGGCGGCTAACTTTATTTCTCGATTTATAACCTTTTCCAGCCATAGCCTGAACTAGATGCAAATTAAAAACGCGAAGTTTTTCTCTCTCTCTTTTTTCTTAGTACTCTTTCATTTGCACGGTTTTTGTGTTCAATTTTTGTAAAAGTTTAAGGATAACATGAATAGAAGTTCAATTCCATCATGTGAATCGTTTTTCTGATCACAGGCTGAATTTGATATAGTTACAGCCGAAGTTTTGAATTTCAGTTAACCTCGTAAATTATTAAAAACCGACATCGGATAAGATGTTAAATTTTAAACCTCAGGCCCGGGTTGCTCGAAGCATGGTTAGCGCTAACCAGCGTTAAATGCCATGGAAACCTACAGGTTTTGATACCTCTTAACCAACGGTTAGCGCTAACCAGGCTTCGAGCAACCGGCCCCAGTTGGGCATCTATACTGAGGTCCGAACTAACCATGAAAGTCAACGTGAACTACTTATACCGGCCTTAGTTTAGTTTGATTTCACTAGGTGATCTTAGCCGGAAGATTATGTAGATCATGAACAAATTGTGTGATCAAACTTTACTTGCGAAGTCACTGAGTAAAAATAGCCTATGAAACTTGGAAATGTAAGTCATCTTGAAGACATGAGCCGGCTAAGTAACCGGATGGTAGCCATGTGCGTTTTGCTCAGCCTATAGAATTCTTATGACCAATGCTCGAGAAGAGAAAGATATTTATGATTTCCGTTTCGGCAAGGGTCTTCCACTTACATTAGGTATTAAGCCACATGCATCTAATGAGAATGCGCGAGAATTTACACAATTTAGGATAATTGTTAAATATCATGACAAAACGCAACACATTTTCATCCTCAGTTTGCCATCCGTAACTCAACAGGAGATAATGGATACTCATTGCAGTTGCACAGTTTTATGTTACGTTATCAATTGCAAACTGCATTATATCTTTGAGTTTCTATTGATTATATACGCTTCAGCTGTCTAAAGATAGCTAGAACAATTATAACAATTGAAAGAGAAGCTAAGGGACTCTTCCGTTTCTTTATTTTAAAGGTGCAGTGTCACGCAATTTTAGTCAGACTTTGCATCAATGAAGACCAAAAAGTAATGCTGTAGTTTTGTTGCAATGATCCGGCTTTGTTGTTTGCAGCCAAGGATAGAGAGGATGGAAATGGATTCACGGAAACTCAGTGCTATCATAATTTATGTAATTTAGATGTTTATCCAGTTTCGACCTCAAAACAGCAAATTTAGCATGACAGTGCTTCTTTAGGATCTTGTGTAGTAATAATATTTTCCAAAGTTCATCTTTATTTATATGAAACGGCTGTACATGTTTTACTGAGGAAGTTTGTAAATTAAGCTTTTAAAGATGCGACCTATACCTTTCCATGGTTAGGCTGATAGTACGACATGAGTGAAACCTATTATACAGTCAACTGATTTGTTTGTAGGTCTCTACTTTTCGCCAGAATTCATTTATGTTACAATCTATGAGGAGCGACCGGTGGGTAAGTACAATATTTTCTCTCGGCACTATCTTTTATCTCCAAGTATACTGACCATCCCCATCGAACAAAAATTGAACCTCACTCGAGAGTTAAGTTTAACTTCCCAGACAGCAAAATAGATTGCACTGAAAGGCTAAGCATTAATTGCAGCATAAACCGTTTCTCATGGATGAGTTTTGCAAATAGTTTAAATTTGCGGAGGGTCTAATATGCAGGTCGCAGGTCGCAGGTCACAGGTCACAGGTTGCAGGTCATTGTTTCACCAATACAGAAAGTATCCTAAACATTCTTAAATGCTAACCGTAGGCCTAATTAGGCCTAAACAAAAGTTTCTAGGCCTAAGGTTAGCTTTTAAGAATGTTTAGGATACTTTCTGTATTGGTGAAACAATGACCTGCAACCTGTGACCTGCGACTTGCAACCTGCGGATTAGACCCGCCGTTAAATTTGGGGCCGACCAAATTCGTTTCGTGATGATCGGGAACACAAGGATGTCTACTCATTACGTCATATTGTTTCACTCGGTATAACAACAGTTGTTTGGTGATACACTGTTGTAAAGTCAATCCTTCTGAATCTTGAAACTCAGATCTTTCTGATTTGTCTGTGAGGTTTCAAGTCATTTGTGTCCCAGACTTTGCCGAGACTTTGCCACTTAGGGACAAGCCGTGGTCACTCAGCTACTAGCGAGCTTACGCAACAGGACCGTCTGGAAGACTTAGGACGGCAAAATGACGAAAACATGTCGCGTAAGATCGGGAATGCACAGTCTCGCGCGACTTTTTCGCCATTCTGCCGTCCTGAGTCTTCCAGCCGTCCTGTTGCGTAAGCTCGCTACTAAAATGGCGGACAACCAGAGACCAAGGGCGCTTTCTTTTGTCACAACTGGCCGGCCAGACCCGTCAGTTTGCAAAGAAAATGCAACAATTTTGAAGAAACTCTTGCATTATAATCCTTCGTATTCTTCCGTGTGGCCGGCCAGTTCTGTCAAATGGAAAGCGCCCTAAAATTCCGGCTAGAAATCACTATCGATATATCAACAACGTCTTTTTATTAATTTTTTCATCATCTCTTCTTTTCTTAAGGCTCGTTTGTAGTTCAAGTCCATGCGGGTCCAGGAAATGTCACATACGAGTTAGGTGCAGATGGTGGAGCATTCTTTGCTATCAACAGTTCCTCGGGAAATATCACTGTGCTGGAAGATCTCGACCGAGAGGTTTGTTCAGTAGTATATATGTTAATTTTCTTTTCACCTTCTGCATTAATGTCGCTTCTTTTGGACCTAGCGGTATTCTTGTTTTCTATTAAACATTGACGACTCACAATTTGCCAACCACGGAACAAAAGTTATTGTTTCAACAGCCAATTAGCTTCTATATTAATAACAATGGGTCACGTAACGAGAAATATCGCTATACTCCCAGAATTGGCTGTTTCTTCATCCTGAAGAAAGAGGTTAGGAATTTCATCCACATACACATGCATTGGTATGTGATTTCTGGTCATCGGCAGGTCGAAAACACAGGTCACAGGTCAGGTTGCCGGTCAGGTCAGGTCAGGTCACAGGTCAGGTAAATAACGCCACATAAATTCCACAATATGTCCTGAATACACATATAATTTTGCGCTGAACAAATTTGGCAATCCTGTCTTCAGACCACTGTCCTTCGATTTGGTTTGTGTGTTTACTGTTCTCATTTACAAATTCTTTTGAATCATCAATGGTTTTTTGAGTATATCCATGCTTTTCTAGGTTAATCTATTTCTGAAATAAATTATAAGAGTTCCTTCAATGCCACCGAATACCCACTGTCCTAATTAACTCCGTGACCATGTCTGGTACCGGTACTTGCGTTTTCAGACTTTACTTTTTTAATTTTGTACCGTTTTCCCGTGACTGACAATTTTGCAGCTATCACGCATTTATAACAATAATAGTAGTAATTCAAAGTACCTTTGCCTGCATAGTTCGAAGGAAATGGGATACAAGCAAGGATCTCAAAGAATAGAGTGGTAAAGTGTGATGTCACAAATATTTAAAATTATGAAATTATGGGATTCATTAAGATCTTCAGAAAGTACATGATGAAGAATGGCCATTTGCCAAAAATTGGCATCTTATTGCAGTTTGGGGATGAGATATTGTCCCTTTCATGCTACAGTGACTCCATACAAGTCCTTATAATTTTGTCTTTGTTCTAAACGGTTTAGAACCACTCTATGGGTGGCATTGTTTACTTTAAGGTTCAGAATGTGGCGCTACACAATTAAATCTGTTCCAGCAGAATGAAAACAATGAATTTCGCATGCAAGTTGCTTCCTACTTGTACCTTGTTCTTGGCTTTGCTTGAATCTGCCATTTCTGTGGCTTTTAGCCTCATGCTCAGAGGATAAATCATGTGATGACAGGAGTTATGGGTACTGCCATAATTTATTTATTTATTTAATATTTCTCTTTATTTCCTTGGCAGAAAAATTATTCTTCCTATTGCCCTGACCTGATCTGTGACCTGTGTTTTAGACCCACTGTTGTGCGACAGGCAAGGGCTGGGGGGCTCTGTCTTGTGTTTTTGTAGCCCTCTCCTTTTCTGGGAATTTGTTGTTCTAGTCTCAAACAGGTAGTATAATCCATTTTATGGATTCAAAGGAAATTCAGCACTTTAGTTTTGAATCGGTTTTACCCCATTGCCCTTAGCCTTAGAATAATTATTTCTTATGGTTATTATAAATCACTTATAGTACGTATACCCTGTGGGAGACATAAATACATACAGTGTAATGTGCAATAGTTATAAATCTCTTACTATCTACCAGGAGCTAAGTTCTACCAATGGAAAATTTACAGTATTTGCTTTTGATGATGCTGGGGATAAGGTTGGTCATAATCTTTGATGTTTCCTTGAAACAACTTTTTTCCTGTGTTGTTTTCATTGCTGTGCAGTGGAATGTACGTTACACCATGTACATGTGGCTAATGTTCAGATTTCATGTGGCCTTGTCTATGACTCTCACCACACGGTGACCACATTTATTTACTGATTTGTCTTAAGTTTGTTCTATGTTTTGACTTTTAACAGGCCTCTGCAACTGTTCTCTATTGGATCCTTGACATAAATGACCACTTTCCACACTTTGAGCACCAATACTACCATATTAGAGTCAGAGAAGTAAGTTGAGATCATCATATTATAGTAAGTATTAATTTTGGTCTGGTAATTATTGGTTTCCACTAAATCCTTTCAGATTCTGTGCCTGTTAGTGGCCTCTTTGGGGGGTGGTTCCTTCTTCCATGGTTGTCACGGAAACCTCCTCTCTGCACATTGGAATTGAAACTCTGCTAACCTTTAAAGTGCCCCAGCCTGTGACCAAAAAAATCAATTATCTTAACACTAAGCAGCCAAAGTTGTAAACCTAGATTTCAAAAAGACACCTGTTTATTTTCAAGTGGAATTTTCCTATTTAGTGGTTTGCCATTACTAACTTTAAGGTCTTGAGAGAGCTGGATCAAGGAGAAAAATAATGACGTCAAAGGTTCACTAGTTTAAGTTAGAATACAATGCGTGTGTATGCCACAGAATTAATATGCAGCATGGGAGTTTTGGGCTTTCAGACTTTTAAACTTGTGTTTTGCATACATAATAAGCTGCATTCACACGCTGAAATTTGAAGCTAGTGAGCCTTTGACATCACTTTTCCCTGGATCCAACCTCTGAAGTCCAATCTGTCAGTTTTGAACATGAGTAATAGCGGACCGTGAAATCCAAAACTTGCACTCAAAGTAAACGACCTTTGGATAGAAATCAAAGATCAACATTTTGCCAGTGAGGGGTTAAGCAAACTCGCTTTCAAAATCTGAAGAAAAAAGGGAAGTGATAATTTTATTGATCACAGGACTGGGACACTTTAAGGCACCAGTTCCCAAACTCGTCTGTTTATGATGAGTTTAATTTGCATTTACAACTCTAGGTATCGGTGCAGTAATTATGATTTTTTAAATTATTAGAGCACAGATGTCAACAAGGGGATATTTTCAGTGTCTGCAGAGGATGGTGACCTGGAGGAAAATGCAGAAATCGTCTACGAGATATCTGATGGAAACCAGGTCTGTTTCACATTGGTCTTTTAGAGCTCCTGGTTGAACTTGTTTGCCCTACAAGTCCTGAGTACATTTTCTACATTTTTCACACTTGCTATAAGGGAGTGATCTGCTTAATCTACATTTACATTGTATCTTCCTTTACCCTTGTTGTTTTGAAATATAGGATGATTTTCTTTGCCTAATAACCCCTTCGTCATTGGATTATTAATATTATCAGGGGATATTTTAATAGAGACCTGTTTTGATACTTTTTGTAGGATATGCATGACACTTCAAAATGAATAACCAAGTAGAGTGATATAAAATAGATATTTAAAAAGTGTCAGTAGTTGGGCCACAGGGAAACCAGGAAACTACACTCCTGGTTTCCCTGTGGCCCGACATTTTAACCCAGCAGGCCACAGTATTTCACTTATCCCGATACGGGATTTGCAGTAACTGTTATACGGGCAACCCTAAAATCCGGAATCCGGAATCCGGAATCAGGAATCACAGGTCGTTGTTTTATCAATACAGAGAGTAAAAACTATCCTAAACATTCATAAAAGCTAACCTTAGGCCTAAGAACATTTGCTTAGGCCTAATTAGGCCTAAGGTTAGCTTTTATGAATGTTTAGGATAGTTTTTGCTCTCTGTATTGGTAAAACAATGACCTGTGATTCCGGATTCCAGATTCCAGTTTTAGGGTTGCCCCAGTTATACCACAGTACTAACCTCCAATGGAAGCAAGGTGAAATGAAGTTGATTTTCCAGCTGGGAACTGTGCAGCTCAATGGACTTAACATCAATTTTAACTTTATTTAAAAGTGATTTGATGCGTGTGCAGGCCACCATTCCTTCTGATTGCAAATTTTAACAGCTTTCTTCACACTGAAGAAGGGTTCTGACATTTTTTGATATTAGATTTTCTATTGATCACTTCATTGGTTTGATACTTGCAGTTCATATCTACTTGTCATGAGCAGTGATCTTTGTGTTGGATGGCAATTCAATGGCAAATTTATTTCAGCATCAGCATAACTGGTTTTTTGAAGTTATTTCTTTGTGTGGATTTTATATTAAAAGATCCTGTCAGACCAGTATTAAACTGTTTTATTTTTCCCCTCTAAGGATGGAATGTTTAAGTTGCAAGATTCTTATCATTGCAACATATTGGTCGCAAAGGCTCTGAATTTTGAACTAAAGTCTTCATACCTATTGAATATCACAGCATCAAATGTAAGTTACCCTTAGTTCATTGGTAAGTTTGTATGAGTTTTGGTTGCAAACATGTTACATATTACAACTACTGGTACATGTTACATTAGTGTTTTATTTCTAACTTACAGTATCCAAGCAACTTTTCTAACTGGACAGCCCTTTCAATATCAGTTACTGATGAGGATGACCTCCCCGTTAGATTTACGGCATATGAATACCATGCTTTTGTCAGTGAAGATGCCAATGTGGTAGGACTTGAATGAGATATTTATAATAATTTATGAGTGGCAATGTTGTATCACATTAATTTTACTTTCAAATTGGCAGTGTTGAATTAGTGACATTGTCACCAAAAAAAGTTTGGAAGTAAAATGGAAACTTATTTGTCTCAGGATAATAAAAATTTAATTATAGTTATGAAGTATTTGTGTTTTCTTTACAAATCATTAATGAGGATAAGAAAGGTACTGTAAAAGTCAATGTATAAGCCGCACCCCCAATTTGGAAGCTCGAATTTCGGAAAAAAAATGTCAAACGACTGGTCGGTTTCAAAACAGTGACACAGTGGTTTTTACGAGCTTTCGATCATATCAATTAAGTCTTTCCATTGCAGCAACATTTCACTTGTCATGATACCTTTATCTTGTGAGTTTTAATACTTAAAAAAAAAAACTTAAAGATGCTCCTTCCATGCGATTATTTGTTTCAAGCAGCTCCATGAAGTTGAATATTCACAGTGACCAATATTAGCAAACAGGAATGGAGATTAATTTGCCTGTAGGTTGGTGTTCAGTTGTTCGAGTAAAGTGTAAACACTTCAAGATAGAAACGGCTCAGAACTTAGGTGTTTCCGTAGATAAGCCACACCCCCGATTTCTGATTTGACTTTTGAGAAAGAAGGTGCGGCTTATACATGGACTTTTATGGTTTTTAATGTGGAAAACCTAGATTGTGGGAATTTGCTGTATGTTACATAAAGTAAAATTCTGTGTGCATGCGTTGTTGTTATATTTTTTGAGAGCATGTGCTCGAGAATGTTTGAGAATGTACTACTCTATTTCTGTTTTGTTTTGCAAAGTTGTGCTGACAGAAGGAATCAGCCAAAATTAAAAAATCTGCATACAGTCCATTCTCCTTAATTTCCCTTTTCGGGTTTTCTACCCTTGGCATGACATTGTAATGATGGTCATATCATGGACTTTGCTGCATGATCTTTTATTGATTTTGTTCATTTTTATTATTATCATGATTCATGGTGATCAGTCTTCTTCTTGATTTTCATATGTGATTACTGTACATGCATCAGGGGCACCCAATGAGAATAATAGTTCAAAACCACTTAAACATACAATGTCAGTAGCATTGTTAAACATATTTTAGTATTTGAACACTCGGATTTCCTAGCTGAAAGTCTAGTGATCTGAAAACTATAGGGATGGAAAGTTACCTTTTTGAAAATTTTTGCCCGAAGAAAGGCTCCCGAAAATTCTAGGTGACATTTTTAGGGTAAAAATCCCTTAAAAATGGGCAATTATACCATTTTTCAGATGTTTGAAAATCCTAGGGGAGGCAGGCAAGCAAGAAATGTTACAGCAAATGTTCCGAAAATTCTAGATCGCAAATCGTCTTCCGAAAATTGACGTTGGGTGCCCCTGATGTACATTGCATTTTGAGAACATCAGACAGGAGCGATAATTTGTTTTCTAAAAATTTTCTTCGGATGTGATTCAATGATCCATGCATGGAACAAGCTAGGAAAAAAAATGTTGTAAAATGTTGTTCATATAAAGTCATTTTGTGAGAATCTGAGGAGAGGGCATTGCAATTGACGTGATAGTTTTTTAAATATAATTCATTCTGTGACGGTTTTAAACTGTGAGTCTTCAGAGTATCTGGGAATACATGGGCCAAACTATTGACAAGATTCCCCACAATACAATTTATACAAAAATAGCAGGTTAAAAAATCCAAAAGAATACAGTCATGTAGGTCACTTGTGCTGTCTGTTAATAGAGAATTGTCTTGACACAGATACTTGTATGCGTCTGCTGACAAGGATTTTTAGCTGTAAGGCTGTTGATAACTTTCAAAGGGGAAGGAAAATATATTAATTTTATTGATGCATTGTACAGTAAAAATGGTTAATTTTTTTAAATATAGAGTTGGAAATATCTAAGGTTGTACATGTATATCCTGTAGTATTTGTAACACATTTCAAGTAGTATATTCCCCATTCAAAGATAGTTTAATATGTGGAAATGATTAATGCTACACATTAGTTAATTTTTAATTTAAAAGCAGATGGCGAGAAGTACATGTAAGAATTCAAAATGCAAAAGGAAATGTAGATAATATTAGTTTGATCAGGCATGGACAGTTGATGACACTAGCACCAAGCTTTCATCCTGCTCATTTTGCCAGACATGTAGTCTTCATGTTTTGAAGAGAACATTGACAATAATTCTGTGAATAACTTCAGAATACTGGTCACCAAAATGGTGTTAACTTTTATATGTCTTTAGCCCTGCCTTTGTTCTAGAAGGGGCCATCTATTTTCTCCTCCCTCTGTACAGTGGCATCCAATAAACTCCCCATTATCAGGAGTTAATTATGTTTTGTTCTTTTCACAAAGGCGACTTCCATTGTTCAAGTGTCTGCATCTGATCAAGACCAACTTAGTGCTCCAGTTACATATGAGATTCTTGATTGTAAGCATTCTATTCACAAGTGTTGTAATTTCTATAGCAGTCCATGGTACATCATCAGAACTACAGTAGTATCGGGAAAGTGATCATCTGATTCAGTTCAACTCCTGTTAGTGTCCCTTTCAGAGTTGTTTTCCAGTATCATCGGCATACGGTAAAAATTTTGTTTGGGGGGCTGAACATAATTTGCTCGAATGAAACGATATGGTCAAAGATGCAATAAGATGATTCTTTCGTGACATCACATTAATTTATTGCCCATACCGTGAGAGCACAGGTGATCAAAATAAAACACAGAATTATTTTCGGCAAATCAAGAAATTAATACCAAAAAAAAGTGAGTTATAAAACGTACTCGCTTAAGCTCTAAAAGAAGAATGAAGAACGATTACTTTAATTGACACCCAAATATGTCAATAATCCTGTGCATGCCATTCTGCATTCATTTGTCTTGTTTGCATAGTTCCTTTCAATGTTGATAATGGCAATGTTGCTAAGTCGGTCCACAGGTAACCCAGGCTCACTGTTTGTGTCACGTATGGTTTTCATAACATCAGTAAATAATTATAGAGAACATATGGGGTGAAGACACAAAGTTTAGGTCTTGAAATGAGCTAGAAAATTAAAATAAACATTGAAGAAACTTGCCATGAGGCAAGTTGTTGCTTTCCTTGTTTCGGGAAAAATAGTCGCCTTCACCTATTGGTTTTCCCGATTGAGGGGGCTGCAACCCCCCCCCCCCCCCATTCCACCATTCCATCCCCCCACCCCCCCACCCCCAATTCCACCCCATACGCTGATGTTCAGTACAGTTACTACAAGTATCTCCTTTTAAGACAAGAATTGTGGTCATACCACAGGTTATGATAATTTTGCTAACATGATTAAATGTACGTTGTACATTACATCATTCATTTGTTAGTACTGTTTATTTTTCCTGTTGTCACTACAAGCCATGCTATTTTGGGTTTAATGAAATTTTCACCTTGCCTTTTTACTCACACTGGAAACATCTATTTCAGTGAACATGAAACAAACTTTGTTTGTAATCAATGCTTCCACTGGAGTCATATCCTTAAATGGCACACTGGACAGGGAATCAAGGCAGGAATACAGACTGCAAGTATTGGTAAAAGCACTTCCCATTTCAGTCATGCCTTGAGTATTGTTTTTATCCGTGGTAATACCCTAACCCTAACTAACCAACTTTAGCCCATTGTCTCCTAAGAGTGGCACTTCTTGATTATTTTTGCTCTAAAACCAGACGATGTTTCTAGTCAATGGGATTCGGTTAAAGGGTATGTCCACTCAAAAACTTTGTCCTTAACCCATTTCCTTGTAAGGGTGACGCTATTCAGATTCTCCTCTCTCGAAGACACAATGATTTTACTCATCACTGGGACTGGTTGTAGTTAACAAACTTTCTTTCTGTATTTTTACTGATGATCATGATAAGTTGCATTTCATTTCAATAGACTTCATCTTGAGAGCATCTGTCTTTGCTGTGGGGGTCTAAATAAAATGGATAGTTTTACTATTGTGTGTTTGAAACTGGGTTAAACTTCAAAACTAAAAACGTAATACCTAAACTCACATATGTGCAATTGCATAGCATTACTAACAACCCAAGGAGAAGATAAGATAATTGTGGGACATGAATTTAAACAGAATGAGCTACATGTATCATGAAATTTATCATGGGTTGAAAATATACCCGGAAAAGACTTTGTCCAAATCGGAAAAAGCTGGAAACTTTTTTCAAATTTTAAAATTTGTGTCTATCCTGTACCTGTTATGGTAACCATTACACATGACCTGGCCTCCTCATGGCTTGTGGTACTAAGGGCCTTCACAGAGCTGTTCACGTTTATCAGTCTGCTATGTTTGTCATCCTGTGGCTCCAGCCAACTTCTTCTCTTCTTCTCTTGAAAATAACTCTTTACATGGGGACACGTACTTCTTAACCATCAAACAGAGAGAGGATGTCAACATAGATTGGCAAAACCCTGGTAATGAAAGTTGTCTTGTTTTAATTTTCAGGCTCGTTCAACATTTCACTTTCCTGATCATGCAACAGTCACAATCAGCATCAGTGACGTCAATGACAACTCACCAGTGTTTAGCAATCAGACGTACTTGTTTGCCATTGCTGAGAACTCTGTGCTTGGTGCCTTTGTTGGCCAAGTGAAAGCTACTGATGCTGATCAAGTGAGTAACAGAGGTCCTCCTATGTTTCTCTTGATCTTGCTTGTCTAAGTAGATCACAATTTTGGAGGGGGAGGGGGGGGGGGCAATCTTGCTTGTCTAGTGGATCATTAGTTTGGAGAGGGGTGGGGGGTCAGGTTGGTTAGGTGTCAGAGAACAGAAATCAGGATTGATATCGGGAGACAGTAAAAAAGACGAAGAGAGTTGCCTCAGTTGTTTAAAAGGATGGTAGATAACTCTATCCATTGTACACTAGATCTAATTAGTCCACTACCAAGTAGATTAGTCAAGTGAGGGTTTGACCTTGCAGCCTCATGCATGATAGCCCCATCCTCAACAGAGCAAGACACCCAGTTTGTTGTAACTTAAAATTCCCTAAAAAAAATGATCATTGTATCACTTGGCATGTGTCCAGCTAAAATGATTGTCTTTTCAAGGGAATGAGTTCAAGCTCCTGAAAGATAACACTTGAAATTTATAAATAGCTATTAATCCTTGCCTTCAAAATAGTCTACAATCTGTAGCTTCTCAAGGCAGGAAAAGAAAATAATAATTTTAAAAAGAAATCACAATAAAAGGGTTCAAGTTAAAAAATGAGAAGGATGTGAATGCGTGAACAATAACATATTGACATAACTAGACAGTGAGTTCATTACTATGAAATATTTACTCACCATTTTAATAATGTTGAAGTACATGTAAGATATAAAGATCTCCAGTCTGGGCGATTTAGTAGAATGTTGATTTAGGAAAACATTGGCATCGTATACATGTAGGATTAGAACCAAGCTACCTTTAAATCAGACAGGGAATCTGATTTTTGTCATTGTTCTACATGCTAAATGTAGTGGTAGTGGTAGTGGTAGCAGTAGCGGTAGGTGGTAGTAGTAGTAGTAGTAGTAGTAGTAGTAGTAGTAGTAGTAGTAGTAGTAGTAGTAGTAGTAGTAGTAGTACATGTAGTAGTAGTAGTAGTAGTACATGTAGTAGTAGTAGTAGTAGTAGTAGTAGTAGTAGTAGTAGTAGTAGTAGTAGTAGTAGTAGTAGTAGTAGTAGTAGTCGTCCTCCTAAACGCATGAGAGTGATGTGCAGTGAGTAAATAAACTACGACTACTACTCCTCCTCCTCCTCCTCCTCTATTAATTTTGTGGTTTTTGTTCTCTCTTCTTTTCCTCAGGGAAATAATTCCACCTTTGCCTTTTCTCTCCTGGGAGAGGGAGACCACTTTGTGATCGATCCCTTAGCTGGTGTAATAACCGTGAGCGGTTTGATAGATCGTGAAAAACAAGAAAATTACAGCATTGTGGTGAGGCCTAATTTCTGTCTAAGTTGTTCTCTGAATGGCATTAACAAAGACTTTGTTTTGCCTGTTTGTTTATAAGTAATTTTCTTTGTTATGTGAGTTATCTCATCTCTAATAAAGAGCTTATTTTAGGTTATTGCCAAAGAAACTCAAAGTGTTGATAAGTACAGCAACAATGTTACAGTCATGGTCAAAGCAGAGGACAGAAATGACAACAGTCCTCGCTTTTCTCAACATCTATACAATGTAACAATACAGGAAGAACTGCCCAGTGGAAAACAAGTGGTGCAGGTAATGTCTTATTTCCCTCTCTGGCTTTTTGCCACTCGAGCACTATTACTAGTAGTCCTCTAGAAGAGTAGCCAATTAAAATGCAGGATTTGTATTAGTCCACTAGTTGGGTGATACTAATACCAATTTAGTCGTGGGTCAAGTGTCCGTTGGTTTTGCTTTGTTTCTTGGAGACGGCAAACGTCAAAATATCCTTGCTCTGTTTTCTAATGAAAATTAGTTTTCATTCATATGTTGAGTAGAACTAATTACCATCACAAAAACTTCGCACTTAGACTCGCTTTGAAGATGAGGCAGACATGAACTCGGAGACAGCCTATTGAGTGCTATTTAAGTAGAGGCTCGAGGGAAGCGTCATCGTTGATTGTCTTTTCCTTCTAGGTAATTGCGCATGACAACGACTCTTCTTCAAATGGTGCTGTTAAGTACAGTTTTGTCCCCGATGCTACGGGTCACCATCAGAGTTTCCATATTAATCCCAATAATGGATCAATAACTACTGCACATCAGCTTGACCGTGAAAAAACCAGTGAATACTTTTTAACAGTTAAAGCAGAGGACAGTGCCACGAAAGAAGAAACAAGGTTGGTGCCTTTTTGAAGCATTTTTCAGTGTGCAGCTCTTTTGTAAAATTATATGAAAACTAGCGAAAGATTAAATTAAATAAGTGCATATTTGAAGTGGGCGTTATAGAGAAAAGATAGAAGTGATTCTTGCCCTTAACCCTTAGAGCGAGTTTCAATCAATTGCCGTAAAACCAAAAACAAGTAATTACTTTGGCCAATTAAAAAGGACGGAGACAATCCAGCAAACCAATCAAAACTCGAAGTAAGTACACGTAGCCGACACAAAGCGCGGGAAAATGTGCAAGCGTGAGCCACGATTGGTTTTGGTTTCACTTCTGATTGGTTGAAAAAAATGGCACGAGAACTTTGAACCAATCACTGGGTGAAGTAATGCAAAACCAAAGCAATTCGCTAATTACTTTCGACACTCAAATGAAAACTACTCTACTCAATTGGAAACCGCTCTATCCTGACAATTCAAGCAATTATCTCTTGTAGACGCCTGAAAATTTCAGGTGGCTTTAACAGAGTAGCTTCATAGCTCACTTGGTAGAGCGTTGCGTCAGTATCGGAGAGGTCATGGGTTCGAATCCCGTTGAAACCTCCTGGGCCCGGTTGTTCGAAAGCCGATTAACGCTAATCCCAGATTAAAAATTAACCAAGGAGTTTCTCTACTCCCAAATGTTGTACAACGCTGATATTTGGCAAAATTTTACATTAGCATTAGACGAAGTCAAGCTTGAAAACCAAAAAATAACCAAAAGAAGCTTTCACCCAAAAGTTAAAAAGGCAAACCAAAGTTTACGCTAATCCTGGATTAAGTTAATCGGCTTTCGAACAACCGGGCCCTGAATGTTTAAGGTATCTGTACTGAAAAGACAATTGCTTAAATTGTGCAGGTGAGTGCGAGGATCCCTTCTCTCTTTAGCGAGAGATTGTTGCTTTGAAGCGAGCTAGCCCAATACCTGGCCCAGGTAGGCGGGCATGCCTCTTTTACCGCTATATTGGCTGATGCCAATAAACTTCAAAACGTAACACCTTGTTTTGTTCGTATGAGAAGGTGTACTGTCCCGCTTGCTGTAACTTACCTGAGTTGCCAGGATTCACCAGTGTCAGGGGTTTATAGTCGTTATCCGAGAAGACTTGAAAGTTTTACAATTCGCAGATGTAATTACATAGGAAGCACTTTCTTCGAACAATTATTTTAAGATCCCCCTTTCATTTTTTGTTGGTTAGGTCGAGTACTGTTGCTGTGACGATCCTCGTACAGGATATCAACGACAATGTTCCTAAGTTTGAGAAACAGTCCATCGCTGTTATGGTTTCAGAAGCCAAGGACGTGAACGGAACTGTGATAACAGTCAAGGTAATGTCATTCCTTACAATGCTTTCCATTTGACAGAACTGACCCACCATACCGGGCATTTGGAAGGACTAACTCTACAACACCTTCAAATTAACACACTTCGAGGATGATATACTCCTCTAGAAGAATGTAAAGTATTATCGTCCAAGTGTTCCTTCAAATTGTTGCGGTTTCTTTGCCAACTAATGGATCTGGCCGGCCAGTTCTGACAAAAGGAAAGCGCCCTGATCGGTTAACGTCAAACACACAAGTTTACTTACTTTTTAAAAACTCCTAACTGATGGAATTCCTGGATAACCTATTTGGCTCCGGCAGTACGTTGAAATCCATCAATATAACCCGCAAACCTGGGTGAAATCATGAGAGAGTGGAAAGTCATAATATTTACAATGTACCTAACTGTTTTGTTCAGTGTGGCTTTTGTCAAAACCACATTCGTATCTCTATTCTCCCCAAAAAACACCTTTAAGGAACTTACAAGACAGACCAAGTTTTTCTTTTCTTTTCTTTATTTTTTGAGGGGGGGGGGGGGGGGGGAGAGGTCCTTTGAATAAGAAATTTGCGCGTATTTCGCGTTTCTATTAAGGAGTTCAATCCAAAATTGTATTTTTCAAAGGTATCAGCTTTCTTATGTTGTTTCCTTGTTGACGAACTTTCTTTGATTAATGAGCTTTCTTCACTTCTGGCTCATTCGGTACATTTCGCCGACATTGTACTATCAAAATCTCTCCAGCAAGTGAAAGAATTAAGTATGGACTCAACAAACGCCAAACCCTCCGGCCGTATATAAATCTCGTAACTTAACTTTGTTATGGCGTTTGAATAAATAACACTCAGACTTTTTTGTAGAGGTTGAAGTGAATCTTGATGTTCTTTACGTTAATTGACGGGCTTAATCATACAACTGCAGGCTTCGAAGAGTGTATCTTCCCGTCACCTGCATGTTCCAGCACCCAGCAAAGTCCCCTTTACACATTTCTGTGACAGCTTTTACTGCTAAGGTGGTCTCCTGCTCCTGTAGCCTTTTTCTACGCGGAATACAGCTGAAGGGTTGTGATACGGGGCCTGCGGTTTATTGGCTTTATCGGAGAAGACTTGAAAGTCTACCCAGTTACAAGGGCACTACTTTCTTTAAGAACCTGAGTGGGTTGGAATCTGTTAGCTCCTCCATGGTTGTTAGATGATCACCCAACTGAACCACCGTTGTTGGCCGCACCTTAGAGACATGTTTGTTTAGTTTGGAAGTGCATTTAACTATCAAGATAGTTCACAGGAACACTAATTTTATAATATGGAAGTAACAATTCAGAAAAACATAAAAAGCTAAAAAAAAGATGAATCACTTTATTTAACGTCGGTAGTTACTTCAGCTACGAAGCTGGTATCAATGGAAGCCGACGGTGCCCCCTTTAACCCCTCCCTCTTTCGGTGCTCCCTTTTACGGATCAGAGGAAAAGTCGTAACAGGCGTTGAGATCACCGAGGATCGAACTGGGGACCTCTTGCTCCAAAAGCCGTGCACTAACCAACTGAACTACACCTTGTCCTTAACATGGCAGTTGACTATTAGATGCCTTCTTGCAAGGCGTGGTACACTTAAATTCAGGACGACGAAGGACAAGTCCAATTAGCCAGTGTTAAGAGTGTTAATTTGAATTTCTCGCAACCGCATCCATATCCAACGCCCGGACCAATGAACTCAGGTCCCGAGGTTGATGCTTTTTTTATTCATTCGTTGTTTCTTAGTTCGTTCTTGTTTCTGAACTCGGTGATTCTTTCGCTTCATATTGGCACAAGCTTAACCTTTACTAATATCTTTCGTACCTTACAGGCCACAGACGAGGATGCTGGACAAAATGGTGCGATAAGTTACACCATAAACGATGGAAACATTGGTAATATCTTCAGAATTAACTCCTCGAGGTATGTTATGTATTTCCCATGCAGTAGTTGTTGTAACTTCCACGAGAGGACAAATAACTCCAGCATAAATTCGGAGGTTTAACACAATTTATTGATTCGGAAGTAGACGGAGAAGCGGTTAAAACTAAATTACAAGCAAACAAAGAACATTACTAAGCGAACCGATCTTGAAACGGAAAACGATAGAAAGCAACACTTACATTTGTTTCAGAGCTGGGACTAAGAAAGACACATCAAGACTATAACGAAGACTGCACAGAAAGCGTCGAAGAAGAAGAATCAGAACTACCCTTGACGTAGAATTTGAACTGCTTTGAAGCGATTACACCAAAAACTCAAACTTATAAACCGGCCTTAAATACTTGCAAGTGAAAAGGAATAAATTACACCAAATCAGTAACTAACACCTGGAAACACATTCCGCACGCACAGCAAACTAACGGCGATAAACATTCCATACAAAAAAATACAACGAACACTAATGAAGAGGCGTTTAGTTCTTTACAGTTATCATCATTGTTGTTCATTTGTGTTTTCGATAATTACACACCACTCAACTGGCCTAGGAACAACAGATGCACAACAAATCAATACCAACTACATCGAACTGAGAATGGTGGAAATTAAGTGATAAACAAACAGAAGATGCCCTTAGCTGATTCCTATTATTTGAAGACTTTCGTCCTCGTATGATACGTTAAACCCTCACCTTGATAACTGACCCATTTGATGGACTGTTGTGTGATGGTATCTTGGTATTATTTTTTTAGTGGTACCATAAGTGTTTCAGAATACCTTGACAGGGATAAAATTGACACTTATCACTTGGCTGTAAAGGCTGAAGATGGAGGGAACAAGGTACATTCGTCTGGTGACTCAATAATTATTAAGTTTTTGAAAAAAGAAGCTTTCAGACCCAACTGACAAATTCCTAGGTAAAGCTCTCCCTATTACCCATATCTCCTGTTAGAGTAGTTCAGACTGTCGCTCGGGAGAAGAGGTTTGCTTGTTGGCAAAAGTAACTTCCAGGAGGGGAGGGGGGGGGGGGGGAGGGAGAGGAGGGGGCCACTCGATCCGGAGTCGAGCACACTAACCATGAGGCCACCGCGCCCCCCACCATGTTGACATGGATTGGCATTATTTTGCTCTATACACCTGTTCTCAGGAAAATAACACAAAGTAAAACAAAAACTCTTCAAATTCCTTTTATTTGTCTAAGTTTAGCTGTTATCGCCTTTATTCTGACAGAGTTCAATGGTCAATTTAACTGTTTACGTAAGTGACGTAAACGACAACTCTCCCCAGTTCATCTCACCTGATGGTTACCAATTTTCTGTCGAGGAAGGCACCGCTGGATTGATTTTGGGCGCTGTAGAGGTATGGCCCTGGACTTGGAGCTTTCCCCAACTGCGTTACTTTGTAAATGCAATTAGTTTTGACAAGGAACAGTTGACTTATTCCTGACCTTTGAAGGTTCTAAGAGAGGAGAAAGCTAAGGTGGAAAGCTCTTAACTGTGCGTTTGCCGGAAAAAAGACTAATTGGAATACTCTATTTCTTTGTTATTCAAGGCTACTGATATCGACGCTGGAGAGAACGGAGAAATAGCGTACTCATTTATTTCAACGCCATCCTCTCCAAGGTAGATGTTAGCTGGAAAACTCATTTTTTACTGAAAAATTGTGGGCATCCATCATGATGCTACAATACCTTAAAATCACTAAGGCACCAGACTGCTATTTCTTTATTTACTTGTTTATTCGTTTTAGTTTCAGGATCAATTCCTCTAGTGGTGTTATTTCATTAGCTGAAGCACTGGATCATGAAAATCTTCTTTCCCACTTGTTGATTGTGCGAGCTGAGGATCGAGGCGCCCCGCAGTCAAGGAGGACAGTGGTCCGAGTTTCGATCAATGTCACTGATATCAATGACAATGCGCCAAAATTCTTTGACGCGCAACCTGACATGTTGACGGTGAAAAATAACTTGCTGTGCGCAAATGTTACTGCAACGGTTAGTACTTACAAGTCTTTTCCGATAAGCACATTGTAAGTAAACCGTAGGCATCGTCTCTCAAACCTTGCTCACCAACTCTACAGAACGATAAAAAAACCCGCAAACTGTCCGCAAAGAGTAGGCACGGAGTTCCCGATTTTGCCGTCTGGCCCTTTCCCTCCTGCAGAAATGGCCCGTTTGGCAGTGATAGCTTACATATATGGTGGGTAAAACTTACATATATGGTGTATAAGGCTACACAATAAGAAACAGCCCTAAGTCAGGGGGACTTGGTCAAGTGCTAGAACGTGCAGATGAAAAGTTTTCCTTTTGTCAATGGGGTCGATTACCAAACTTGATCATTTTTTTGCGGTTACTATGAATATCTTGTTTCTTTAAAAAGAGAATTACGCATATCTACGTCTACGGACGGCGTGTTCCTCAACGCGCATACATTGAAGTGCAAAAAACAAGGTGCTGCGAAATTGGTGTTAGTAAGAAGTGTAAGGTATCAGTGGAAGGCACATTTTGCATCCAAGGGGTCCGTATTGTGAACTAAATTGACCAATCGTAGCGCGAGTATTATGTGACGTTTACATCTCGTAATTCAGTGGTGACGTGACCAAAAGCACAAATAACATACGTAATTATGTAATTTATGAGTACCTTGTGTTAGGACAATAAACGTTAACGGAAAGCTGTAAATAATGATAAACTTTATTTAGGTGTCAATTATTCTAGCGTTGAGACGCTAATTGGGGACACTACATAGAAATCAAATCAAACGTTGGTTTTTGAGGAGAACGGGAAGCCGGAGTACCCGGAGAAAAACCTCTCAGAGCAGATTAGAAAACCAACAAACTCAACCCAAATATAACCCCGAGTCTGGGCAGCAAAACCGGGCCACATTGGAGTGATCTCGCCGCTGTGTCAGACCTGCTCCCAGGAGCAGGTTATGGCGTCTGCATACGTTGCTTTAGACTACGAGCAGTCCCCCTTTGGCCGCTTAGTTGGTCGACAGGAAGGAGAACAAATGGCCGCGCGAAGTCTGGATTCGAGGAGGAATCAGATCCTCCAAGAATCCTTATTTCTTGCCGCCATTTTGTTCTCGTGTGTGTCGTCTCCTTGCGCTCTACAAACTAAGCGGCGAAAGAGGTATTGCTCGTCGTCCAACGTTGCTTGTGCTTTTGCTTGCCTCGCTAGTGAAAACCAGCCTCAAAGAAATCTACTTTTCAGGTGAAGCATTGGTCTTAAAATCTGAGGAATCTTCTCAGTCAATTTGGCCAACATCTTGGTTTCCTGGAGGTCTTTTTCCAATCCGGAATGGAGGCAGAAACAATTTTGCAATACCTGTGGGATTGATATGTCCAGAGATGCCCCCTAATTGGATGCGGAGCTCAATAAGCGTCACAAAGTGCACCCTTACTCTTCTCTCCAACTTCAACATCACTCGTGTCTCAGAATACAGATAAATAACGTTACAAAGTGTTCCGCAATTGCTGCTTCTCAAGAAAAGATAAACAGCTGCATTTCCATGGACCCTTTAGAAGCTAAAAATAACGATAACCTTTACCCTTAACCTTATTGTTGGAAATAGATACATAGCAAAGGCTTATACTTAAAGGAATACTTCATGTTGGATGTCAAAATTGGATGTGCATCAAATTAGGTGAAGTTCTGGACTAAAACTTGAAATTAAGACAGGTGTCAAAGTATAAATCAAGTAGATTTCTGGACATAAGTGGGAATTTACCGGCTTATGCCTTTTGGTGACAAATAATCATTTCTTCTATTGTTCCTTATGTTTTTCTCCTCCTCAGGACTCGCTTGTTGTACATGTTCAAGACTTGACACCAGCCAACAGTGAGATCGGCAGGCTGAGATCATTTGACAAAGACGGCGATGCTGTGAACGCTAAAGTGTTTTATTTCATTCAAGGTAAATGTCCATTTACTATTATTATTATTATTCAATGATGAAATGGTATATGAAATGAATCATATATGAACTGCGGATATGAAATCAAGTAAAGCTATGATCTTCGCAGTTATGAGCGCAATTTTTGCAATTGCGTTGAGAAGCCTGAAACATTCAGGACTTCAACGGGGTGTGAACCCGTGACCAATTGGAGCTTGTCTCGTTAGTCTATTGGATATCGGAAACTGCACGGTGAAGCCATCGATCCGGGTTCAACTCTGGTCACGGGTTCAAACCCCGTTGAAGTCCTGAATTTTTCAGGCTTCTCAACGCAATTGCAAAAATTGCGCTCATAACTGCGAAGATCATAGCTTTACTTGATTTCATATCCGCAGTTCATATATGGTTCATTTCATATACCATTTCATCATTGATTCATTCCTCACGGGACCATTAGAACCCACAAATGACCAGCTCCCAACGTCAGTGGCTTCATAGCTCAGTTCGCATGATCGCCATCATCGTCTGAACCACCGACGACCGCTGGCTCAGTTGGTTGAGTATCGGACTTTCGTGCGGAAGTTAGTGGGTTCACAACCCATTTCGATCAACATTCGGGGTCTTAAAAATAACTGAGGAGAAGGTACTGCCTTTGTAATTTCATCTCGGCAAATGGTTAGAATTTAGACTTTCAAGTCTTCTCGGATAAGGACTATAAACCATAGGCCCAGCCTTACAACCCTTCCTGTGTGTTCTCGAAGAGTGGGGAAGTGGGGTGGGACCCCCCGGTTTTGGTGGTCTGTCTCTCAGAGAATTGTAAACCGCCATGAAACTAATGTGATATGTGCGGTATATAAGTCGATTACTTTTATCATTAGCACTTTTCACTATTATGTTTCTACCGTACTTGTCTTCCCACTGTTTGACTGAAACGAGCTTGGAGCAGTCTGCAGAGGCTGATTACTTTATCTGAGGTCATCTCCATCGCATGCTAGTGCCAGTCCAACCGTGAGAACATGAATGAAGTCCATTTAGTTTGGCTTGGAGCTGTGACCTTGAAAAGGAAGTTCTGTTTAATTTGAATAGGCAATGGTTCCGAAATGTTTTCCATTTCAAATCAGACTGGAGCAATTGTCACAAATCGACAACTGGTAAGACAGTATGTTTCTTAGTCTGTTAGTGTAGAAAGTTAAGTTATCAAGGTGAGAGCGTTCCCAAGCGGCAAGTTTAGTTGCAGAGAGAACATTTCACATCCACTGCCATCCTGGCAAACCTTACTTTGATTGTGACAGCAAATGGTGGAAGCAAGACTGGAAATTCCAAAACTCGTTGATAAAATATCACACATGTTTAGGAAACCATCAACAACAATCGCTTTTTAAGCTGCTTCTGCTCTCCTCCTCAATTCATTGTTCTCTTACAAATCACCAGATGTCCCGTCCGTGTTCAAGAGCCTCTAATCAATTTGTGCGGCGTAGGGAGTTGGATGTGGGGACAGGAATTATCCTTCTTGGGAAAGCACGAAACTGATCATTGGCGTCATTTTTCGCCAAAGTACTTTTGTCCAATATAGAGTGTTTCACTCACGTGATGAGATGGCCATGTTGCTATACAAAACAATAGCAAAATATCGAACTCGTTTTGCTTAACGATAGAGTCAAATTCCCAAAAGATTTTTTCACCATTCTTCTGTACACCCACATGACCGTCGTTACGTCAGATGAAAACACTATATTGCAGTTTTTTACGTTCCATGCTTTGTTTCAAGGTACGGTAATGGGTGGAAGAAAATGGGAAAACCTCCATTGACATTTACAGTGCAACGCGCCTTACCGTGGCCACCCAACAAACTTTCACATTTGACAATTACGTGTAAATACGCCAACTCAACAACCCATGCAACGGTGTTCAACTTACAACTGTGCGAACTTTGCAAGGAGGCGTGACAGTCAAACAAATTCACACAACCTGATTGGCGGACAATTGGTAAAAAATTATGTTAGGTGGCCACGGTAAGGCGCGTCGCACTGTAAGTTAGGGATAATAATATTGATTCAATTATCATTAATTTTTATCACCTTATTGCCTGACCTGTCATAGAAACGAGAACATCAAACAACCTACAACTTAAGTGTGATAGCAGAGAATTCATTGGCCTCTCCAAAGCTGTCTACCACCGTGACACTCCTCGTCATTGTAGATGACGTGACTGACCACAAACCCAAATTCACCAGACCTCAATATGAAACCGAGGTTTCGGAGTCAGTTGCACCCGGGAAATCAGTGGTTCAAGTTGACGTCACCAATAGCGAACAGGTATTTTGTAATGGACCTTATTCACGATAGCCGCCATGTTAGTTTTCAAATTGTCATGCAAATTAGCCATGTGTTATGCTGGGGGGCAAACACTGAGAAAAAAGGCAAATTGTGGAAAATCGGCCCGTCGAAATATTGAAATAACATTGCTTAAAGTCCATTTTAGTATTTAGAATTAAGTACCTTTTATAATAATTTTATATCTTTTGATTGCCTTTGACAGTTTGACTTTCTACTTCGTTAGCTACTCATTTTTCACTAAAAAACGTCGAACCAACTTGTGTTATCTTTCTATTTTACTACTTAGGTGATAAACATTCAATGAACGCGAAACAAATCATCTGTGTGGCTAAGATGTTCGTTATAACCTCTCGAACTTGTGTTGTTTGCCCCCTCAGAAGTGTGTAGCTTATTTGCATGATAATAGCAAATCCAATATGGCGGCCATCGTGAATAAGGTCTATTGAGGTGGCTCGTCTCCCAAAATGAAAACCCGAGCAGCATTTATTTTCAGATGTAAGAAATACTGTCAATCAAACAAGCAGGAAAACGCGTTCGAATGTAATTTCAGAAAAATTAGTTTGTTCTAATTAAATGGGAACTGTACAATGAATTCCAAACTGTAATCTTTAGCGGAGTAATTTCGTTGCTATGGCAACCTCGCAAGTTCAGCGTAGCGGCTAATGAAAAACGTTTTGGGTGTATTTAACGGAAAATCTCACTAGGCGAATTTTTCGTTCTAAGAACGTGCACTTAAAAGAAATCGTCTCCCAAATTTGATGTGCATGCTCAGAATGGAAAACTCTTCCTCGTTGATGCGCTTGCCGGTTTGTCCCCCAACCTGAAATTCACACAACGACAGTCACGGTCTTCGTTTTTCTTTTTGTTTAGGCGACTTCAGAGTTTTTGTTCAAAATATTGTACGACGAAAGCAGCCCTGGATCAAGAGCATTTCTGATTGAACCTGAAACAGGACTCATCACAACACAAGGGAAGCTTGACCGAGAAACAGCTTCCAACTACACTGTAAATATGAGTAAATTTGTTTTTTTAGAACACCAGTCCCTAAAAAAACCATATTTGCCCTATTTGTAATCACGTTTTGACATTTTTTCAGCCTTCAAATATCGAGATTTGGGGAATATCCTACTTGTTCCTGCACTATTCAGGGCAACCACTGTAAAATCTTCGACCCTTTTAAAGCTATACCGCTGACATATTACATTGGCGCTTACTGAGACTGGGAAAACATTTCCATATATCTTTCTTATGACCTCTCTCGGCACAAGATAATTTAAACTAGTTGTTTTCAATTATTTTTCGCCTCTGGTCATTAATCACTGCCGAACCTTTCACAACAAACTTTTAAAAACAAACCAAACCGGAAAAACAAGTTAACGGAGAATAAAAATCTGGAAAAGAGGTGTCAAGGAAAAATCATCGCCCGCACTTTGTAACTTATTGTTATTTACTCAAACGTGATGTATATTTACTGTGTTGCAGTTAAAGGTGCAAGCAAAAGTATTGAATACCATTCATCCTCCAGTGTTTTCCAGTGTTGTGTCAGTGTTTATTAATGTCTCTGACGTGGATGACAACCCTCTTCGCTTTCTACAGCCAAGTTATCAGTAAGTCTGTGACATGAGCAGCAACAATTTCCCTGATTTCCTTGATGTTTATTTCTGAACTTACAACCAGATAGAGAAAATGAAAGTCCAAAACTAAAGAAGTAGAAACTGCTCAAGTTGTTAAATTTACTGCAATGCTCTTTCATCTTGAAAATCGCATCATTGCGTAGTTGCAATATACAGAGGATTACGTGGCCGCGCAGAGATTCGAAATTTCTTTTCCAGTGTTGAAAAATATTTCACTCGTTCGCTCAACACTCGAAGAGCAAATTTCGTATCTTCAAGCTGTCGTGTAATGTTCTGTTAGTATTTTTTAACACCGATGGAATACCAAACCATTTATTTTTTGTGGTCTTAACGTAGAACAACGGCGCGATTTACTATCTAACCATACCAACGGTGATCTTTTCACGCGTGAAGTTGTCGTGTTTTCGCGGGAAAGGATATTACCTGGCCGCGCGCGGGGATGCGAATTTTACCTTGAGTGTTGATGGTATCTCTCACAACTGATCACAGCGAATCTGTGCGAGGTACTATCAGCACAAGGAGATAAAAGTCGTTTCCCCAAGCGGCCATGTAATGTTCTGTTTATTATATAGATGCTGATGAAATGTCCAGATTAAAATCAATTTAATGTCGTAAAAAAGGTTGGTGTTATTCATCGTGGTGAAGTACAATAATAATAAAGTATTCTCGTTTATCTCACGATGTGGTCACTTGAAATGTCTCACGATATGGTCACTGTGATGTAGATCGCGACGTTTCGACTGCATACTGCTAGTCTTCATCAGGCGATAAGGTCGACTGGTTACGCGTCACCTTTTAAGCAGGATGTACCGCTGTGATTGGTTGGTTTTCAGCAGCTGTGATTGGTGCATTTCGATCCTCGCTGTTTCGGTGTGTTGTTCCTTCGGCGGTCCGCTGTCGTACGGTTGTGCTGTTCTTGTGTTTCTCGATCGTGGGCATCCATGCTTCCGGAATTTCTATTCCACTATCCCTGTCGATGAGGATCACGATCTTGTATAAATAATGATTCAAGATTAAAGATTAAAGAAGACTTTACTTCGTTCCAAAGCGGGCTGTGTCCGGTGTTGTTAGCGTGTGCTGAAACGGCGGAGGTTTGGGTACGGGCAAGTAGGATGTCTCGCTCATTCTTTGATTCTATCTTGCATAGTTCTTCCAGTCTCGCCGATGTAGACTTTACCGCATTCACAGGGAATCCTGTAAACCACGCCATCTTGTTTAGTCGGCTCGACAGCGTCTTTCGGTCGTACTAGATGTGATCTTAATGTAGTCTCCGACTTGAAAACAGGGCGTATGCCTTGTTGCTGTAGGCAGCGGCGAAGTTGTTCGGATAGGCCTTTGACATAGGGTAAAACCGCAGTAGACTTGTACTCGATCGTGGGTTCAGCACTGCTACTCGGTTTCCTGGTCTTGGTGATTTTCTGCAGAGGCACTTGACAATACCGCGTTTCACTGATTGCGGGTGGGGTGAATCATACGCTAAGTACTGATCAGTGTGCGTAGGCTTCCTGTACACGCTGGTGGTGAGGCGAAAGAAAGGTGAGATGGTTAGCGTAGCGTGCGAGCTTGCTCGAGCAACGCTCATGTCGACGAATCAACCTTAGGGCCGTGCGCCCATATTTTCGGTTAATGCCGTAAAAAAGGTTGCTGTTATTCATCGTGGTGAAGTGCAATAATAATAAAGTATTCTCGTTTGTCTCACGATGTGGTCACTTGAAATGTCTCACGATATGGTCACTTGAAAAAGTGGGCATCAACCGCCAAAACACGCATGTTGTGTAACATGAAACTAGAAATGAAAGTTATGAGAAACAAATCATGATTATGTAAAATTGTGCAATAAAAATGTTAATGTAGTATCTTACAATGAAGGGCCTTGCATGCGGCGAATGCTTCTGAAATTTAAATTGACGAATCAGAATTCAGCGAGCGGGAAAAACTGTGCTATCCGAAATTAAAGGGCCAGAAATCCCTTAAAAGATTTTGTGGCAACTTTTTGGTCAACAAACTTTGGCGCCAAAACTGGGTTGTTAGCAAGCGGCGATTCGAACGTCAGCTGTTGTGCTTTGGCTGTTATTTGAGCTTTTTCTATAATTTAAGACGAATTCAGTCCAGTATTTCGAATAAAGTGTAAGAAGACGTCACAACTGTATTGATAATATATTTATTTGAGTTAACTTCTCGGAAAAAGACTTTGATGGCGTCCTTTCGACAGAGTAGATCGACAACAACGTCGTTTACGCACAGAAGTGCACCGTTTCCGATGAAAGGGCAAAGAATTGACAGGATACCACAGTTTTGACTGCCGTGCGCACTGCGGGTGCGGGTTACGTATGCACGGGGGAAGCTCGCGTTTTATTGGCTAATCGTGTTAGTTAAAAGAAAATGATGTTCACTGCCCGCGGGGAAGATATGATTTTTTATAAATAAGAAAATCCTAGTAGTTCATCAGTATCTGTATAATAATAATAGTATCTCTAACGAGTGGCTTATCATGTTATTAACCATGACGGCGTCGTCACATGTGAAAAGGGAGTTTAAGATCTGCGACGCGACGGTAACGAAAACGTCATTTAAAATTGCAAGTTCAGGTTTATTAATCGTTTTCGTCGTTATGTCGGCTTGTCTATCTTCTAAAAACTAGTGTAACCTTCCAGGAACTGAATTAGGAGGTGCGGTATTGAATCTACGACAGAAAATTCAAATTCGCTGCCTTTTGTTCACGTTCTCCGTAAAACTTGAGAATTGGTCATTTCACGTCGGAGATTTGCCGAAAACGTGAAAGAAATGTACAAAAACTAAAAATGCACGTGCAGAGCGTGCAAAGCTATTGTTTTTGCTCATTAAATATGCAAAATTTGTGACGTTTTCGTTGCCGTCGCGTCGTAGATCTTAAACTCCCTAAAGATGAAAATAATATCTCCACTGCGTTTGATGATGATATGTTTTTTGATTAAAAAGGAATGTCCTAGTAGGGTCATCGAGTATCTATATAATAAACGACTTTCATATATTCGTTTCATTATACTCTCACCTTTTCCTTTTTACTTCTTGGATGATCTGTTCCACT
>OX421447.1:43401610-43409110 GCA_949126865.1 Montipora capitata | reverse complement strand
ACTAGCTTGCTAGTTTGAGCACTCTGGCATGGCGTAGATGTACCACATGTGTGGGACATTTGGGTTGGCACTGTACAGAAATGAAATGAAATCAACACATGCTTTTTAATATATTCTCTATTTTCGAATTCCCCATAATACACTTTGTTTGCCCCCCAAATTTTGCATAAACTATTGTTTTCAAATGCTCTTGGGGACACTGCATATTCCCAAGATTATTTGAAAACAATGGTTTATGCAAAATTTGGGGGGCAAACAAAGTGTATTATGGGGAATTCGAAAATAGAGAATGTCCTCAATCATGTTTGCAAGACGATTGGTGCATGAGCAGTTCAAAGTAGATTGAATCAACCACTAACAACGCTTTATGTGCTTGGATAATTATCCCATTCGCTACAGTGCGGATTGACGGCAAAGGAAAACGAAACCGTTGCTTGGAATTTTGAACTTATGAATCCACCTCAAGAGCGTTGTGCACGCATTGATAGACGACCTTTTCGGTGTAAATGTTTGCGATGGAGGGCTTCGTAGCCTGAATCTTTAACTTGGAAATGTGCTCCCTTTTTTCCAGAATGCTGCGCAACATCAGTGAAGCGACGGTGATAATAAAGGAGATTCAAGAACCGAGTGACGGAAAGTAAGTGTTCACTGGATAGAGCGATTTTGAGTGGAATTTAGAAATCAAAACGTATTCCTGGTTTTCGCTGATTAAGCGGTCCTGCGCTTACTTCTAATTATTCACCTTAAAATCTTGACCAGTCCGGCAGGGGCACAACTTTGACTGACTTGGTTGGAAGCGTGCTTCCAAGCTTAGCGCTAACTGCATTTATTTGTTTCGATTAGTTCTTTTGGATGTCGATGAACGTTGTGATCGCGTTAAGTTTTTTAATACTTGATTGGCCGCCAATATACGGCATCGGGCCGAACTGAAGCATACATACGGTGCCTCTGGCAGCCGCTATGCTATCCATTTCTGATATCGGTGCACAGCACCACAGCCAGATGCAATTTGATGTGAGTCGATTTTAACCCTTTCACTGCCGAGGGCTTCCCCATTGACGAGTAAAATCGTCTGGCTTTAGACAGAGTAAAATCTAGAGGTGTCAATTTGCATTTTTGGCGGTGAAAGGGTTAACTGGGGACATAAACTGGAGAAAACCCTCGGAGTCAGGTTGAGATGGACTGTAACTCAGCCCACAGACAATCGAAGAGGTGACTGAGAGGCATGGTTCGTGACCAATGTGCCAGCCTGACTGCCCATTGGTTTATCCACAGCTTATGTAAATCTTACCCAAACGAGTCGTAGGCACCACCAGGCCTGACTTGGTCACGAGTATGTTCCTCCTCTCAGAGCTAACTACTTGTACTTGCTTCGCTCCTTGTTTAAGGACGGCGCCTACTATTGTTATTGCGCATACGTTCTGCGCTTCTCGAGATACTCGGATTTCCTATGGGTTGTGCTTATTAATACAGGGATATTTTTGCGCGGTTTAAAACTATCCGGAGAAAGTAGATCTTAGTTAGTGCTCTTAGAATCCAAAGAGAAAATTGGGGGTAACCATGCATTTTTGAGAGATAATTAAGCTTCGATTTGGAAAGAACGCCATACACTGCTTTGTATTTTAAAGCTTTTTACAAATATTATTCATCAATTATCTTTGAAAAATGCGTGGTTACCCCCGATTTTCTTTTTTGGATTGCAATAACACTTGTTAAGATCTACATTTTCTGCAGAATCATAAGCCAGGGCAAAAATACCTTTGAATTAGTAGGCACCGTCCTTAATTCTTTTGAATATTGGCACATGTTGTGATTGGGCAAATTATAACTATGGTTTAAGGACGCTGAATTGAGATCGCTCTAATGCCTGACGTCATCTAAAACTTACCTGTGTGAAAACGTTTACGTTCTCGAATTAATTTCCTTTGTCATTGAACTGTTTTAGATCAATCATTTATTTCCACGCCATTGATGATAATTCGTTACATGTCTTAAATCAAGAAGATCTGAACAGGTGAGTTCATGAAAGGAAACTTTGTCTAAAAAAATTACGTAGCAAAAAGGGGATAGGTTTTAGTGTTACGCACTTTTAACCAGGTATTAGAGCTGAGCTATGAAGCCACACAGTTAAGAGCAGGTCAATTTGTTAGGTACATGTGTTCCTGTGAAAGGATTCGATGGAAGAAATGTATACACGTTTCTTGGATGTTCACTTCAGTTTAAAGGCTGGGTTAAGCGGTCAGTTTCTCGGAACAATATGAACGACAATGCAGGTTTTAGTTGAAAACAATGATAACAGTGGGGAAGGCGCCAAGGCTGGCCCTTGCAGATATCTGAATTTAAGTTAAGTTATTTTTCGATGAATAAAAAAAACCATGAAAACGGGAATATGTTTTCGGAGACATCCGGGGAGTAGGACACACAACAAATTAAGGGTGGCTTTCGGTTTTGCTTGAGGCTCCGTTACACAATGGCATCCTGTCACGCTCCGATTTGCCACATTAGCAGGGCAAGGTTTTTCTGTACAATGAAGCAATTATTCTTGAATTTCGGTTTCGTTGGCAAAATCCTTCGACCTTGATAATTCTCGACAACCCGGCTTACTGTGCCTTGAATAAATGTGCGGTCATAAATGTTCAACTTTCAACCAGCTTTGCTTTTTAATACATGTCCTCAATCATGTTTGCAAGACGATTGGTGCATGAGCAGTTCAAAGTAGATTGAATCAGCCTCTAACAACGCTTTATATGATTGGATAATTATTCCATTCGCTACAGTGCGGATTGACGGCAAAGGAAAACGAAACCGTTGCTTGGAATTTTGAACTTATGAATCGGAAAGGAAATGAAAAGTTCCATAATCTAATGCAATAATGGCAATTTGGATCGAGTGTGGCAAGCTTTCTGAGGCACACAGAAGTGGGAAGAGTTTGAAATTCAAGGCGCCAAATGCAAAAATGAAACTCTTGGGCTTAGTCCTGGTGACCTTATTTGGTTCTTAATTTTTAGCCGCCTGCTTAACAAGACTGAGCTTATCAATGGCGTCTTTGAAAAGTGGAATATCCAGGTGCCACCGGAAAAGCCTGCTGCCCAATCCAGAGCAGGCTCAAACCATGAATTCAGTGCTGTGATCGCTGCCTTGTTGGTTGTATCGATCGGTATCGGATTGGCGGGTATTATCGGCATTGCAATCACGTGCCGCAAAATAAAACGGTAAGATCACATATGCCTCCGTTTGAAGATGGAAGATAAGAGATAGCGCTTGTGAGAGCACTTGCCTGCCACCAATGCCTTTCAGGTTCGATTCTAGGGGTTGGCGTCATCTATGGGTTTAATTTGAATTTGGATGACTATACCAATCTTTTCCAAAAACCCCTTCTTGATACAGTCCTCAATGCGCCACTAACTACTGGTACAACTTCGACTGTTTTTTAAGGGCCACATTATGATGATTTCCCTCTTTAGATCTTGGTATTTTGTGATCTTTTTCCAGTTGTTTCTCTCCAACTCTATTATCACCTGGTTTTGCAATGCCGTTTTTTCAAATCAGGTATTCTATGTGCAATCGCGTGATCATATTGGATATTAAAATCCCACCATGTTTTGGTGGTATTATTATTATTATTATTATTATTATTATTATTATTATTATTATTATTATTATTATTATTATTATTGTACGCTAATGTAAATTTTCTTCTGATTATGTTTTTAGTGAGAAGAATATTTATAACACCTCTAGACCTGATTCTGGACATTCAACATTTCCTCATGCAACAGCTTGGTTGTAAGTGGAAGACTGCATATCTAAATAGATCAGTATGACTAGTGACCTTAGTTTCGTGACCAAACTTGATTCGAAATATTTCATGGGGTTTTGAAATAATGAAATGATATTAATGAAGTAAATTTTAAAAAGACCCGCTAAATTATGATTCCGTCTCATGTGTAAACTCAACTAATGCCAGTTGTAGAAACAATCAAAGGAAAGTTTTCCGTCTGGAGAAGCAACTTCAGGGCAAAGCTTTGACTTGACAGTACCATCTTACTGATCAAAAATTTCTCTGTTCCTCCAAAGCAGGTGAAAAGTTCAATTCAAGGATATCGTAAATACAAGGCTAACCTGATGTCTTTTTTTTCTCAAACATTGATATCCTTGGCACACATTTTATTCAGTTCAGCGGACATTCCTGGAATAGAAGCCTTTATCGACTACAAAGCAGAAGGCACCTCTCGGTCTGTGTAAGTCGGCCAACTCTTTATGTGGGAAGGGTGGGTCGGTTGGCAATGTGGTCTTTCTTGTGGAAGTCCAACAGCTGAATTTAGGATGTTTTTCTTATCACAGGAGGTCGCAGACCAAGTACACGGTTCAAAAGGAGAATCTTGGTGTCTCGGTATGTTATCTATCGGGTTGTGTTTTGTCATCGAGATGGATTGATTTATTGAATGATATTTTTCTTTATTAACGTACTTGTCTTTGTCTTTGATTCCAGGGTTCGTCTTTTCTTCGCACGCCTTTGTAAGTTACTAATGATAACGATGATAATGATGATGTCGATGTCTTTCTTTATCACATTTTTTGTGTGAATATAATTTGAAAGCGCGTTGCAATACTGCTATACTCTACCAGACCATGATATTGGAGACTGTATAAACCTGCACTTTGAAAGAAATGTCACGAAACCAGAGGTGTGAGACCGGACCTTCGGTTTATTCTCGTTTTACGATTTTACGAGAGAGTCTAAAAACCACCATTTGATTTAGTAGTCTGGTACTCGACCAATCAGCTTTTTGTGATGTATTTTGTTTGGGAATCAAAATAATTTTCTTGCAGGAGATCAAGTAAATCATACAAAACAAGGAAACAACCGAAGGAAGAAATAGAAGTAAGTAGAAATGTACGTTTATTAAGTGATCACGATGTGTTTTGTGGTACATTTGCCCCTAAGTATTTTAAGTAGAGGTTCACATTGCAAATAAGATGACAATCTCACATGGTTTGATGCTACTCTTATACTCTTACTTGAAGATTTATGAATTATTATTTAAATGTTATTTGAAGATTAATAAATGCAACTTCCAAGGTTAGGATTGAGGACCTTCACTTTACAACCTCGGACACAAATGTAACACTGAACGTAAATTTCTCCCTTCCCCCCGTCAATGTTGATTTTTGATGACTCAAGGTAATCGACACCCTCTAAATGCAACATAGGATTGAGGGGTGGGGAAGGAAGAGAATTACATGTTTTCGAGTTAGAACGTGAATTGTTGTTCTAGGAAACCGTTACAACTATTTATGACCGGAATTGCACATTATCATCAAACGATATTGCGAAATATGTTCTTTTGCAAAAGTAAAAATACTTTTACTCTGCCCTTTTCCCTTCTCGATCTTACAGTTTAAATGAACATTGCACGTTATGTTAAGCTAAAATCCGTGCGGTTATTTTTGTTATCCTTGGCCTAGCTGCCAAGAGGCATGAATTTTTCCTTATTTAACATCACAAATTGCTTCGCATCCCAGCCTTCCATGAAGGTTTGCTTTGGAAAGCAGTTTTGATGTCATCACATGGTCACATTCGCATGCGCAGCAGGACTACCAAATATTGGTCCGGTCACTGAGAATTGAACCCACAAGCTCCCGCGCGGTAATTCAAGGCTCTACTTACTGGGCCTACCCTTTAGCGGCTATCTCATTTGGCTTCTGGATTTGCAGAGTTTTCCGGCGCGTTAAGAACGGTGGACTAGCCTACCAAGTGACCAATCAAAATAAGCGATTTGTAATCAACATTTTATGACTGTTGCATGAGGAAGGTGGAAGTAATTTGAAATCTTTGGCTTTTTGTCAGATTGAATGGATGCCTTCGCTAACTTTGCCTCGCTCGTCCTTGTAAGTGCTTTAGTTTTAAAGTTGTTCTTTCCTTTACAATCTTTTGTATTGTCGTTTTGTCAAGCGTAAAAGAATCTTATGTCAGCATCACAAACTGTGACACATTTCAATGTTTATAACAGAACGTCAAGCAAAACCTACAAAGTGACAAGTGTCCCTAAAGAACAAGTAAAAGTATGTAGTAGTTTTTGTTCTATAAAATGATTAATTGCCTTTTTACATGATAAAAAGCACATTACGGTCCAATGCAAGTTACATAAATTCAAAACCGTGACAGTGTGCTTACTTACCAATACCGATAAGTTTAATCATTAAATAGTGAAAAATGATTCACCTTCAAAGTTATGGTCATTATGGCTGACTCTGAGTCTTACCACACCATGAAGTTGAGATCACCGACCATCACCAATTGACAAAACCCATGTCTTATCTTAGTAATCCGGTCGCTTGATTTCCTCGTGCAAGCATTTCAGCATGTTCTCTGCCTTTGTGGGAACTAGGCTACAAAAACGTGTGCAGAACAACGAACGCCGTTCGTTGATCTGCACCGTAACGTATAATTAGATTCATTCATTCATCGTAGACAGGCTCCATTGCATCCCTGCATGATTGATGCTTTGTTTTACTTCTCAACGGAACACACTCAACAATGTAAGAAAATAAAGGAGCCAATCGGGCAAAAGAAACAGGTGCTTGCCTCGATGATCTGAATGAAGCTGCGCTTGCATCAGTCAACAAGTAACCACAATTGTCTCTTGTATGTAGATCTCTATCCGCGCACGGTGTGCCTTTGCAATGTTACTGGCTGAGCGTCCTCGGCTAAACTATTTATTAAGCGTCTGCATAAATTTCCATTTAACCCCAAGATAACCTTATTACCCAATCAGACGTCTTCAGCTTGTTTTGGTGGATAGAAAAGTATCTTTCCCAGGTGAAAAAGCTGTTCCACTACGTAGGTATTTGCTTTCGCGCATGCAATTTTTTTCCCCCAAAATATTTACGCGCAAACTCATATCCACAACAGCATTCCTTTGTACAGTAATGTCTCATTAAGACTCCTGAAGAAAGTAAGAAGATCATACGCCTAGAAGATGATACTTGACAGAACAAGAAGACGGTACACTTAAGGGTGGGTTTGTTCTTTAAGCCACTTCTCACATTTGCTGCACAATTCACCACAATGTTCAATTCGAGTTTGGATTTTTGACTTTTCATTGATTTTGTTTCCACAGAGGAAATATTCTGTTGCTGTAAACCAGTATGGTTCACCCCCTGCTCCTCGAACGTATCCCAGGGAACGTCGGGAAAGTAGTGAAACAGTGAAATGTGAAACAAAAACAGCTGTAAGAAGAAACGTTGGAAGTTTCGAGAACGAAGGGTTCGTTGAGAACTTTGAGAAGGATAAGGTTGACGAGAAAGCTCTGGATCAAGAGGATTTGCAAAAGAAGGTAAAGGTTGAACAGGAAAATCGGGACAAGCAAGATGTGGGTGAGACGTTTGTGGAGAGGGCCTTGGATCTTGGTGACTTGGAAGAGTTAGAGACAAGGAGTAGCGTTGAAAGCGCGGACACGCAGGATTACGGGAATGCCAAGGAGCGGAGAGTGAGGT
>OX421447.1:43344110-43396610 GCA_949126865.1 Montipora capitata | reverse complement strand
AGTTCTAAATTCAATAACATGGATTTATATAACTCTGCCGCGATATGGATGTTCCCACAATTCATCCATTAGTTTTACTTTGGATTTTTCCCTTCGCTTTCTCAGTACATCTCGTAAGCGTGCACCTCTCTTTCGCCGCTTTCCTTGGTCAAGTAACACATCCGTTGCATGTACTTCATCTGGGATGCATTCGTAACATAGCTTTAAGTACTTGAACGTGTTTTTGCACGTTGGGTCGTCGAAAAATGTATTAGACGCCACAATTTCGCACGCCTGGTTGTGCCGGCACTGGCTTTGAACTTTCCTGAATGTGTTTTCTGGGTCCGTTTCGCATAGTTTGTCTGTCACGAGTCCTACAGGGGCTTCTGGACAGAACTCGTTTTCTTCACGTCCCCAGAAAGCTCGGTTTACTTTGATGGTTTCGTACTGTTTGCACTGCAGCCACGTTTTCTCACCCTCGCAAATGTAAGAGCAGTTCTGTGGTTTAAAGCAAGATTTTTTTTTCACGTTTAAGGCAAGCACAATATACTGACAAAATTCGTATGGCATTGGTGAAAGTGAAAACCCAAAAGATATCATTGTCATTTCGCCACCTGGTGGAAATACTCACCGGCATTACAGCTTCTGGACCCGCAGGTCCCTCGTCACCTAAGGGACCCGGAATTCCTGGGGCTCCAGGTTCTCCAGCTAAACCCATAAGACCGGGTGGACCCTGGTCACCTTTCATACCAGGCACACCAGGAAGACCTGGCGGACCAATCGCCCCTGACTCGCCATCTGCTCCTGGGGATCCTACATCTCCAAGAGGGCCCGGTGGTCCTTGAGGCCCTGTCATACCCCGTTGGCCAGTGGGACCCAACGGGCCTTCAGGACCTTGTTTGCCAGGGCGACCTGCCAGGCCGCCGTAGAACAATGTTAGATTTTGTTCCAAGATTTGACTAATCATGAAGCGGTCTAACAGCTGTTGATCCACTGTGTCTCCAGGTTTTGGTAGATCATATTCAACCTGTAAAGGACATGTTATAACATGAATACTCAGTCACGTCAATCTATCAACAAGATCAACGAGCGCGGGACATTTCCTCCCCCGGTGCAATTATCATGGGCATTTATTTTCTCTTGTGGATTTCTTCATATCGCAGTATCGTAATGCAGGGCACTGCCGTGCTATACTGTTGAACTTGAATGCTCTTCAAACTTTAATAATTCGCGTTAAACACCCCCACAATTAAGAAAGCTATCAAAATCTCAAAGCATTGCTCCTCCTACCCCCTCGTGGTGATATTTCCACCACGCGTAATTTTGCCACAGTGTAAATCAATTTCTAAAGGCCATCATCACAGTACGGCACAAGACAATTAGTGCTTTCTTTGCATTGGACGTTTGTGTGTTACGGAGGTATCGAGGAAAGATATTTTATGGTGCAATTTTACATCACCATATGTTTTGGGGATACCCTAATACTTCTGTACCTTGTTTCGAATAGCTGCATAAAGCGTCGTGAATTGATAGATTAAGCGGTTGAAGACCACATTTATAGGTTTGAGTGGCTCCAAATCGACACATGGTCTTTGTTATTTTCGCTCAGTTCCGCCCTTCGAGACGCAGAATTAACAAATCGAAAGTGGTTCAGCGTTGTCTGTACTCTTATCGACAACGACATTCGTCATCACAGTGGTCACCACAATATTTACCACAATATTCAACGCCAAAGAAAGTGTTTATTTCAGAACGTGACCAAAATCATGACGCAAAGAAAGAGCAAGCGTTGTGTACAACTTTCTCGCAATATGATTGGTTTATTTCCAAAAAATGAGCGTTCCTGATTTGCTATTACATTGCGTGTGAAATTGACGCGAGCATGACGCGAGCAGCGTTGTCTAGACTCTTATAGACAACGGCAAATTAGCGAATCAGATTACGAGATTACAAGTAACTGTGGTAAAATTAACAAATCGGTTCCATGTTGCCGTGCGTTTGTTCAGTAATTTATCACAGATGACGTCAAGATGTGGTAAGAACAAAAATGTGGCACATGAGGCGATAGCCGAGTGTGTCACTGATGTTCTTGCCACATTTTGACATTTTCTGTGATCTATTACTGAACAGACGCACGGCAACGTGGACTCTATTTGTTTTATATAATAAAGAATTACATTTTATTCGCATAAAAGCTGATGGTGACGTCAATCGTGCGTCTGTCCTCTAATAGATCATTGGCTAGAACCAATCAAAATGCGAGAAGAAGTTGGGTTATTATATAAATTTGGTTTGTTAACTATTGGTTTGTGCTCGCGTATGGAAGGGAAAATACTTCAACTTCTGTTCAGAAAACCAATGAATTTACAATGCAGGTTATTTCTGTTACTGACTCGGAGTTGTAACATATTATATTAGCATTTTATAGTTATTCAGCTCTAACCTGCTCTTTTTCTTCACTTTCGTCTGAAAGTCTGTTTTCATTGGAGTAATCACCGCTGTCTGGGATTCGGTTCCTATTTTTTCCAGTCTTGTGATGGTGCGGGGATGATCCTTCTCCACTCGGAGAAGCACTGCTGCTCCATTCACTGTCAGTCTCTTTTTCTGCGTTACTGATTGCGCTCCCAAACAAGTTAACAATAGCGTCAGAGGGACTAGTAGCTGGAGTCAGTTCTAAGGTTCCGCTGGCACCTGAACCTGAAAGGAAGTCTGATGTCGAGCCATAGTCGATCGCAGCACCCGAACCTAAGCCATAGCCACTTCCTGATGCGACACTCAAGTTGATAGGGATCTTGGATAAAGTGTCAGAAATCGCATCAGCTTGCAGTCCAGACTTCAGGTTAAAGCTTAATGTTTTGATTTTTCCAGTGTGCGATCTCTGGCTTGTCTCCTGAATATCATGATCACCAGATGATTGAGATCCAGATCCTTCACCAGCTCCAGACTCAGTCACGTTGACCAATTCATCACCAGAAGAAAAAACGTCTTCAGTTTGAAGCAAATCGTCTGTCGGAAACTCTGTTATTTTGGAGAGGAAACCAGAACCTGATCCCTCGTGCAGTGAGGCAGAAGTGTCGAATACTGCAGATCCTGAAGTAGAATAGGATTCCTCGATATCAACACTTCCTGAGTGGGCACTTACTCCGGAGTCTGAATGTCCAGAGGCAGAAGAAGACCCAGAGGATCCAGATGCGGATGCAGCCAAAGTCGAGGATGAAATTCCTGTACCTACTCTCCTTGGTGTTGGAAGGAATTCGTGTTTGACAATCGGCATAACTTGTGGGCTAGATCCAAAAGTTGATCCACTCTCTTGTTCTGCACTTGCTGAAGTCATGGCTGACGATATGGGTGCTAAGTGTTTTCTTGAAAAAAGTTCGACCTCGTCTGCTTCTGATAATGTGCCGCTACCGCTGCTACTACTTCCAGAATGAGATAAATAATCGTCGTACCCAGATCCCGATGCGGAGGAGCTTGTATCCATAAGGTCAGAGCCAGAGCCAAAGCCTGACGTGCCGAAGGCAGATGCAAACCCTGACAATTCCTCATCACCAGATCCTGCCAGAGACTGAAGATCTGTGTTGTCACCAAAGCCGAAGCCACCTGGTAAGGATTCATCAGCAGTTCCAGATCCCGTTGAAGGCTGCAAGGGTTCAAGCGCGAGTGCAGATTCTCCACTTGTGTCCTTGGTTTCTATAGGTTTTCTCTGGGCAATTATTGTAGTCTCATTACCTTTCTCAATTGTCCTGTTTTCGTTATCTTTAGGTTTAATAGGATTGACAATTTGGGATCTCACGATAGTACCTACTGAACCAACCCCTGAACCAACCCCTGAACCAACCCCTGAACCAGAATTATCAGTCTCGGGCTCGTCCTCTACACCAGATCCAGTCCCAGACCCAGCACCAGACAATTCCACCACACCAGAGCCTGCTTTGTTTTCTGGAGACGCCAAAGTCATCAGATTCGGACCCAAAGCTCCGACGCTTCCTGGCAAGGATTCATCGTCCAGGGATGGTGTCTCAAAAGACTCAAGGCTGTCTGCTACTGCAGAGCCACTTTCTTCTCCATTGTTTCCTGACCCCGAACTGTAGGATCCCTGTAATAGGGATTCGAGGGGAATACTGGCAAAGTTATGCGAGCTTTCTCCTGTTCCAGCCTCGGTTGTCGCAACGCCAGATCCTTCGTGTTGGCTATTAGCTGTGGGACTCACTATCTTCACTGTGCTATCTCCGGAACCCATCTTAAAAGAGTTTTGTATTTCTTCTAAGTTTACCTGTCCACTTTCATTCCCAGAAAGACTATTCTCCTGTCTGTTCATCTCCCCAGAGCCTGATGATACATCTGGCAATATTTGCTGCAGCAGCGATTCCGCTGAGTCAATGTTGTTGTTTGTTGAGGTTGAATCTCCTGACCCAGACACTGCCACATTTGAATCGGCGGCTGCCTGCGATTCAAGTTGTCCTAGATCAGCCATACTACCCACACTACCTGGAAGCTCTTCTTCACCCGATCCTTTTGATTGCGACGTTTTTGACATTTCTTGATTTGACTTTTCAACAGAACCCTGACTGTTTTTGACCGTAGCCTTACCCGAGCCTGACCCAGATGCAACATTGCTGGAAGTAGCTGCTCCTGATCCGGATGAAAAGGCAAAACCTCTTACGGTTGTTCCTTCTGTATGTTTGTTTTCAATCATTGCAATGTCTTTTACCTGACCAAGACTTCCTGGCATGCTTTCCTCTGGCTCGTCATCTTCCCCGGAGCTCTCCCCTTCGTCGGTTTTTGATTGGCCAACGCCTGAGATAAAGTTTACACCTGAGCCACTTGCTACATCGATAATACTGTCCTTTCTTTGTGCTTCGTCAGCGCTAGATTGTCCTGAATAATCCTCGCTACCATCATCTTCAGCTGATCCCGAACCTGATCCCTTATCATCATCATCATCTCCTGATGTCTCCTGCCCGGATGAGTTTTGTACTTTTGATCTTGAATTAGCTTCAACGTCCTGATTCTCAGCCGATCCAGATGAGGATGAGTCATCGTCTTTGCTTCCACTTCCAGATTCTTCTCCACTTTCGTCTCCGCTCTCACTTTCCTGGTCATCACTGTCATCTTCCTCTTCATTGCTTCCTACGCTGCCTGGTAGTTTTGTTTTCCCATTTGACTTTACTTCCGTGTTTTGTTCCTTCCTTGCATTTTGAAGACCAGCAATGAACGCAAGCTCATCTGCATTTAGCCCATTCCCGCTTGTTTCAGCAGATTGTACTGGGCGAGTTCCTTCTCCTGATCCACTAACAGAGGATTCTGTCTTAACCGTATACTTTTTTTGTCCTGCATCTTTGGTCTCATTCGTAGCTTGACTTACAGCTGCACCACCACTGCCCTGTGGCTCAGAATCATGGAGGGCTGCAGCAATAGTTGTAGCAGCAGCTTTCTTGTCCACAGAATGTTCTGAAATTGCGACTGGGGGTGGTTGAGCTAAGTTTGATAGAATTTCTGTCCCAGCTTCAGGAACAGCAGACGAAACTCCGGAGCTTTCTTCTACACTACCAGAAGCAGATGACTCTGCCGCTGTTATAACAACCGGTTTGTCTTGTATAATTGATTCATGTTTCTTCGGTTCAAAAGCTCCTGATGTTTCCGCAGAACCGGACGCTTCCTCTCCAGTTATTTCGCTTTTCTTTGCTTTCGAAGAGGCAGCATGCCCGCTGTCCCACTCGCCTTCTCCTGAAGAAGGCCCAGCTGTGCTATCCGTAAATTGTCTCTGACTGAAAATTGAGTTATTTTCTTTAGGCGGTGGTAGGTTTGGAAGAGAAGAAAGTACACTTGCGGGTTCCACTTTTCTCCTGAACCTTTCGATGCCCTCTCCCTTCGGCTTGATAGCTACCACTTCTTCGCTGGCGACTGGTGCAAGACTCTCAAGTACTTCCATGAGGTTAATGTCCGAGTCTTTTTGAAGTTTTACATTGTCTGGGATGTCACTAAGCTGGTGGGTGCAATTTAAAGAAATGCAGTCAAGTACTCGAAAAAAACACATCCTAATCACTACAGCAGAAGAAATCTAGTCGACATTCCAATTCTCTCTACATTTAATTCAAAAAAATGTACTGATTGTAGGGGTTCCAAACATTATGTGCCGGGAAAAGCTTGTTTACAAAAGTATCCTGAATGGATAATACGACATGGTGCGAAAGCGAAATTGAAAAATGAAGAACCTTCGTTTACTAACCTTACATTCGCAAAAAGCGGTAATGAGGGTCATCGCCAATGCTGTTAGCACCAGTGTCATCTTTCAGCTGAAAAGAGAATGATACGTAAAACATGACGGACGAACAAACAACCCTCTTTTTCGTTTCAACGACATAATGCTGTCATAAGACACAACCAACCTATCAAGACACAAGGCCAACTCAACTTATGAAAGAGTTGACCACGATAGATTCATTATCTTTGGTGGGGTTGAAAGGTCTGTTGGAATTCAACCCACCTGTAAAAGAATACACTTTCTTTGCACTCACTTGATATTCTTTTGTAGTCATTTACAAGCTGGGGGACAACTCGCTCGTTTGGAGCGGAATTGAAAGCGCCCTCCACAGGACACTCATACTTCTGCAAGTATCTAGACAATCGTATTTGATGTCGTACCTGTTTTTGCGGTGGGTGAAAGACCCACGCAGCACCCTCCGGCGTTTGTTTATTGCTCACTTGCCAGTTTTGCTAAAAATTCCAGGGTAAAGGCCAAAAAATTAATATCTATTCCTGACAGTGCGCAAAAAATAATGCATGACTAAACTGATTCGCCAAATATGTTGTTGCCGTTAAGGGGGAAGCACGACGAACAAATGGTACGGGAGTTATTGTGAACTTTCGTTAACATAAACTGTCAATTACACCTTAAGATAAACCCGCAAGACGTCTTTGTTGACGGTGAATGTTCACTTTCCAGGCACAACGCTAATATCTGGTATTTGATCGTATTGCACGTGTTGCATCAGATAAACGTTCTTCAAGTTCTTTCTTTCTGGATTACTTATTGCAAGTAATTTAAAGATGAAAAAATACTGCGGCCAATAATGCATGAATTTTGTAAGTTGTCGACACTTCAGAAATTATTACGACGTCCAATACAGAAACACGACAGCAGATTTTTTGGCGACGGACCACAACCGGAAGTGGGTCGTTTTCCTTATTAGCCCGTTGCTATGCTTGAGGGGTGATGCGCTAGAAAATGTTGTCGAAATCACCGCCCGATAATACGAGAAATCCACTGTCAGTTTCTGTCCGTCGGAACGAGTCAGCTAAGTAGACTTAAGTTTTAATCAAAACATACATTGCTCGCCGTAACGATAAGAAGAGTCTATTAATCTTACAATATGACTTCTAAAGTAAATCAGCGCACACATGAACGCTAAGAAAAAAACCTCACTATATTTAATTATAATAATTGCAACGGATAACCATGATTTGTAAGTAAGATAATAAATGACTTCCTCCCTTACCTTGTAAAATTGACTCACAGGTAGTCTACCCAGATGACCAGCAAATCGAGCAGAAAACACACTGTCGACTACTAGAAATACACACAAAAAAACATCTTCAACTACCGATCTCCGGGTAGCAAAAGTGAAGACAAAATCGTCAATAAAAGGCAATTGAAGTATCGATTAAAAGTCACCTTAAACGGGAACAATTTTCAAGTTTTTTCACAAAATTATGACAGACCACCGGCGCGTGCAAATGCTGTTTTCATAAAGTCATTCTCCCCCTTGTGCAATTATCTCATTTCCAAGGTATGCGAGCTGGACCGACCTACGACAGATGCTCGCTTCTTGTCGTTGACAGGGGCTCTTTTGTTGTTCAAGTTCGGAAGACCATGTAAGGAGATGCTGTGGTTTGGAAATAGGTTTTTTTTACAAATTTGAACTTGACGAATTTTTATTTTTAAGATGAGCAGGGAAAACATCGATTATGGCTGCGTTATCGCGCGGGTCAAATTGCCACCTGCCATGTTTAATGATCAGGTCATTCTGAGGGTCCTCTACAAAACACAAGTCGCTTTTTTGTATTACTCTCTTAAGCTGAGAGTAGATGTTGATCTCCCTGTTGCTGAGGCACTGAGCTATTAAGTCTGCTAACATTAGTGTGTTTTTCGTATCGAGTCTTTCTATACCTAAGCATGCAATTCGGTCTTATCTGAAACTTCCGTCGTCAAATCCAAGTTTAAATGTTAGTTGTTTAGGTATCATTTATCATATCAGAAAAGCTTATGACTCAAAGCACACAATTTTTCACCATGTCGACAGTAGAGAGCTTTGAATGCATATCACTGAACTTCTTGAAATTTATTCATCCAGCCGTACTGCCGAGGAGCACCTCTGTCAAGGAAAGGTTTTGTAGCTTCGTTTTAGGAGACATGTTTTATACCTGCTTACTTAAGCGCCAGATACACTACCGTCGTTGCCTTTGAAGAGGGAAGTATACATTTAACCTCAGTGTTTTAAGATTCATGTGGTTCCTTTTTAATTTCAGCCGCAATCGACGCACGCACAACAATTGCAGGCGTTCGATACAGTAATATCATTAAAACCTCACTTATAAAACACAAATTACCTAAAACTGCGAATGAAATTTTCGGAAAAATCGCGGAACTACCTTCTCGTGCCCGGTGTACGAAATTGCGAAGTGGATGATACCTTTGCAAAGAAAACAAAACAATTAAAACAATTGGATGTAAAAAAAGAACACGCTAAGAAAGCAAGGAAAACTTATAGCCGATCAATCTTGGGGCAAAACCTTATTCACTGGGATTTCATTCCCAAGAGACTTGATGGACGTTGCCCTGAGATATCCTCTGTGCAAAGGAACATTATCAGTAGAAATATTTGCCTCCTTTGATCTAGAAATAAATTCTGATGCTTGCAACACTGATTCCTGCAATAGAAAGCTAACGGGAAATGGCGTGGGAGACAAAAATTAAAACTGGTGAAAAAGAATCACAATCGTCTTGGAGTCCATGGGCTCGAAGAGATCTTAGAGCTTGTCTGGCGTTTTGAAGATTATCCTTTTGTCAAATGGTGCAAGGAAAGTCAAAACTGATCCTAGTTATGGTGATTCTATAATAATTTTAATACTCATTAGTAATCAGTGGAGGTCTGTAATTGGTTCCACGAATCTATCGTGAACTTCCATATAGACCCTTCTACAATTTTTCTTTCCAACGTCGAATATTTGGCCTGATATATAGTCCTTTCCACTTAAATTAATTTCTTCATATATGATGTCCTCAAACGAACTGAAACGGTTCTTTTTCAACTGACAGTTTGTTGTTAACAAGCCTCTGGCTATTTTTAAACCGGAATACCAAAAGATCAGATGAATCAACTGCAGCCATTATATTATGACAGCCGGTGGTTTGCCACAAAAATTAAGTGGCGTGAAGAAAGATAATCAATAATGCAACACCCGATAACCTGACGATTCCTGCAGTAAACAACTGTGCCATTGACGTCTAAACGGTAACAGCCAGCGACATTTTGCCGTTAACTTGTCATGTGTGAAGTTTCTCTAAAGAGGATGCATCACTTGGCCGAGTGCATTTCAATGTTCTGTTTCTCGATACTCGCCATTGTGTCTGGTCATCCTTTCGAGAGTACACTCACTAACTGGGTCAGGCTCGCTAACGCAACAGCATTAGGATGCGAGGGATACATGCTTTCATTGTCGTGCGCTGGGCAAGAGGAAGGTCTGAAAATCAATTCTGCATTCTGGGGAAGGGACGATTTGAAGACATGTCTTCCCGACAAACCGTCCGTGCAGCAACTGAAGTTTTGTCCTTCGACTGAACCTCAGTATGCCTTGGAGAAGTTACGTTCCGTCTGCGAGAAGCGGCCATTTTGTAGCATTCCTTTATCCGATTTATTTTTTGAGAAATCGCCGTGTCCGGGTGTTTCAAAGTTTCTGAAAGTTGTCTACGACTGTAGGGTCATGAGTGGAATGGGCGCAAGATAGTTTTAATGACCAGTGTTGGTGCTTGATCGGAAAGTTATTATAATAATAGATTGGAACAATTGTCTGGATATTGCAGCGAGGAAGGAGGCAATGGTCAGAAGTATATAAAAAAAACCTCCCAAGGTTGGCAAGAAACCGAGTTACTTGACAGCAATATCATTCTATCTCGACCACGCGCAGTTTTATGTCAAATGCCGCATGGTGTTTATTGAATCAGAGGAATTTGACAAATAAATTACTGAAGGATACGTGTGCTTGACAATATAAATGGAAGAATACAAGACAGAATTTGCAGATCTTTGCTGCACGTATGCATTCTATTCCTTTAGCCAGGCTGTACATGTGACGCTGTTTTATGGAGGCTTGTGCCCAATTTTCAAAAAAGGGTAAAGCATACCCTCAAGAGAAACAAATAGGCATTAAATATGAAATGACCACCGAGTAACCGCAATGCAAAAATGCACTCTCAACTGCTCGAAATACCTTGTATTCGGTAATTATGCAGAAAAGTACTAGACCTTGAGCCAAACTTTTGTTCACCAATTGCAAATCAAATTAGTTGTATATTTAGCGCTGAATAGTATATGATATATAATGTACATTAATACTAACAACTATATAACTAAATTGTATTTAAAATTTAACCGATTTAAAAAGCTTTCTTTAAATCGTTCTGTATTCAATTTTGTTGTGGCAGAAGATGGCGCACGTAATTCATAAGAAGTAACGTTAGTCTTTGGTGCTAAATGATACAGTGGGTAGCAGGGTCACCCTTAATTTTTAAAAATAATCTTCGATCACATTGTTCTGGAATACGTACCATCAGAAGTAAACTAAAAGTACTCTCTTAAAAGGGTAGCTTTCACAGACGTACTAACTTGTCCTCATTTAGTGTGTTAACAATTAGACCCGTAGCCCGCAAAACGGTCGGGTCAATAGCCCATGAAGCAAAACCGAATGGGCTATTGACCCCTGGCCCTTGAGCGCGAAGGGTCTAATTGTTTTAGTATCATGCACGCAACTAGTCGGACAGAAAAGGCAATAATTGCTGGTTTTCACTCACGTGATCAACAGCCATGTTTTTCAACGAAAACAAAAGGAAGCGTTTGCGTAATAATAGAGTTAAATTCCCGGAGGATTTGGTCGGGGCACCAACATGGCCGCCTTTTCTTTGTTTAGGGGCACCAACATGGCGGTCGTGATGTCATGTGAAAACCAAGAATAAAGTTAGCAAATGCAAGTTGAGGGAATATTTATTTGGGAATAAAACGAAAGAAAGCTTCACGCTTTTCGCTACTCGAGGACTATTACTGATAGTCCTCTAGTAGCGTAGCGAATTAAAATGCAGGATTTGCATTAGTCCACTAGATGGGTGATACCAATGATCAAGATGCCACTAAGATTACGTACGTTGCTTGTGCTTATCCTTACGTCGCTGGTGAAAACCAGCCTTTGAAATTTGTGTGGCTGTACTGAGTGCACACTTACCAATCAATGTAAATTCTGAACTTTTATGACTTCGTTTTTAAAAGGAGTGACTGCGCGAAATGCCCGAAATCAAAGATAATCCTTTACTTGTACATTTCGTTCCTTAAAAGGAAAAATAGTTTGTGGGACCTCCGCTTTTCCCATCATGAATTGGATGGATTGTTGGCAAAGTCTGGCATGAGTCGTTATTGCGCATGCTTGAGCAAACAACCGAGTTTCCACAGGCAAACCCTTCAAAGATGATAGAAAGTACAATGGTGAACCTTCAAGGAGGTATCCGCTTCTCGAAGAAAGCGCATATTTTGTGTACTGGGTTGAATTCCGGATAAAGCAAATTGACTTAATCATGAACATATCGCATGTTGATGTCTTTTTCAAAGCTAATCGAATGCAACAAGTAAATTAAAACTTACACGCTTTTCCAAGTGAGGGGTTAACTAGTCTCACCACCCGGGAGCATACAGCTTCCCGGCACACTCAGTGCCAACACTGAGTCTAAGGCAAGACACTTAAGCACATTTCCCGCGAAAATTTCAGTTCCGGTCTGGATTACACAATGCTTGTGATTGACAAGAATTCCTGATTTGAGTGTGAGGCCACGGGCAAATCGGTGCAAGACGCTTAGATTCATGTCTTAGGCTTAAGGCTCCTCTCATTTGAACTTGTTTATCTCTTTTGGTGCCTAGCTCAATGGCTGCGATCAGGAAATAAATGAGCTGAAATGACACTACTTTCAGTGGTTTTTGGCAAAACGCAAATTTTAGACTAACGTCTGCCGTCACACACGTGACCAGCCGCCATATTGATTTACAAAAAGAAGGAAATAGTTCCAAGAAAATAGAATTCAATTCCCTTCGAATTAATTAGGCAACCAGTATGGCGCCGTGGCGTCATTTGAAAACGATCTATAGTTTGATCAGCGAAAACCGCTGTAATACGAATTATGTTATATACGTCCTCTGCAAGGTATCCAATGTTATTTAAACAAACATTACACTGAATTCAAAACATCGCAGTGCTTTACTGTCACAAATATTTCCTGGTGGCGTTTAACAGTTCACCCAATCACAAATTAGCGCAAATCACCTCGAGAGTCAGTTGCATGTCCTGCATTTGTTTATTTATTTATTTATCTTTTGTTTACGCGATTCATTTTGTACAAGGCGCGTGCGATGGAGTGACCGCTGGTTTTTTTATTGCCGCAAAATAAGTGATATGCACCTTAGAAATGTTTTCTATATACATATTCAAACAGAAAAATGGTAATGCAACATCGTGAGAGATCGAGGGCAACTGCTTTCTAATTTCACATAATTCTCAACATGTCCAAATTTAATTCCACATGATTTATCATCAATTTTTTTTAACGTGATGAACGAATATTGGCAATCCTGGACGTAGTTTCCCCAACAATGGTTAGTGCTAACGGTTAGTTAATTAGTAATAAAACGTCGAAGTTGTCATGGTAATCAAAGCAGGCTATTAGCGCTTACCAGGCTTCAGAAACTCGGTCCTGGTTGTGATGTCTTCATTCCTTTTAGGAAACGTTATCTGTGCTTTTTTTTCTTTCTTTACGTAAATGAATTTCTTCTACCTCCCTTTACAATCGATTGATTGCCCGAAATCACTAAGGGACTTAGCCTCTGATGACTTATTTTGGATTCGTAAGGGTCCCGGATGTCTCAGACGGTGGGACGAAGTTAGGCAGTTAAATGGTGTGCAGTTTTACAAGTTTTCACAATTATAGAATCAATATTAATCTCTTATTCAATCAGGCATTCGAATCAATTATCCGCTGATTCTTGATCTCTGGAGGGCTGCCTTGACTCTTGATTCGCTAGGTAAACACTCGTATTTGACGCGAAGATATTTGTAAATTTCCCCACAGTCGGTCTTGTCGAAAAAAGTGGATGTGGCGGCCAGCTCGCAGGCTCGTTCATCTTTACACTGTCCTTCAACTTTGGTCATACTGTTGGATTCATCTTGTGGACACATTCGTTTGGTGCTGAGACCATGTTGGACGCCATTTGTGGTGCAGGTTCCTTCGTCATCCCGGCCCCAGAAAGCAGAATTGATTTTGATAACTCTGTACTGAGGACACTCGATCCATTCCTTCTCACCTTCACACGTAATAGTTTCTTGGGGGCCCTGGAAAACATGTGTATTTGGGTTACTTGCTTTGACACTTTTTATTTACGAACAGTTTGTAAAGTAAACTGCTTTGAATTACAAGATAGGTTTCTTTCTAGACAGTTGAAGCCCGGATTTGTACAGGCTGTTTTGCAGTGGCTTGAAATTGAGCGCACGTCATTCAAGTCGAAAACCTATTTTAAAGAATGTTCACTTTACGTTCTCATTGGAACACCGAGCTTTTTCTACTTGATGAATGATGTAAGGAACACAAAATTAAAATGTGTCATCTTAGTTTGAAAAAATACCGACACAGTCGCTGATCAGTGTCTTTAGGGTTTTGCAGCTAAGAATGGAAGTGAAAGTTGTATGCAACAGTGCATTCAACACATCAAGCTCCTGCCTGTAAGGAAATTGTTTCATAACATATTCGTCGATACTTCTAGAACTCGATTTAAATACCTGTCTTAAAATTCAAATTAACTCTTGTTTAAAGTTCTCTGTACTCACACTTGCTGCACCACCAAGGCCAGGGGGGCCTGGAGGCCCTGGGGGACCCGGAGGTCCTGGAATTCCTCCTCGGGCGTAAGCATCACCACTTCCACTTCCGCTTCCTCCATAGTAACCAGGGGTCCCCGGCGGTCCTGGGGGGCCCGGAGGTCCCATTAACCCCCCTTGTCCATTCACAAAAAATCCTAAGGGTAATTTCTGGTCCCAGTAGTAACTCATGACATTATCCGTTTCGGAATACCTCTTGAAAATGCGTGGCTTGCGTGGTAAAACTGAACAGTGCTGCAATGAAAACAAGGTTTATTCACCCCTTGAGCTCTAAACGTAAAATGTTGAAATCAATAGATGCTATTAAAAACATCGATATAACGTCAAATGTCTTTTGGAAAAACTAACTCAGGTTCGTTCGTCATTGCGTATCAGTATCTATTTGCATGGAAAGGCCCAGGAGAAACAAATCAATCATGTTGCAAGAGTATTACTAGGGGGGAGGGGGAGTGGCTCTTCTTGAGAAAAATCTCTGCTTGGTTTTAAGCTCAGGATTTCAACATTTCGGAGGCTGCTATATAAGAAATGTTTCCACTTACAGTTACAAAATTCTTTGGAGTTAGTCATGACTAAACAAACGGCGCTTCGAGTTCAATTTCCCTCCTTTGGATAATAGCACAACTCAGCTATTTCTTAGGAAAAATTTCTGCCCTGTGAGATTGAGTCGACTGACTTCCATAAGTAATAAACTTCTAGACATATTTTATAGCTCTTCTTTCATCCTGGAAATCGATGAGCCTGTATCACCTACCTCAGACAAATTATCGCACAACAAAAACATCGACCCGTTAAAACTTTAACCCGCATAACCATGATGTTTCTAAAATACTTACGGCTACTGCAAATAAGGCAAGGCCGAAAGCCAGCCTGAGCAGGCCTGTAACAGCCTTCATGTCCTAACGGAAATGAGATAAAACAAATGAAGCAGTTTAGTTTCCGGTAAAGTCTTTTTTACCCATAAGATCGTTCTCAACTGGTACCTGCGAGAATGCCCCTGGATCAACTGACGTCATTCACACGATCAATTCAATATGAAGACCTGGTGTGGCAGTCTAAGCAATATTTATCTACAACATTTCTTGTGTTTACCGTAGTTTGTATCGCACTGGTTTGAATTTGTGACCTGGTTTCTATTATTCATTCAACAACTTTGTTTGTCGTCTTTTCAAGACATCCTTTGTTTGGTCTCCATTCATCCTCGACGTTTCATTGACTGTTTCGTTTTGTCTAAGCGGGATAGTGTGTTTATTTTATACTGACATGGTACTGAGTTTACTCCTAGACGTTTCACATTTGTTGTAATTCATGGCTTATTTACTACTTCTCATAGTCATTTCTTCTTACTGCCCCATCGGGCTACTTAATTTTTTAATGAAATGGCATTAGCATAAGACGTTCGCTTTTCAAAGGAAGTTTGGGCTGCTTCTAGATATGTAATATGAAATCTCCTTTTTCTGCAAGAATCCATGAAGTATCTTTTTCCGTCTTTTTCGTTTCGTCTAAGAAACTACTATTGTCGAAGCCAAGATACAAAGAACGGCGTCGTGAAGCACGAAGCGTTAAAAAACACGGGATTTCGTCGAGTACGAACGACCACGCAACGAAAAGGGTACCGCATAGATAACGACGGCTTTGCAGCCTACTTGATTCATTGAAGTGGGAGCTAGAATTGTTAACAGTCACTCGGATTTCATGAGAGACTGCCGACTTCTTTGGCTCTGTTCTTGTGCTAACAACATCTAGATCTAAAGTGCTTTTAAAAGGCAAAATGACCTTCATCTCCAGAACAGACGATTACTGGTATTGAATCATGTGTCCGACCCCTATCATTTAAACACGTCCCCACTTTTTGGCCGAAAGGACTGTTTGAAAACAAAAGTTTATTTGTTTGTTTCGGTTTGTTGTGGTGGGCAGGCCATCATCTTCTTTCCGTGTAACATGGCCTTAAAAACTGACTGATCTAACAGGCATCATGTAAAGGGACGGTCAAATCAAAATTCGCTGTCCCAAGAAATGACCATTTGTCTGATAGAGCCGCTGAAGAATGTCCTAGTTTTTCCTCAAATAAGCTTTTGTGGTATCGTTATTTAAGTTGTAATTGGTGATTAGCTAAGATAGCATAAAGCATTGTTTTTATTTTCTCTTGGGACTTACAATGGTTCCAAGAGAAACTGGAAACAATGCTTATGCAGAAGTTTGGAGGGACAAACAAAGAGCATTGTGGTATTTTTTTATACTGGCTAATAACAATTCTTTTTCAGCAGCACAGAAAAAGCCAACGCACCATGAGAAAATATGCTCTTTTACTTTCGGTCTATGCCCCTGTCAAAGCAGCACGCGGGATAAAAAACGGCCTAGAATATAATTTATCGAAGTGACCGGCTTCTAAAATGGCCGCACTTTCATTAAATATGTGATCGTTCCCCGAACAGAGGAAATTATGACCTTTTCAAATTAAGCAAAGGTTGATTCACAAACAAATTGAAAACCAGTGACCTGATTACAAGTTGATTTAACACCGTACTTAACCCGACCTAATATTGACACACCAAAATATGCCAAACAACTCAACTCAATGAACAATTCTTGGGCGTTGAAAATCAAGCAAAAAAGTGAAACTTTATCGCGAAAACGAATATTAAACGGAAACCTTGAACGGTACAATCGCCATCGACATATCTATGACTGTCCTATGGTTTTGAAGTAGTTAACTATATCCACGAATCCAAATCGTGATTGCTTAATCGTGTTTATCGAATCAAACAGGTCACTGTCGATACAAAGATTGACAAGATTGAAGGAAAAAAACATTTAGGGGACAGAATCCCAAATTTTATTTCGGAGAACAAACTGTTTTTATACAAATGCCAGTCGTCAAAATAAGATAGCGGAAGATTTTAGTTGGAAAAGAAACTCAACAAATACATGGAGCTGTCAAAAGCTCTTTTCATGGTTGGATTAATAGTATTGTTAAGTATGTTCTCTTTGAGCAATAAAGATAACTTTTTCACAACAGAGGGTACTGACACAAACACGCTCTCGTCTCTTGAAGGAGCAAAAGTTACATCGTTTTCTGAACGTGGGGATTTGGGTTATTTTTTTGCGAAATGAACACCGTTTCGCTTCAATGAACTAGGGAGGTTGTTTCGTGTTGTCTCTTAAGCCCCAGAGTCAGAAATAATTTAGATAATTTGAGCGTTTAAACGTTTTCAAATGCGCTTCTCAATGGCTCTTACCTTTGGTTAAGAATCCACGGCCAGGAAATCCGTAGAAAAACGCAAAAGTCTTGGAAAATGGACTCGGTTATGCGGGTCCAATTTGGTCACCGTTACGGTCGAAGTTGTTAGGTAATGCTGCCCGACTTGTTTCTTATTACGTCATGCCTCAAACGCGCCGCTTGTACCGGCCTCTTATCGGTCAGTAACGTAATCACACAGCGTGCATTTCAGGCATCGGTCAGCCTCAAGACCGTGCGATTTTTGAGTGATTCAGTCACTGTCCTTGAACAAAATAAACACTCACATGAATAGTGTCGAAAAGTAGAGAATTTCTGCCTCCTAAATGGACACTTGTATGGCTATGTTAAGAGCTTCGAGTACACGTCAATTTTTTCAAATGAGCCATTGCTTTAGATGGAATAATTCTGGCAAGAAATGGAGCGTCAATGTTTAGGATTTGTTGATTTGTTTAGCTCACAAAGAACCGGGTGTGTATTGAAAATAAAAGTGATCACACCATCGCAAACCAAATAATTAAACTTTTGATTAACATTTGTGACAAAAAAAATTGCAGTTCCCAAAAGGGACTATTTATATTGTGATCATCAAGTTGCATTTTCGTTGCTCACCAATAACTCTCCCAAAAAATTGTGACTTCTCCAAGTCAGCTCAGTATTGTTTTATGAATCTTAGTAATTTTAGGAAAATTCACGGGTTTTCATTTTCGCGAACACAATTGCAACAAGCTCAACTTAATGAAGGTTTAGTGTCAGACCCAAATGATAAACCAGTCTCATATCTTAAAATTGTTCGGTGGTTTGATAGAAACCTCACCTGTAAGATCAACCTCTATGATTCAGTGGCATTCATTTTCATGATCGCACCGACCATTGCTGCTTCTTCGTTAATTGATTTACAAAAACGAAGAAATCCTCGAAAAACTGTTTTCATCTCTGTTGAACAGCAAAGCATCTCTCTGAGCATTTTCTACTTCCGCTTCACCAGGTTTTCTTGTGTTATCTTCTTCATGGTTTTGAAAAACCCACTGAGTCAAATGAACAATCAAATAGTGAGCAACCTAAGTTTTATTCAAACTCGGTCATGCAAGGAATCATAAACCAAAAATATTTAGGATTTGCTACCATAGTTCCTACTGTTTCTCTGAAATAAAACAGCGGGATGTTGTCCTTTTGCTAACAAAATCAGAGGTTTTATCGTCCAGTGCTTTCCTTCTTCCATTTCATTGGCTAAGAATCCTCCGGCTATCATCATATCATATCATATATCTTTATTTACCCTCGGATTTTTAGAGTAGCTTGGTGTAGCTAATATCTTCGAGCATTTACCCTCCCAACCATGATACACCATAGAAGACAGACCACAACACCGGGAACCGCGTGCCCTACTCTTTGCGACAAGTGTGCGGGTTTTTTTACGTCCCACAGGATTATGAACATTGAAGGGTTGTGAGACGGGACCTCCGGCTTATCGTCCTTATCCGAGAAGACTAGAGAGTCTAACCTTTTGCAGATGTAATTACAAAGGCAGCACTTTCTCCTCATGCAGTTATTTAAAGACCCTGAGTGTTGATCAGAATCATGTGACCCGCTATCTCGTGCCCCTCAAAAAGGGTACATGAATGTGAAAATGTGAAAATCAATGCTAAAACAATAGACACACTACAGCACTGCTATAGCAAAACATGATAGTTCTCAATGTCTAGCAGATCTGTTTTTTTCCGAAGCCGAACAGTGATCCCGCATTCACTCTATAATCCTTATAACTTCATAGAACAATTGCTTTTTCTTTTTGCTGGTGTTTAAATTTCATTTAAAATAAAAAATCACTGCCAAAAAAAAAGCGCCTAGTCTAAACGAGGTAGTTTTCCTAGGGATTCTTCCCAAGCTGGGGCGAATCGAGGATTTAGTCAAGGAGTGTTTTGAGAATTGGGCGGAGCCTTTTTTAGTGGGGTCTGGGGACATGGCCCGCCGGAAAGATTGGAAAAGTACATTTCTAGCCTTTTCAGGGGATATGAGGGAAGTACTATGAGGGAAGTTCTCCTTCCCCCATTTTTGGGGTCGATTTTCAGATACGGCGTCAAATGTGGTTGAAGTGTTTTTATTCTCTCCTCTTCTCCAAGATCCTTTTTTCCCCTCTGGTTACTCTGTTGTTACTCCAAGTTTTCCCGATCATCAAAAAGCAATATATGATTTGATGTACAGTCGTCCAAATTAGTAGAGCACTTGTGCCATCTTTTTTGACCACTTTCAATTCGCGCGAAATCTTCGAAAATTAAGACGGTAAAGTGTCGGTTAAAAATGGATCTTTCTTCCCTTCAATATCTCATGGAAAAACTTTGAAAGTTGTTTTCACAACGTGGCTTTCCTCTCACTTGGACTGAGCTCTCACGCGGCTGAACTCTGAAGGTGGTCACTTCAAACAATCGGCAGCTCGTAGGTTCGACTCCTGCAACAGTACTCGGATTTTTTGCCGAGTATCGCCGTGTATCCCCGAGTTACGATCGGAAAATACATATCTTCGATTCTGAAGCGATTTATCTGCAACTGCATGACATGTTATTCTTTCATATTATTTGTCTCTTCACTTAAAGAATGAGAAATCGCACATCGCTCGTTTTAGTGCAAAAATGGCCTCGCGTAGATTGATTAAAGCGATGTCTAGTCAATAATGTCTTGTTTTCACTGGCAAGGTTAAGCATAAGCGACAACGGCACGCGAAGGCTCAGTAGTGTATGGGAGGTTCTCACGTGACGTCATCGCCGCCATGTTGGTGGACGAAAACAAAAGATCTCTCATCAGCTCCTTTTGTTCGTTTACCAGCCATTTTACATTGCACCATTGTTATCTGTCTCTAGAGATTGGTTGCAAACCACCTATTTGTCAAAAGTACTTTTTGTTAGAACAAAAGACACTAATTAGCGACATAGTGCCTCTGTGCATGTTTCTTGTCTGTATGCTTTCCTCGCGAATGAAAACCAGGCTTGACATTAACTGTAATAGAAGAGTATGAAAAAGAAACCGAGGGAAGACAGATCAAAATATTTAATCGTGATACACAGGCTTCGAGTGATTACAACCATAGTTCACAGAGATGGACTGGTCACGAAACCCCGAAAATTTCAAAAGCGAGAATTCATGTTAACTTGACCGTGATCATACACAGTGTTTTGTCCACAAATATGTTGTGAATAAATTAATCAAAACTTTTGGGGGCTGTCTTTTAGAAAAAGGGTGTGGTATGTGTATGGTCAGGGCCAAAATGAAACAGCGACACAAAACATGTCGAGTTTCATACACCTTATTCCAAATGGCCGCCATTTTAGTATTCTTTTGTTTCCATGCAAATTGCCCTTATGGCCTCGTTTAAGGTTAATTATTAAATTCTCAACCTCGGATAATGCAATTCTAGCTTTCTCATTGGTTCACTGGATCTCGGTTATCAGCCATTATGTCTGTGTTTGACCTTATATGGAAATAAATGCGGCAAATGTCGATCAGTATAAAATTTTTGGCGCCCGAAAATCACCTCACTTTCCGGTCGTTTATTAAACTTAAACAAAATTTAGCAAAACTGAAGGTTGAGAATTTAATAAAACAATTATTCCATTCGCCCTTGTTGGATACGAGATTGGTATCGTATCCAACGCGGGCTCATGGAATAATTGTTAAATATTCTTTTGAATTTTGCGTTTGAAAGCGAGGCCATAAGGGCCAATTTGCATGGAAACAAAAGAATACTAAAATGGCGGCCATTTTGGAATAAGGCGTATGACCATCAATGACCATCTCCATTTATTAATATGTTACAACATAGCCTACAGGGTTCGCCGGCCGTGCATGACTACTTTAGGGAACTGCCTCTATTGATAAGAGCGTTTTCTCATCTCTTGCATGGTAGGATATGAGTATAAAGGATTATTATATATTTAGAAGAGACAACTCAATGCAATTTGAGTAGAAGACGGAAGTGATTGGATAACGGTAACTTCGTTTATTGACAAACTTTGAACTTCAAATATATGAAGTACAGATTTAATTCACATATCTGTCACCAAATAATAGCAAACCAAGGTCGATTAATTCTGTTAAGAACACGCTACATACCAGCGGGAACGTCACACTAGTAAACCATTCCATTACCAGTTTATTTACATGTAAGAGGGAAGATTACATCGTACATCGCACTATAATATCATACACAAACAATTGGAATGTCTAGCGATCCGTCCTTCCTCCTTGGTCATTGCCAGTTCGGCAGGTTTGTACTGGTCAGTGTATAAGCGGTACTAATAGTATCTTTTTTTTTTCGAACAAAAACTCTCTACAAACAAAAAACTGAAGACCCTACCTCATTAGTACAGGCGTTTATTTGTGAAATTTCATAACAACGAGTCGAGCCGAGCAAATATCGATCGATCGATTCTACGAAGGTGATTGAATTAATCATGTTATCATGTACAGAAAGAAAACTATCTTAAATCGATATACTGATACATGGATCAGTTGCAAGAGCCATGTACGTCGTCTCCTTTGGCGGAAGAATTAGAAATCTGGCAGGCCTTCGCTTTCTTAAGGTTTGATACGATTTATTCGCTCATAATCTTTTTATCAGGCAAGCCCGTTTTTACAAATACAACTCTTTCCAGCAAAGTGAAATGTTACAACCAAGAGCCCAGCGTGTAACGTTCAATGCAAAGTTCGTTGTGTTTGTTCGTAATCGCGCCCTTGCTCTCTTTTACCCTAGAAAATTGGCGTTAAGTAAGTTATCTTCATTTACCACCTCGTGGCCATTAATAACCTCCACGCATTTGTAGTAGACTTCCAAGTATTTGTATACGTCAGCGCATGTGTCGTCGTGGAAAAAGAGCTTGGTGCATCTTATTTCACACATGGTTGTTCCCTCGCAGGCGTCCTTTACTTTTGTAAGAAACATTGGAGTTGTCGGGCAGTATTGATTGTACTTAAGGTTTCCAGTGTGTTCTGTGCAGAGGCCGAAATTTCGTCTTCCCCAGAAGGCGGAGATTATGCTTATGTGTTTGTATTCGTTGCACCGAAGCCAGGCTGTGTCTTCTTCGCATTTAACTGTGCCATTCTAAGTAAGAGAATATAAACGAACGAGATTAAATCAACCTTTGAGTCAGTTAATGGAAATCGTATAGTGACACAAATAATTAGACAGCTTCTTTGCAAACAATGAAAGAAGAAGAAAGAATCAAAGAAATTGAGCAACAACACTTAGATCAAGACAACTTTCATTCCGGTTGATTCAGTTCATTTCAAACTTACTGGCAGTAAAACCTTTCATAGCAGTTAACTGTAATGTAAGGCTTTGTAGCACAGTAACCCCCGTCTCTAAGACCCCCTTGGAAAGGTGAGAGTTGTCTTCCAAATGAAGAGGTTCTTATACTTACGTATCTGATTGGAGTTGGACCAGGAGGACCCTGTGGACCCGGGGGACCTTGCATACCGGGTATACCGGGCATTCCGCTACCACCCGGGAAACCGGGTGGTCCCGGAAAACCGGGGGAACCCGGAGCACCATCCATACCAGGCGGACCCTGGAAACCCGGAGCACCGGGAAGACCGGGGCTTCCTGGGAATCCAGGTGCACCGGGATCTCCTTTGAATCCCGGAGGACCTTGAGGGCCAGGGGAGCCTGACATTCCTGCCATACCGTTCATACCAGGAGGACCTTGGAGGCCTTTGAGAATGAAGCCCAGCGTTACATTCTGATCCTTGAGTAGTTTGTTTAGCAATGGGGGAACTGACATTGGCAGCGACGCCTATGAAAAAAGAAATCAAACTTAATTTTCGGTCAACCGGCAAGCTCTTGATATCCATGCAAGCTTGATGAAAAGTAAAGAGTCACAAACAAAAGTACAGTCACAAACAAAAGGAATGTGTTCCCAGTGAGAGCAACGGTTTATAGAACTGTTTCAATTAATATTGATTGTAGAGAGTACTTTCGTGATTTCTTTGTTTTTTGCGTTACGACAATTGGTGATTGGTGGCTTTAAAATCTCGCACCACGTTTATCAGCCAATCAGAGATTAAAGTAAAATGAATTGTGTAATGCTCCCACCCATTTTCCAGCGCCTAGACTCAGCTGCATGTAATTGTTCAAGTTTATGATTGGCTAATTTAATTGGGAGCATCAAAATAATTGCTTTGGTTTTGGGATTGAGAATGAACGAATCACTGATTTCGAACTCAACATGTGCAGCCCGCCGTGAGTGAGAAACTGGCCCACGTTTCCATTGCCCACCTGGGTAGCTTTACTGTAAGTTCAACATAAAAAATTACACAATACTTCAATCCCTGGTTTTCTGCACAACGACGGTCTAAATTGTAATGGCTCACCGAACTCAAAATCCACATACATATCACAACACCTTATCATGATAAACGAGTATTTTGACTCGGGCCGGCCATGATATTCACCACCAAATCACCATTTTATAAGTAAATAAGAAATTTAAGTCAAAACAGATCATCCAAAATCCTGAGCAATTAGTTCTTCAGGTTTCCGTCGTGTCTGTTGAATTTCAAATCTGTCTATTTATATTACCGATCTGTGTGTAGCCAGATGCAATGTCACTAAAACTGCCACAACCACCGTCAACATCGAATACTTGCTGGGACTTTGAAGGCTGGTAACCTTGTTGCCTTCCTTCGATTTGTTCTTTGTAGTTCGCCTGACAGTGTCTTGTTTGAAAAAAAATCCGGCTTCTTAGAGTTTCAGATTTTGAAGCGCCAATGCTAGGTCATTTCCTCAGCTTCCCACCAATTTCGTGTTAATTTGCCGCCAAGAATCAAATGGGACTTAGAGAACTTCAAATCAACGTGTAAATGTAAAAAATTAACAAGCAAGTTTCTCCACAGTTTGCTTCACGCGTTCCTTATATGGTGCTCGGACAGGTGGAGTGACACTGAGAATGGCGCGAGTTAAAAATTATGTTTAAATCACACCAATGCGAGGAAATATGAAGATAAATTAGATTGTTATCTGCCATTTATCTCCAGATATAACCGACAATGATAAGTAATCGAGATATTTGGCCCTAAACGTGCAGGCCTTGGTCTCATCCTGTTTGATCTGCCAACAACTTTCCTATGGACACTTGACACTGGTAAATGTAAAAACAAAACATTGTCGCAAAAGGTAGATCTACAATCTGGCAAGCAGCAATTTTAAAGAAAGTGACATATTTAGATTAGAGCAATGTGAATGTTCATTTATTGCATGTACAGGGTTGGATGAAAAGCTAGAGCAAGTCATCCAAATCTGATACGGTCGCTTGATCAGCCACCAACCGAACGATCAATCGTTCCATTGATTAAACGTTCGATCGACATGCCCTGTGACCCAAACCCAACGAAACGTTTAAAATAAACCAGTACTCACCGATAATTTAAAATGGACTAGGCCTACGGCGACTAGTACCGCCAAGGATGCGATCCTCATGACCTAGAAAAATGAAAGAAAACACCTTTTTTCAAATATCAATCTGGCCCTTTCGTCAGTCCAACATAGGAAGGGGTATAGGGTGTTAGATTTCTAGCCAGCCTGCCGTGACTTCATCCCACCGGTAAATTGTTTATATATTAGACAACTGGTGAATGAATAGTTAATTATCTTTGTCTAATGACTCAACTATTTGAGGATAACGTAGTTTGGCTTGAAGAGAAGCAGGACCAATGCAACTGGCCAGCTTAACAGGTGTGCAAAATAACTGTCGCCTCTCCACCAATCGTTGCTTCTTATTTTGATAATTTCAGTTCTGGTTTGTAATTTTTGGATCTTTACCTAACGATGATCTTCCATCCGCGCTGATAAGTCCTTTTTTAACAAAAATTAATTTCGCGGGCTTTTCTTTCATGAAAAGTATTTGTTTCCTTACAAAATTACTGTTGTCTTCTTGAAATAAATTTGAAGTAGATTTGAATGAAGGCTCTTTACTCTACCTACACCCTCCATGAATAACACAATGAGTACAACTTAGCCTTTGGTATCCCAGACAACAAGTTAAGCTGCATACATTTGTTCGACTTACACTTACTCGTATTTTGATAGATTTTACGCTACTTTCAATGTTCTTCTGATACAGTCATCCCGAAATGATATAAGGCATTTTGCGGCCGTGAGCTCGCCAAACTCACAGTAACTAAAAGCCTTCATAGTGTCACTGTTCGTTTCCTTTCAAACATTGCATGAGGAAATTTTGCGCAGAGGTGCTCTCGAGCAAAAGTAGGATATTAAAAAAATAGAACACACGAGAGTACTTTTAGCAATTTCAGAGGATTAATACGAAGCGTATAAAGCCCCTTTCCTTGCTTAAAGTTCGATTCCTCATTACAGAGTCTTACCAGAACGTGAAGTTCGTAAACACATGTCAGAATCTTTGGTTTTACCAGGAAACGTTTTCACTGCTTGACGCAGAGTACTTACCGCAGTTTTCTTAAATATACTTTTACTATTTAAGATGATATGCCTTCTCCAATAAACGTTTAGCAGATATTAGATATCGGTGGGAGAGGACTTGCACAAACGTATATACGTATCACTGAAATGCCTCCGTACAAGGTCCCCTCGTAAGTGAGATCATATGCTTTCAGAAGGAATTTACACCTTGAAATCCATCTTGTTTATAGAGGTAAGCTTCTGCGTTCACTTGAGAGTCTTTTCACTAATCGTACTGTTATAAGTCAAAAGTAATGTCCTGTTCATTTCCGCTGAGCCCAAACGATAAGTGATTACGGTAGCGGAGCTATCAACTCCCAAGACCATTCCCCACCGATATCCATCAACCCACTTGATCCTCAACAAAAATTCGTTTTTCTCCAAAGAACTGGACAAAACCAACTCTCTTTTTTAGAAACCAACCTGCAGTTGTCAGCCCGATCAACCCAAACAGTAATGGCTGCCACTTAGCAAAAGATATCGGCGGTTTTTGCCCAAATGATTACCCGGTTCGAATCCAATATGTGGGGTTTCATTGACTGATTGGTCGAGCGATGCTTGAACTGAGCCCGCGGTATTTAGGAACAGTGCTAACGCTCTTGGCGTGGCATCACCGCCCTCGTGAGACTTAACACACTTAATACACAACATTAAGATGCAATGACGTAATGTGTTGAACCTGAAAACCAACCAGCCAATCAACAACAGCCGTTGGACACGAGGGCAGGTTGTCAGTTTATGTGATTACACGGGCAAATAAACTCTTGAAATCCTTGCACGCGCTTTTGAAAACTGACCCAGTGAATCTGTTTGTACAGATTTTGACCTCAAACAAAAACTGTTCCCGGGTATCTTACTTGTGTATGGCATGCAAAAAATTGAGGCTTTTGTAGACTTTCGCATCTTGAGTTTGTTGTGTCTTGGGAAGTAAAAAATTATCTGACGTAATCTTACCAAATCAGAACAAGTTATCAAGGGAACTAAGAACTCTAGCAAAACTCCTTCACTAGAGAAAAATTAAAAATTATTCTTCACTGCCATTTTTAATTAGCGACCGTAAGAGCTTGTCAAGAGAAGAGAAATTTGAACAATTTTGAAAGCCCTTAATGGGTTCTTATAACATTTATAAACCATCGTGAATTTGCTGGACAGCTTTAAGCTCGGTAACTTTGCAAGTGCTTCTGTTATAGTCTTTTTACGGTCATTTAAACTAGTATGATAAGCTTGACAGCCAGTGAATGAACGTGAAAATACTCTTTAGGTTGATATAAACCAGACTGCTTCAGTCAAAATATTATGGCCGAAGAAGAAAAAATTCTTACCTATATGGGAATCTTTGTTCACATATTGTGCCTCATTAGCAGAAGACTATCGTTGAGTCGACCGAGAATAAAGTACCGGATATTGAAAGTTACCTTTAAAAACCTGAACTCGATATACGAGTGATTCTTTGAAATTTCGAAATTTTACAAAGAATATATGGGATCATTAGCGCCTTTGGCACCCAAGAATTTATCAATTTTTAACTAAGTTTAACTAGCTCTTTTACCTTTTGAAGTTAATTTGTAAATATCATGATGCCTTCTGTGAGCATTCGTATGTTAATGAAGCAAAATTTAAACAATGACGTCAGCAAAGAAGAACTGAGAAATCATCTTGTGAGCGACAAATATATCTCACAAGGATACTTCGGCTGTTGACTTTGCAAATCACTTAAAAGTGAATAAAACGCTTTTGCTCTGTCCGAAGAAGTTTTAGAGCTTCAATTTCTTTCTCGTAGCGTTAAGTCTGCAAAATTTACATTTGGATGAACCACCATGGCCTTTTAAATGGCGTTACTGTTTATCACTAATTAAAGAGCACATAACTTCAATGATTTTTGTTGTTATGGCTAGACTTCGTCTGTCGTTCCCTCCTAAAAAAAATCGCTTTTTAAGGACGGTGCCTACTATTGTTATTGCGCATACGTTCTGCGCATTTCCAGATAATCGGATTTCCTATCGCCGATGCTTACTAATGCAGGGATATTATTGCGCGGTTTAAAACTATGCAGATAAAGTAGATCTTCGTTAGTACTCTTGGTATCCAAAAAGAAAATTGGGGGTAACCATGCATTCTTTAGAGATAATTGAGCTTCAATTTGAGAAAGAACGCCATACATTGCTTTGTATTTTAAAGCTTTGTAAAAATATTGTTCATGAATTATCTTTAAAAAATGCGTGGTTACCCCCAATTTTCTTTTTGGACATTTCAATAACACTTGTTAAGATCTACCTTTCCTGTATAATCACAAATCGGGGCAAAAATACCTTTGAATAGGCCATTTCCGAGTTCATGTCTGCCTCCTCTTCAAAGCGAGTCCAAGTGCGAAGTTTTTGTTATGAAAATTAGTTTTCATTCATATGTAAAGTAGAACTAATTACCATCACAAAAACTTCGCACTTAGACTCGCTTTGAAGAGGAGGCAGACATGAACTCGGAAATGGCCTATTAGTAGGCACCGTCCTTAACGGAATTGAAGGTGCACCGCTGACCTCACGTTTTCGATGATGATGAAGGGCAGATTGAATTCGAGATCATTTCGAGCAAAACAAGGTAATAATGGTTGCTACACTTGGCAACATTATTTTAACAAATGAGAAGAAAGGTTAGTTGCGCTTTTAGCAAATGGCTCTGTCTCTGAAAGGACGTCACAGACAAAAATGCTAATCAGTTTGTGGTGTTATCTTTCGTTAGTGGTAAGAAACCTAAGCCCCGAATTTGCTTGGTGGTGGTGGGAAAGAGGGGTGGGAGAAAGTATAACTTGTGCTGTCCTTTAGAGGATAGGGCTCGAGGAGAGCATTGTAAGTGTTGCGAAGTTTAGGTTTTGCGAAAAAATATCAAATAGGCAGTAGATGGACTGTAAATTCAGCAAGTTTACCCCGAAAGCAATTGATCATTTGATTATTAGACTTAAGAAGTTGACAAGTAGCCTGGGAAATCCAGCTTGAACTGATCTTAAGATTGCTCAGCACGATCCTGCACCACTTAAGACTATCAGGCAAGTCGTCTAGAAGCTGATCAACATCCCTAAACAGGTGAAATTATGATTAGGGGAATCTATGAAAACCAAACTAGGAACTGTGGATATGAAACGACTTTCCATGCAAAAGACTGTAGCAATTGACAAGAATTTAATCACTTGTGAAGAAGGTCGAGAAATTCGAACTGGAAGTAGACTGAAACTTAGGCCCATGCTAATGACTACCCTATCACTAAGCTATCAAATCGTGTAGGTGCTAGTTCGTTCTTCATCCCGCAAAAGTTGAGAGTATGATACAGTACAAGATACAAGTCTTACAATACTTATATATTAGTCCTATAACAATGTACAAGTCTTGTAGAGTATCATTGAAAACAAATTTGTACTTTTTCCTCAAGTGGAAGCTGGACGAAATCTTAGACAAACATCCGTTTTCCGGCAAGATATCAAGTTTTATTGTTTTAGTGTTAAAATAAACATGTAGAGGATTTGTCCATGCTTTGCTATGGTTACGGTTTGTTAGTTGTTATGGCAACAACAGCGTGTTTTCCTAACTGACCTTATACGGGTGGTCTGCAGGTGCTACGCTAGCAAAGATCAACATAACCTATTCTACTTGTACAAATTAAAGTCATGTAAGGATAAGAACCAATTGGAAAAAATGTGACAAAACTGTGAAACTGAAGATGTCAGTTTCTGTAATGGCGTAAATCCTAGAGATACCAACGACTATAGCTAACTATATCTAGAAGGTCCCTGAGGGACGACAGTACTTCATCTTACAAAGAAAAAGGAAAAAAATTGGGAATACTGGTTTAAAATGTAGGGAAAGATAATCTTAACTAAGTCCTATATGAGTTTTACAACTTTTACGTATTTTGGGTGAAGTAGCAAATCTAGCTTGATGGAAGCTAAGTGAATGATAAATGTATAATATACAGGAGCATTTTGCGTCCACTCAAATTCATGGTTAATAAAATTAAAACTAATAAAAGGTATAACACTTCTACTTACAAGTCAATTAGCTTTTGACGTCTCGTCAAATGTCTTCTTATTTGAGGTTCAGTAGAACTGACCACCGATGAATCATACTCCCAAAAGTTCCAATATGTTAATTTTCTTGTTAAATGAACGAAGCAGGGCTTAATTTTTGTCGCGCGATCCAACAAAGCCCCGGCAGTCAGCTATTGTTCTGCCCTCACTTTTCTTGACGTACCCACAAGCTACCAGTTCAAGGGACGGTTACCTGCACTTCAATTGAGTGATTCTGGTGTCCTATTGGCTGTTTGACGCGCCTTTCATTTCTTTTAAATTTAAACACTTTGAAAGCAGCTTGGGTTGGCAGTGCGTCACATTTTGGCAATGAAGTAACAAGGGAAAGAGTTCTTGCAATGGAGAAGAAATGGCGTTTCACGGACGATCCAACTCCGTGAGATAAGACTTTCGTGCGTTCAAAAAGGGGCATTTTGGCGAAGAAGTGAGAGGGAATCGAACCGGCCTTGCAACTGAAAAAAGAAAAAAGGATTCGAGGATGTGTTTAAGATCTTCGGCGATCTTGATCACGGTGGAGACATTTGCAAGATGTATTATAGGAGGAATATCGTCTGTTTGCAGCGATGGACAGCACTGTTACGGTGGCAAGAATATCAGATGGGAAACTGGCGATTTATTATACTATTTTAAAATGTAAATCAAAAAGCCTTTGTGTTAAGCCCACGAAAGAAACCAAACGACGAGAGATAGTGCTTTAAAGAAATTGTTAGCCATTATTATGGATGAATGATTCACATCATCTCGTCAAGTCCGCTCCGATTGTATCCAATGAGAAGGCAGCTAAGACTTTGTTGCCCTTGTTGTGATCTGTGGATGGAAAACACCTAACAAGCTTGCAAAGAAAAAAATGCCGGCCACAACGTGAGACAGTTTACTACAGTACCAGCTGTCTCGTTTTATTCCGAGGATGAAGTACGTTTTTACCTCATTGATGACGAAGTCTCAATGAGGTATAGTGATGGGGACTTCAGGTGCTCACTCGATCACTCGTTCACTCGATCAATGGGCTGTTAAATTTCGGCTTTCGTTCGGACGGCCGAATTGGTGTACGAACGTTCTGGAACGGAAGCGCTAAGCGCACATGTGCCAAGTGCGAATCCTACCTTATGCTCTTATTTCATTATTTTTAGGGGACGTTCTGAATTTTCCATCGAATTATGAAATTAAAGTCTTAAAAGTCGTAGAAGAACAGTGTTCCAGGTATCTTTTGAATTCACGATAAACTTGTGTCACAGGTATTTAGTAGTCGGATATGCTCGGTCTTGATATGGAAAATGTTCGTCTGAAGTCACATGACAAAGCACACCGTAGATCAGCCATTTTTATTCAGCGACGGCAGGAGAGGAGTTTACGACGTTCAGGTAAGAAGTTGATGTTTTCTGTCGTTCTTTCTGACAAAATAATTAATAGGAAACACTCATATACACAACAAACCACTGTCGAATCATCCGTGCAACGAATTTCAATTCGCTGTGGATATCTGATACCAGTAGTTGAAACAGGAAAGGTGTATCACATCATTCCGATACAAAGTGAGAACCTGGAATGGAGTGAAAAAACTAACCACAACCCCCAGTTCTGTGGTAACAGAAGTTGTTGATCAGCCTGAACTGAATGGTATACCATTACGTGAATAGACCAACAATGACCAAGAGGCAGCAAATGTAGTTATCACTGTGCCCTCCATTCATAGCGTCCACTCCGTGGAAACGTTTGTTCATTGTATTAACTGTGGACGGCGTTTGGTTCACGCAACAGCGGGGAAGTTTGTTCAGTGTCCAAGATGTAGTACTTACATGAGAACCACCAACTGCTCGACAAAAAAATGTGCTCGGATTGTAGTTCAGTCTGATGATAATCTGCTACATCTTACTGCATTTGAAGATGTTCTTAAGGAAGCCTGTCCGGATCTGTCTTTGATGTCAGAGGGAACTCTGGCAGAGCTGTTACTCGATATGAACAATGTAACCATCACCTACGACGCCTCCAATCGCACGATTAAAAAAATTAGCCTTCAGAAATGAGCTGAACTGTTGCTGTTTAATATGTGGCTCCCAGTACAACATTCAGGACCTTACAGAACGTTTATATTTATAATCTGAGAAAAGAACTTTCGACGCTGCCAAGGTCTGTCTTTATTATCGGGGAAAACTCTTGACAGAACTGTTTACTTGGTATGAACAGTGTCTGTGTACGTGTATTTCAACTGTTACCATTTAATTTGCCAAAAGGGACTTGAACACGTTTATTTCTTATGGCATTCAAACATAAGACCTTACGCCAGGAATCAATCTTGTTGTTGTTGTTAGTTATTTTTGCAGAAAAAGATCTTTCAATGAAGGAACTGTCTATGGTATTACAAGAAACTGGGTGCAACTGTTACTTAGTATGACTGAACAAAGTAAGCATCATGTACAGCCCTTCAGTTTCACAATTAAAAATAAGTTGAGTTGTAGTGTATTTCTCAACTACTTAATTTGGTGGAAGGAATTTAAAAACTGCCAGCATTTGGATTAATATATAATAAAGCTTTTAACACTTGGATATGTAGCTTTCAGGGTATTTACATGTAAAACAAAAAAGATAACTTTCAAACCCTCAACTTGCCAACAGCGCAGTTCAATTCAGTTTTCATTAAACATTCAGATTAATTTTACAAAAATCCTTACCCACAAATAGCTGAGCTAATCAGGGTGGTGAGGTGGTTTTGCATCACCAAACATTCCACTCTTATTGTACATTGTGAACCAATCAAATTTTAAGAAATTCTCAACAGCATCCAATCAAATGATCCCTATTTACTGTTCCTGCGTAAACATGTTTCTAATTTGATATTAACCATCAGTATCTAGAATATGCACAGCAAAATCTGCAAAGGAATGGAATGCTCAGTTTCTAAAACCCTGCAAAATAATCCAACGCATCTCCATCAGTTCACGTTTTTGGTGTCAGTGCAAACTCATTAACTAGGACACGTTGCTATACAAGCAAGAATCCCCTTTTGTACTTGGCAATTTCTTGGTTTTTTGGGTGGCGGGGGGTGGGGGGGGTGGGGGGGGGGGGGGAATTCTTACACTTTTTTTCTGTTCGCATGTTTTTCGTCATTTACTACCGGTAATCATCAATGAGGTGTCTCAGAGAGACTTTGATTAATGTAGTGTTCCGTTCAGCTCTACATTCATTTTATTCAAAGGTTAACAGAAATCAAATTGACCGTCTCCGTTGCTACTTGCATATATATATGCAACCTGTGCATAACGGAAAAATTCTTCATCATATGTGAACCGGGCGCGGGCACCCTAAACAAAAGGAACGAACAGGAACCTTAATTGTGCACCTGACGAGAGAGGACCACCAGGCCCATTCGAAACAGCTCTGTAGTGCAATGTATTTGCACTGCATTTGGTCTGCAGTTTATAGTTATATATATATCTTTTTTTGGAATCAGCAAGGCTGGAAATCCAACGATGTTAAGTAATTTGAGTATACAAATAGCAACAGCGAACTACTAACTGATCCATTTGAATGAAAAACATATCGCCGTGAGTGGGAATCGTTGGATTTCCAGCCTTGTTGATTCAAATACATAACTTGTTACTAGCTGGTAGCCTATGAATCATCCTCGGATGATCCGATGTACGTCCTTTTCCTGAATATGTTAAACGCCGGGGAACCCTGTGGCTAACCAATAACCTCACTGATTGCTCTGTTGCCCGAATAGTAACCAGGGGGACGCGGGTTCGATTCCCACTCACGGCAATATGTTTTTCATTCAAATGGATCAGTTAGTAGTTCGCTGTCGCCATTTGTATACTCGAGAAAATGTCAGGATCCGCACCTAAGGGCAGAAAAAAGTATATTCATAGTCTATAGAAAACGTCGGAACTTTACACACTCTTCTGCAGACAAATTTTCTTCACGTGGTCGTTGTCACCACCGACTTGGTCTTTTGTTTTGCGTCCGTCTGGTGGCTTTAGCTTGAAATAAAACACTCTCAAGTGTATCAACTCGATCAAACCTTCTGCATTGTTTCACAAGCGGCTTAAATGACTCCTCATTGTCGTAAGTCGACTTGTAGCAAAATAGGTCACAACCAAATACACCTGCGGAACAGTAGAGTTGGGAACTCGATACCAAATAGGCTGTCGTAAGGGCAAACGTTTTATTGAGGCACTTGATTTTGGACCTTCTTCGCAGATAATGCATTATATATAGACATCTCCTGCCAGTTACAAGACTTTTTATGAGCCTGAAGGACCATGAATGGCATATATGGAAACTCAGCTCCTTTGTTCAAATGGGAACGGCGTTTTTGAAATTAGCGCTAGTCTGCCATGTTCTGGGTTACGAACCATTTTAAAAACGTTCGTCGGCGGGCGATCTAAAAATTGCCTGACTGGCCTTGTAGACATTCATTAGTAGAAGCTAGACGCGACAGATTCGAGTTAAATTTTATAGTTGTTTACCAGTTATCAAATATACCCGAAAATCTCGATTTCTTGATTCCAGTGTTAATGGGGATTCTATTTGGGAGACCCGGCAAACAGTTTCTTCTTGTAAAATGTAAACAGCCGGCTAATCCTGGAGGACGGAACCCTGGAGGTAAATGACACAGAAAAAGCTAATTTAATGAACTCGTATTTTGCAACGACATGTCTGAATTTATCTAATAGTCTGCCACCCCCGATACGTGGTGGCAATGTTGCAGTTTGTCCAGGAAAAGAAGACGGATTAGCGCCACCGCTTATACAGAGGTTGTAGTATCGAATACGATCAAAACAAAGAAATCAACTGGCCCTGACAACATACAGCCGAAGTTATTGAAGCAATCAGGAGATAGAATAATTCCATCAGTGGTCAGCCTATTCCAACTCAGCATAACGAGCAAAACAGTATTTACCACCTGGAAAGTTTTTGCAAGCAAGATCTTAGAATCCGTGGTAAATGATACGATCACACATCACGCTTTTACAGATAATAATCTGGTAACGGCTAATCAATGGGCATACCGGCTCCCACACGTACTGGACCTCAAGAGATCATTTGCCATCAAGTTAAGATTTCTCAAGCAATCAAGATTTATTCCCAGAGGCGTTCGCCTAGATCTCTATTTTAAAGTGATCCTGCCCTCATTGACCTATTATCTTGGCTTATGGGGCTCGAAATTCTTCAGTCTTTGGAACGGCTTCATTGTAGAGCAGCTAGACGTATTTTTAACTTTCCTAATGACATGGAGTCTACCGAGATATTAAAACGAACGCAATATATAGTGTCACCTGAATTCTTACTACAAATCTGCAATTTTTACTTGCTTGTATCCGTAAAGCGTACCACTAACGACTACCAGACCCTGTATCTGAACACATCTTCATATCGAAACGGACTGTAGGTTATGTGTCACGAGTACCAGAGTCACTATCCATCCCGCGTTTCAACACCCGCTATATGAAAGACTCTATAGCGCACAGAGGTGCCCTGCTCTGGAACTACTTGAAGAGTAAACACCGCGAATTAGTTAATTTCACTTGTTATAGCGGAAACTGAGATTAATAGACAATTTTAAGAATTTTACTTTTAAAGTGACATCTGCTTACACCTGCACTTTTAGATCAGAAGATTTTGTTTATATATATAAACACCTTCACGTTAAACATTTTAACCTTATTTAAATGTATATATCTCAGGTTTTAGACGAGTTGCAAATTCTCTTAAGTCCATTAGTACATTAGTTTCTTAGATAAACGACTCCACAAGCTTTTAGCTTTGAATATTATCGTTTTAAAACTGATAAAGGACTTGATTGATTGATAAATTGATCCGTTCTTTTTATCCTCGCCCTCTTTATTGCATCGAGTATCACTTGAAGACGAAGGAAAATGTCAAACACGTGCAAACCGACGTTATGGAATCACGTCCTAAACTTGTTCAGTCAGCGCATGCTTGAAGAAACAAGCGACTCAGTCAAACGATCACTTTAATCTCAACCCCAGATCTCCTCCCCTAACTGAAGGAGAGAAGAGCTCTGGGGAATCCTGAAAAACGTGTCTTCTCATTGGTTTTCGTGAAGAACAATCAAAAGCGTCTCTAAATGGTGCATTCATGTTAGCACGAGAAGTGAGCAGGCGCCGTAAGGTTCGAATAGCCAATTTCCCTACGGCGCATGTTCTTCCACATGGTTTCCCAGGGCCTTCGGTCGATCCGAGGCTCTGGTGACGAGAATGACGATCACTTGGGATTGCCAACTTGCGACTAAAGGTTTTCTTCCGTCTCTCACTACATAAAAATACGATACTCGTTCATTTTAAAAATATGACTTTTTTTCAGTTTTTTTCCCCGATAAGCTGTTCCTCGTTCGTAACAATCATTTCCACCATTCTTCCTCTTTGATCTAAAAAGTGGTCCAGGAAATTTGAACATTTGACTTCGCCTCGGAAAATCCCCCCCCCCCCCCCTTCCTCCCTCGAGTGTCCGAGGCCTGGCTGCCCAGTTCTGGTCTGTCTGCCACCAATTGCAATTCTTTACCCGACCAGGATATATCGCTATCATGGCATTATCACAGACCGAGTTAGTTTTTGATTGATTTTTCCGCGAAACCAGGCGTTTCCAGCCATTCATAAACCTTACACAATAAAATATTACCTCTCGAAATGCGAATAATATCATCCGTGCGAGCCGAATCTAACAAAAACAGCTTATTCCGAAAAAATGCCTTGACATGCAGTATGGGAGTAGTGTTTTGCTGGCTGGGAGCTCCTGACTGTTTTTATAATTGGTGTATATCATGTCTTTCATCGCCCCTGAGAAGCTCTCTAATAGGCCATTTCCGAGTTCATGTCTGCCTCCTCTTCAAAGCGAGTCTAAGTGCGAAGTTTTTGTGATGGTAATTGGTTCTACTTTACATATGAAAGAAAACTAATTATCATAAGAAAAACTTCGCACTTAGACTCGCTTTAAAGAGGAGGCAGACATGAACTCGGAAATGGCCTATTGAATATGTACTTCAACTATGGAAGGTGAGTGCCCTACACTTAGAAACTTAAATTCCTCTCAAATCGCTAGCTGGTGTCGTTCGGAGTAGATTCAGGTTACTCTATCTATTGCCCCTTCAAAACACATTCTCATGCCTTCCGCCTCTACAGTCCTATTTTGCTTACTCGAATTATTTGTTTCATTACTTCTTTATTCTCTTAATACTTCTTCTATTTCTTTTTTTTTTTTAATATACGGCTCAGGATTAAGGTTAAGAATGCTAACGATATTCCAGGAAGACAAGAGTTAGTTGACTAAAGATCTCTACTACGGATACGAAGCAATTTTTTGGTGTACGTTTTAGGTCACGTAGCTTGAGATAGGTCAGAAACAATAGTTACATCAGTAAATCAGTGGTTTGGTTTACCCTTTATACTATTCAAACGTTAAGTTAAAGTTGGTGAATGGAAGGGAATTGTTTTGGAATTGTTACCCTCAGTACTCTCTGAACTTTTAGACGGATGTCCAACTTCGTTCCCAGGGCTTTTCCCTCACTTGGTGGCCCTGGGAACGAGGTTGAGGGATGTCACACCGGAAGTGTACAGTATCAAGGCTAGTCCGGCGGGACCACAATTCTACCAGCTTCTATATAAATTTGTGTTACGGCTCCCATGAAGTTTGATTCGATTAGGATCCTCTCTGAAAATGCTGTGAAATGGACCGGGTGATTTGAGGACAAAGTATATAAGTTCCTTTGATATTACTCGTTTGAAACGAATATGTTCGTAAGCAAAGGCAAAGCAAGGTAATTTGAGGACAAGGTATATACGTTACTTTGGTATTAGCATTGCTATAATTTCCCTTTAATTTCAAGGAATATTTTCAGGCATCGAAGCTTTTAATAAAGGTGATAAAGAACTATTTCTAAAGTGCGAGCGAGACAGGTTTTTAACCCGGTAAAAGCTAACCAGTCTCGAGGCAGCTCTGCTCAGGATGCCACTTTCGTCTTTCCTGTGACGCGCTGCACAAAATAGCAGCACCAAGTAGAAACGTCATCAGAGAAGTTTGCTCTACTGATGAAAAATTCTGCAAGCAGAGAATTCCGGAGATTATACTCCACCGTGTTTTCCAAGAGAAGTCAATATAAGAGGGATCAACCTTGTACCCAGGGTCTCTTTGTCAAAGACAATGGAGACCCTGGGAACGAGGTTGATGCCCTAGGGATTTGCCAAAGGGTTCTTCGAACATCGCTTCCTAATATTCTGGTAAAAGAAGATGACTGTATAGAAATCCCTGTGATAATTAAGAAAGTTGGTCAAGTTATCTTTACTGCTATTTTCTTTTTGCTTTCTAATCCTACAACTTTGTTACCTTTATTAGCTAATAGCTTTTGCAAATAGACAGTTTTTATGTTATAACTGTTTCTAATTAGTTAGCGTAATATAGTTGCGAGTAAACGTCCTGGCCTTAATGATAATCAATCCTCGTGTAATCCGTATCGTTAATTTGTTAGACTAAGTGTAACATGCGATCAGGCGTACTTTTCTTTTAGACAGGGCGGAAAAGGTACGGCTGATACAATTTCTTATCGAGTCGTCTGCCGCCCACCTGTCAAGAGGAATGTTATCATGTGTCATGCTATAAATGTGAGCCAATCAGATTTTACCGGAAATTACCTGCACGTTGCGATTCAAGGAAAGACGCGACGAAAACAAAATAGAACTCTAGCTGGAATGTCTGTTCAATTCTCTGTTCAAACCATCAAGGAACAAAGAACTTCATGGTAAAATCGGAGAAAAAGCAGAATACTTCATGTTATCATCAGGCGCAATCAACATTACAATAAACTTTATTTAAACTCGATTATTTGAGGTGCCAATAAAAGATGCTAATATCACTGTAATATGAGGAAAATGTCTAGTTTTCCAGCAGCAGTTACTCAACTATCATTTTGTGAGAAGTGTGTCACTAAACCATTGTTCACCGCTTCCGTAAACAACGTCGAATTTCCTTGTCAAGCTCGGCTGATTCCCCAAATGTGGCAGAACTAAAGTTCTATTCGGTTCTTTTTCAGGAACTTGTTGCTTCCGAATATATTCCAAAGGACTTACCAGCTTACCACAACTACAAACGTTTTCCAGTCGGTGGAAGTGGAACAATGCATTATTTCTAGAATGTTCGGGACTGTAAATAACACTATTGCCAAATCCCGTAGGAAGCATAACTACATTGTCTTCTTTCAGACAAACCATTCTTCGGATGCATTCTCTCTGCCCTTCCTTTAAAGATTTTTGAAAAACAAACTCTGAAGTCGAAGCAACAACAGCTGTAAACAGAGCCTAAACATCATTCCTGTTCAAATCCTTTTCGGCGGCCATAATTTGATCAGCTGTTAACCCGGTTTTTTTTGCAATTCTGTAACCAATCGGAGAGAGGTTCCAAAAGCTCTATTGTTTTTCGGCCAATCGGAGTAAAGTCCAGATTCTGGACTATGTGCAAACAACTCGTTAAGAAATTGTATTAGGCGTACCTTTTTTCGCCCTGTCTAAAGAAAAGTACGCCTGATCGCAGGTTGGACTATTAAGTGTTGTTATGTAAATTTATTATGTTTTTGCCCCCGGAGGGATTTTGCCTAGAGGTAGCATTGTAGCTTGCGTGTATATAGAGTGAAAATGATATAGTATTACATATCCGGTATAACAGAAAAAAATCTTGATTTGCCAGAACTAGGCGCGCACGGAAGAAATGACGTTTTCACACTAAATACTCTCAAGTAATTATTGGATTCTGATGACGTTGAGCAGAAAACGGCTGAGGGCGTGGTACAGTCCAGGATGTTTCAGTCCAGGGGGGTGGGGGGGTACTTGGGTCAATTTTTGCTGAGTATGTGCCGCTGGCCTCTTAGAACCCCTACTCCTCTTTATAGCCAATTGTAGACCCCATCTTAGTGACTTTAGGGTACCTTACCATAGGAAATTAACACTCCATGAAATTAAGGTATTGGAAATTAACGCGAATTTAATGTAAAGCGGCTTTCCAATACTGAAAATTAACGCGAAGGAGAAGGTAGAATTTCACAATAAAGGAAATTAACGAGATTAAGACACAGTTGGTGGTGACCAATGGAACAAATTTATTCAACACTGGATGCAAAAAAAAATCACTGAACAAAACTGAGCCCTCTGGTCAACAAAACAGTCCTCGAAATTCTAATAAATGTAGGGGGTTAATGGAAAGAAAAAAAGCTTGTACCTCATTTTGTTTTTTAGGTGTCATGAATGTCTGGAAAGGTTTCAAAATTAGGGTTAAAAGAAGGGAAATAAAGAGCGCGGAAATTAACGCTGCACTTTTTTAATGTCGCGGAAAATAACGCTCAACATAATTAGCGCGACTTAAATTAACGCGAATTTTAACGATTCGCGTTAATTTCATGGAGCGTCAATTTGCTGTAATAAGGTAAATGTAATTTTAGCGACCCCAACTTAGTCACTTTCTGTTTATGCACAAGCCTCGTAGTTTCAAAACGGAATGTAATGCGACTAGTAAATATTAAATCAACAGCGCTACAGTTGTTTCTGTAACACGGGAACGTAACGTCACAATCAAGGATGTATCATTCCAGGTGGGGGGGGGGGGGGGAGGGAGGGGTACTTAGGTCAATTTTTGCTGGGTATGTTACGGCTAATTTCAGTTCAATTTTAAAATTTTTCTTATCCCCAAAATCCCGACAATTTGCGACCCCATTCCAGTAACTCTGTCGTGAACTCTTTTGCAAATGCACCCACATTATAGTCAATCCAGTCGTGAAAATGCGACCTCATCTAGCGGCAAATCCCAATTTGCCCATTAACAGGAAGTACCCCCCCCCCCCCCCCCTCCCCTTACTCCCCCGGCTATCGGTAATCGGAAATCTTCATTTACGGGGTTGAACATTATTGTTAAGGATCATCTTGCCATCTGTCACGGAGTGTCACACGTTACATGCCGTGCAATCTAGCGTTGGAACAGCGATTCGACTTCATGAAGAGTCGCGGGACGATTTTATTTGGGCAAAAATTTGTCAATTGACGAACATTGTGCACACGTGTGCAAGCAGGCACGAAGTTTTTTTCGGGAAACGATTTGTCAGACTCAAATCACTGTTGAGAGATTGAAAGCCTCAGTCTACAACCAGCAAGTGGTGTTAGAAAACGATTGAAGATAAACATTTGTAATTCTTAGAGTATTTACAAAGCAAAACATCGGTGTTGTTCCAAACGTTAACATATTAAAGGTTCGCGACAGTATTCTGTCCTGAAGAGGTTGTTGTGTAGAAGAACCAATCTTGAACACTACTTTGAATTGAAGAAAAAGGCTGCAAGTTACTGTATTATCATATTTTTGCTGGATTTTTGAGACCGTCAGTTTCAGTTCTTCAAAGTGTTAATACAGGGTCTGGATCTCGAATTACAAGTTAATTTTCAATACATTCACAAATCACGTAACTTTTTTTTGGGAATTCACGTATCACTTAGTTGGATAGAGAATTGATCAAGTCTATATATGATTAAAAGGCTTTCTTTGTGATGACTTTAGTTTTACACATGACTACAGGAAAAGAGATGGTCTCAGGGGCGGATTTAGTGGAGACCGAGGGGCCGCGGCTCTTCCCCCTTCCTCCTTTTTTCCCTGTATTTAAAGAGCTTCTGTAACCAACCGACTTTCAAGTGGTACAGTGTGCATCAAGTGGTTTTACTTAAGGACGGTGCCTAGTATTGTTATTGCGCATACGTTCTGCGCTTCTCAAGATACTCGGATTTCCTATCGGTGATGCTTGCTAAGACAGGGATATTTTTGCACGGTTTAAAACTATCCGGAGAAAGTAGATCTTAGTAAGTGTCCTTGGTATTCAAAAAGAAAATTGGGGGTAACCATGCATTTTTGAGAGATAATTAAGCTTCAATTTGAGAAAGAACGCCATACATTGCTTTGTATTTTAAAGCTTTTTACAAATATTATTCATCAATTATCTTTGAAAAATGCCTGGTTACCCCCAATTTTCTTTTTGGATTTCAGTAACACTTGTAAAGATCTACATGCCCTGCATAATCACACACCGGGGAAAAAATATCTTTAATTAGTAGGCACCGTCCTTAAGATGATGATTAGTTCAGTTTCAGAGCTTTTCTTATTTCAAATACATGTTAGAGAGGGGTGCGCTCTCGCCGCTATTTCTTCGGTCTCATCTGTCTGGAATTTCTGGATCCGCCCCTGGGTCTTATCGGTTGACCCCGAAATGGGAAGGCAACAAAAAGTTGGTGATCAAATCGAAGATTCCAGGAACCCATAACCCGACGATTCTTGACTCTTTTTTTGACGTCGATAAAGTATAAAGACAATGAAGCTATTTCATGGCCGTTACATCGTAGCTCTATAATTCTTCTCTTTCACTTGATTTGTTATGATATTAAAAACCTGTTATGAAGTTCGGTTAATTTAGACGGTACGATTACTCTGACGCTCGCCATTGCAACAATTCGCATGTGAAAACGTCCAGGCGACCTGGACGTGAACACGTGTTACAAATTTCATTTTCCAACGAACCAACCTCTCATTGGCAGGTGACCTGGACAAATCTGAATGTATTATCTTCTCAGGACAGGAAGTAATACGTACATCCAGAAGTGATTTCGACCGTTCTGTTATTCATGTGGGCTTAGTTATTAATTAAGTAAGCTGATATATCTCCAAGATTCGCAACAAATCCTTGGCGTCATTATCAAGATTAGTTTGGTCTAATAAGTTGCAGTTGAGGTCACCTAAAACATAGGTTTCCTTGTCTTCATTATCTATTTGCCCAATCATACGCCCTATGCTATCAAATATCTCTACAGGTGCGCGAGGCGGCTTATAAATCGATGAAACAATGAAAGGTCTACTATTCGGTTTTTTTATTTCCATGCAAGCAGCTTCGAGGTTTTCCGGCACAAGGTCAGCTCTCTCAACAAAACTTATTGACTTTCGTACATAAATGCACACCCCACCACCTGACCGATTACAATCATGGCGAACAATATCATAACCCGGTATACAAACATCGGTATAATATTTGTCAAGGCGGGTTTCATTCAACGCTAAGATGTCAAAGCAGTTCTGGCTCAACATAAAGCGGATTTCATCAATATTTAAGGGCAAACTAGCAACATTCAAAAAGGCCATCTTCGCTTCTAGTCAACCCCGACCAAATTTCCTAATCCCTACCGTGAGTGAGAAAAGTAAATTCTGTGCAAAAAGACTATTGCCCTCCCTATTAAGGTGCAGCCCACCTGGATGTTTTTCTAGGATGTTGTTGTGGGTAATGGTTTCCCACGAATTCTGGCTGCAGAACCGCCTCACTATCTTGTTGACAGATTTACCTTTGGAGTCCAAATCTTTCTTGTCTCCTCTTGAGACAATTTCCAAAATCGTGATGGTAATGTCAGGCTTCATGGCCACAACGTCATTTGTTAGGTTTAAAATGGCCTCAGCCACCTTCTGTGGTTCATGATCACGTAGATTATTAGTGCCAATATGGTGAATAACTTCTTCAGGATTTCATTCTTCCAACGCTGGCAACACGAGCTCCTGGAAGAGACCTCACGTAAACTTTCTTTTCCAGTTGTTTTGAAAGACGATTTCCATTTACAAATTTTAACATCGAGTCACCCAGAATCAAAGTTACAGGCCGTTCATCCGCTGATGGTGGGCGAGGTTGTAGTTTCTCGCTTACATGAACCCCCTAGGGCCGGCCCCCTTTCAGGTTTCTTTATCCTCTTTTTGTTCTTGTTTGATTTTGGTTTCGCGGTTTCCCATGGGATATCATTCTGCTGGCTTGATGAATCACTATGATCCGCCATGGTTTCAATAGTGATTTTTTCTTGAGACTCCTTAGTACTTAAGGGATCTTTTCTTTGGCAGGACTGTTTAGAAATTAGATTTGCAAGTACTTGCACAGTATCTATGAGACTATTGTTGCTCTCTTGAAGTCGATTCATTTCCGCATGATGAGGCTTGCTTGATGCGCTTGGCTGGCCAATAGTTGTGGGTTTATTTGAATAAGCTATCTGCCGCTTTAATTCTTCAACTTCCAATTTTACATTTTGAAGTCCTAATTTAAGAGCATTACACCCTTTACAGCTATGATGCTGTAATCCTGGTGAGGCGGCTCCACCGGGGTCGTTGTCAACTTGAATGACATCTTCAACGTCGCTAGGTGGATCACCACTTTCGCTTTGATTACCTTTGTCAGCAGGTAGAAAAGCCTGCATTTTTTTCTTCACCTCTTTTTGGTCCGTTCCTTGGACTTGCAGTGTTTTTGTTGATGGATATAGAGTGAATGTTCCTCCATTGGTCTTCAACGAAGTACATCTCTCGCTACTGGACAACTTAGGTTCAAGCAATTCTACCTTGTCCGCGCAAAATTCCTGCAATTCATCAACGCTTCTATCCCAAGTATATAAATTACGATTTCTATCGAATCCTAAGGACGTACAGTTTGAAATTGCAGTAGACCCAGGCTGTGAAGCGCTTAAAATTACGGAGCTCTGTGAAGTCGGACCGTTCATCGCCATTGCACGCACGTCCGCGGGGCACATTGATAAGGTAGCCATCCGTAGAGTTTACTTTAAATTATGAAACCTGACTTTAGACGCATTCCAGTCAATTGATCACAGAGCAAATTGAAGGTGGAAACAAATGCCGGTGTAAAATTCTAAAAAAGTGCCATTAATGGAATGTTCTATTGTTAAGGAGCCGAGTGATTGGTGTGCCTCATCACCCGCTCTGTTTCAACTTTTGTACGCTCGCTCGTGTAATTTACCACGCTTGGTAAATGGGGCGGAGATGGGTAATGAGCGCGTTTTCGTGTTCACTGATCTTACAAGTGCTAAGTAAATGATCTTTTCTTCGGCATAATGTTTGAAACAAAACCACCTGATCTATAAGCATGGATGTGTTTATAATTCTGCTACAAGAAAACGATGTACAAGCGGGGGCAAATATGATTGGCAAAAGGTTTAGCTGGCAAAAAACGTTTATAAGAGAACAGTGGCAATGAAATACTACATCATTTTATTATAACTGATATTACAAACATTCCGACCTCTCTCATTCAAAAGCATTCTAACAAAGCGTCTCTATTTAAAACCAGATTGCTATCGCTTATCAACCGAGATAGGTTGATAACGACCTTGTAACTTGAGACGACTTCAATTACATTGATTATTTGCTTCATGAATCTTGATGAGGGCTATTATACGCCAAAATCAACTACACGGATCACCGGCTTGTCAAACGCTCAATTTTACTCACACAACTTAAACACATGGCTATCCTTACTACGAAACAACATAATTCCCACTGAAGCTGCCGCAATGTATAGAATTTGGTGGAATAAGGCTAAAATGCTACAAAGAATGAGGCAACGTCCCTAATTAGAATCACGAAAATCGAGAAAACATTTGCGATCATGTCGTGCCACCTGTGATAGGATGTCAAATACAACAAGTGGTTTTTACAAACCAAAACACTGGAAAGTGCCTCTGATTGGACGCAGGGCGTAAAAACATGTCTCAAACCATTGGTCGCACCTGATAGTCTGCTATTGGTTATGTTTTATTATTAAATAGCTATCCAATTATATCAATATTACCTAAGAGTCGATTTGGATCATGACTTAGCCATTGTTTCACACCGCGGGCAGTTGATTCGCTACCCGTGATTGGCTGTCCTGAACATAAGCATGTTAAGCTTGCATTACGTCATGCCAAATAAAATTTCCTTCTTTGTAATGCCACGTCAAGCACGGAGAGGTGGTTGGATGGCTTGGACGCACATGCGCGCAAGCGACGCGACGGCCTGTATTGAAACAATTGAGAGGAAAGTCAGTTTCAGACCTCACGGTATCGTCTACTGACAGGGCTTCTTTTTCCATCGGAAAACAAAAAGCTTTGTCGCAGGTTAGTGCCCTGGCAAAACATCGTGAACATATCGGGGTTGAACGCTGGCTTTGACGGAGACAACTGACACGGCAAAAGGAGGCTGGGAGTTTTAGTGGTAAACGAGCTTGGTTATTTGCCAAACGAAACTCGATCTCCGAGGATTTTTGTCACCGATTTTCCACTTCGGAAACGCTGCAAGTTTTACAAGTTTGTCAATGACGCTGAAAGTGGATTCCATCCAAACAAATGGGAATTCAACACAAGTTGTCGTGAACTGGTGTGACTTTGCCTTATTCGCCTGCCCATCTGTTTGGATTGAGTCTGCTTTCCTCTTCGAAAACTTGATTTATTACAGGGAAATAGAGTTTGAATTTCCTTACAAGGAGGCCTTGTGTCGTGCACTTATATCCGAATTGTTAGGAGTGGGTTTATTTTGGATTCTGCCGGGCTTTAACCACATAATTATTATTGTGGTGTAACAACTATCGTTTAGAAAGCGGCAGAAAGTACATAGTGTTTCTGCCGGGTTGACATTTCTTCCCAAACCTGGGACTCTGTAGGGAGATCAAACACTGTAGCTAGACTTAACTCAAAATATACTCAGCTGGAATGCTTAAGAATAACTCTTATTAGTGGATAGGATACTCGATTTCACAATTCGCTTAGAATTTTCATCATTGCTAGATGAAATATGACATGTTTCAAGCTTGGTCATCGGAACCAGTATCGTCCAGAACACTTACATTGGAAAATGTTATAATACAATTTATTATATTAGATAATACCACCAAAAAGATTAAACTTCCCTTTTTTACCTCGAGACTAAGAAAAAATTGGCGCCCAAGATACTTTGTCGATGAGATGAATCACAACTCGGTAATAATTAATGAACAGTCAGGTTGTTCGAGAATCATTGATCACTTGTTCTCTTGTTCATTTCATCACCAGGTGATGGGGCTCCGTGGAGGCATAGGCTGCCTTCTAGCCTTATTTGTGGGCCTAGTTTGGCTCGAAAGTACGGTAAGTAAATGAATCTTTTCTCTGCGTTTACTAAATTCTTCAAAATGTATTATTTATACGCGCCACTGGATTATCTTAGTGCTGGCACAGGTCCTGCTTTGGTGGCTGGATATGTGTTTTCGGTTCATCAAAGAGTGTGAATTTAACAATTTTCAAGCGAATTCTCGTGCTAAACCTCGAGAATTAAGTCGATGCAGTAGGCATTCATTTTGGCGAGAGTATACCTGCAAATACAGTCACAGGGACCGTGCAAACTAACCTAGATTCTCGGCAATTTCGCCAACAAGATCCAAGCTACAAGTTGAAACATTTGTTTGGCATTACCTTTCCTCCTTCTTTTCGCTACGCAATTTGTTTTTAGTTGTTTATGGTTGTACATTCTTCGTTATTCATGGCGTTTTAGTTTGTGACGCGTAAGGATAACTGACTATGCCGACATATAGCAAATAGGATCTCGAGTTGTACTAACAAATATTCCGCCATAGAAAAGAAATGTGTCTTTAAGTATAGTTTATTTTGATTTTTTGTTTTTCTTTTTGTATTATTTCGAGCTCATTGCAGTTTGCTTGTCGATGCATAACACTTTTCTGATGTAAACAAAACAACAGGTACTACCAGTAAGTCACAGTCCCTCAGTTTAAGAAAACTTCTCCAGTTTTCCGCATAAACGGTTTCTTTCCTTTGCAAACCAAGACTCCGCGAAATGCTTCATCTTTCTTCGATTGAATTGAGGCGTGTACTCAAAGTGAAAAAAAAAAAACACTTTTTGCGGTCCGTTACTCGTGACGACCTTCGTAAACATGATGCCATCATTTTGGTTAACCTTTGCTTATGTTGATGTTACTGCTCCATAATAAGCAAAATTCTAGAGTTCTAGAACGGACATTTGTGTATCCCCATTATTTACCAGATAAATCAAAAGAATCCATAGCAACTGTAATTTCTCGAGGGGAACATCTCCAACATAATTTCGTCTTTATGCTTAAATGACTCAGCTAGAAACCCCAACGGTAGTAAAGATTAAACTGCATTTAAAACTGTGTCAGAAAGTCTAAACTTTATTCACACGAATGAAGAGCTAATAACCAAAGCAATTCACGCTTTAACTTGCTGTGAAAAAGAAGTTGAAGTGAACTCGGAAATGATCAACATGTCAGCCTCGATGCCAATGTTACCCTTCTCATTTGCTTCCAAAGCGACTGTGGAACGCACTTCAATATCCGAGATTACTACTATCGATACTACTAGTTTAATGTGAAAGGTTTGACTAGGTTAATTAAAGGACCTGACCATTAATTACCAATCACTTTAATCATAGACACAATTTCCGTTGTCAGGGATGAATTTTTCTTTTTTGTTCTATTCAGTTCTGGGTGACCTGTGGTTGGGAATACTTTGATTTTAATCACGTCTGCTGATGTAATATTAATATATATATGAAGTTTTGCCGTTGAATATATCGCTCAAAGATTTTTAGAAGTGCATTTAATTTTTGTTACATCTCGTGTGTTTCTCCAAGGTTGACTTTATCAGTGGCCAAATGATCGAGATAAAATATCGAAGTGCTCCAACCTGGAATGAAAACTTGCGATTACGAGTTTTTTTTTTTATTGTCGCACTGAAAACTAACTCCCTCCTTTCCTGCCAACAGCATTCACAAAGAATTTTACCCGACTGGCCGAAGATCGGCGACAGAATAACACAACCATTTCTTGACCAGCTTATGGTCAGTCAGCTGCTAGAACAGAACCTTACCTTAGGGTTCTTTTTGAAAGGACTCAATGGTCCTCCGGGTCCCCCTGGCCCGGCTGGACCATCGGGAGAGCCCGGACCTCCAGGTCTACCCGGTGCTCCCGGCTCCCCTGGTCATGTCGGTGAGGATGGTGCCCCAGGAGCCACTGGAACGCCTGGTCCCCCAGGACCACCAGGACCTCCCGGAATGCCCGGAGACAAAGGAGATCCCGGTGAACAGGGAGCTCCCGGAGCTGCAGGTCTTCCAGGCGCTCCTGGTCTTCCAGGTCTTCAAGGTCCCATGGGTCCTTCTGGTCCCGAACCGATTATGCCGGTAAGTACCTCTCTGCTAGAAATACGCTTCTGCCATTAATTGTTGAAAGAACATTCAGAGTTAATTAATTAAGAATCGTTGACCTGTTCGACGATATGCTGCAGACTTCATGTCATCGTTTAATTTTTCAGTTGAGTATGGCAAACTCAAACCGAATGTCATCCACAATTCGTTGCTGGTAATGAAAGCAACATTCACATTAACTACCTAACATCAAAATAACACTTTCAAGCTGACGAAGAAGAGGTAACCTCTGAACACAAGTGATAAGGTGTAACTTGGTAATAAAGGGGTTCGGTAAGTAAAATTTGCCTCTTCCCGATATCATTCCAAGATGGCAGGCTTCGATACATTATCTTCTAAAGTATTAGACTTCGCCCTCGCAAACGTCCTGCTAACGAAGAGCTTCCCTTTGAAGATACGGTTTCCATCAACATGTTCCTTTTTCTTTCCCAGAACTTCACTGTAATCTGCGAAGGAGAGAAGGGCTGGGTACAGTGCAAACAATACGAGCTGATCAAAGTCACAAAGTCGTTCTGGGGTCGTGATGATCATGTGACATGTCCCAAGATTCCAGCAGGGCTCACATCCGATAGGCTTTGCGAGACGTCTGCCGATAACACAATTCAAAAAATTAATGGACAGTGTAAAAACGAACAAGCCTGTGAGGTGGTCGCTTCCAACATTTTCTTCGACGACAACAGTTGTGGTAACGTGTACAAGTATTTAAAAATCTGGTACGAGTGCATTCCGGATGAAGCAAACGCCGTGGACGTGCTGAAAGAAGGAGGAAAACGCCGCCGACGACGACGAAAGAAGAAGAGATCGACAAAAGAGAAGAGATCAACGAAGGAATAAACGCCACTGACAGACTGTAGTATAACAAAATTAACTAACGCTACAACGAATACTTCAACAGCAAACTCGATTTCCGAAGCACTTTCGCTTTGGAGTTTATGACCACTTTGCAAAATATTCTCGTTAACAGAAAAAGCATGCTTACTTGTTAAGCAAAATTTCGCAGTGTGCAGCAAAACCCACATGAGTGAGAGTCCCGGCACTTTGTGTCAATATGTATGTATATTGAAGTTTAACTTTATTTGATAAAGAATGTACTAATGGAGATCCAAGTCACCGCGTTGGCGACTGAATTAGTTGATTTAGGTCACGTGATCAGGTACTCTGGTCATAGAGGGGATCATGGATTAGCCGCTCCCCTCCCCTCTCAAAGTTGTGTTGATTCGTTTTTCTGAACACTCTGTACAATATTTTCGGGAAAGAATGTTAAATTAAAAAACACACAGGAGATCTGTACAGTAGGCTGCTTGCCACTCGTTTCAGTGTTGGTACATTTGAGCTAGAATAAAAATGTAACAACTTAAACGCAACGGACGAAGTTCTGGCTACCGACGCGCTCGCACTCAGAGTCCGTATTTCCCTTTGACCAGTGGACTCGCTGGGCTGCTAGTGAAGAGAACGACGAGCCTGGATACGAGTTTTGACTGGTTTCGTGTCATCTCCCATCACATTGCAAGGGACTGACTCGAATGCCTATGTGTATCTCAGAGAAGACATAGTTTTGGTTAAAAAGTTATTTATTTGTGTACGATCGCCAGCAAATGGGCTTTGCTTGGAACATAGATATGATCACGATTAAAAAAATGGAAATAAACTAGAGGTTTTCTTCAAACTGTGTCGTTCGCCTCGATCAAAACTGCTGCGTGACACATCACGACAAACGATGAAAGTGACCAATGATAACAGTATAAGGACTGAGCGTCACTAAAAGTTGACCAACAAAACTACACTTTCAAAAGTCAAATTCTTTGCACTGAAGCGAGAAGGCGAACAAGACAGAGCGATTACTTGTTCAAGAAATTGGTAACTTCGTATTTAGTTTTACAAAAATCAGTTTCTAAACATGAGTCAATTTCGGGTCAACTGCAAGAAGTCTGCGGAAAAATTGCATTGTTTGGTACACTTTTAATGGCCGAGCCGAAATTGAAATAAACGTCATGGCAATAATCTCACTCTTCATATGAATGAAAACTCCTTTTTATAGGACAGTTCTACTTTGAGGGAGAGTTTGTACAAACTCGATATTGCGAAAATCCCTCTTTAGTTAATCACGTGGAGCATGACGGGAGCGCAATATTTGACGATGTCATTTATTCAGCAGCTGTTTTTTTCGTTACGTTTGACTGAGGGGAAAAAGTCTTCTTGTATACTGAGTATTCAGTCAAGGAACTATTGCGCAATCTAATGAAAGCTGAAAAAATATGCTCGTTATTTGGCAACGTGAAAATCAGAGATGGTGGAAGGAATCGTCTCGGGTGATCTTAACTATTGATATACACGAACTTATGACAAGTTAAAGGAGACGTTCACTCCAAAAGGACAATCTTCTTTTCACCGATTAATATAAAATTAATGAGAAGAACAGCCTTTAACCAAAATTTCAATCTTGAAATAGCTTTTTAACCTTGTGAGTCCTTGTTAAAAGTGGCCAACAATACACACATGCTGGTAACACTTTTCAATGAAGCAAACAACTCGACTGAGCAATATCGCCTTGAACCAACGTGCGTTGGTGAAGGAATCGTGTTTCGTCCGTCAACTAAGCAATCGCTGAAGTGATCCGAATGACATACATACATGTGTTCCTCCTTTGGCAAGAACTTTATGTCTTTGCCGTGGGTTCGCTAAGCTTTTTCTTTTTTCCGCGATACAATTAAAAGAAATAACTCTTTTGCTTTCTCTTTCTGACCTATTTGAGCAATTTATGTCGCTGAACAAAAAGGCATGACCGGAATACGAAGAGGAATCACAACAGCTTGAGCTCAATGACGTCATGAACATGCTGCCAGGCTGCTAAGCTAATTTAAAGATGGCGGCGATTGTACAGGATTTGGGCAAAAAGTACCATTTTGGAGTTGACTTCTCCTTTACGTCGTTTATCCAGGTTCTTATACGAAGTGTCTCTCTGGAAAGTGGGCTCAGCAATGCAATACGATTCAGCGCGGTGATGCAGCTATTGACGGTGGTAATGGTGCAACTTTCTCACTGGTTCATCACACCATTACCACCATAAAAAGTTAGCATCACAACAAAGAAGTTGGAACGACCAACCACGTCGGTTCCTTGAATACTGGATACATGAATTGTTATTGGAGCTTTTTACCGTTAAAAAATTAGTGATACTTCGGCTAGCGGACAGAATGAAGTAGCCATCGTTTGCGAGTCATCGAGCAGGATGTTTGAACAGAGGTCACACGTTGTCTAACAAAACAGCTGTCAAGAAGAAAGGAGCAGAGTCATGCAAATTCTCCTCACAATTTCAATGAAACGTCAGTCAGACAGATATTGAGAATGAAGAGAATTGTCAGCTTAAAGAGGTGTGATCTTGATAGAACACCAAATTCTCATGACTACCCAACAAAGAAACCTATAATACTAGTTCGGAGAATGAACGTTTCGATGGAATACACGGTGAACCCCCTTTTTCATTACATTTTTATCATTGCCCTGACATTTTACAACAGTGTGCGAATT
>OX421447.1:43331610-43339110 GCA_949126865.1 Montipora capitata | reverse complement strand
ACACTCTCGGTGATTTTTTTCGTGGAAAAATAACTAAAAACAGCAATAATTTCAAGCCAGTGGCGCACTTGAACTATATATTAATGTTGATACTGAAAACTGAGTTTTGAGCGCAACACAATGTCAAAGGAAGCCGGAACCCTCAGGAAAGGAATCCCAAGCCTCACCTCTTCCCCCACCCCGCTACCCTTGAGCCAAAAACTCGAATTTTCATTCAAAGTGGCTTGTAAATTATGAGCCCATAAATGGTGACTTTGATCCTCTCTCTTTAAGTTACTATTTGAAACTTGTTATAAAATATGCGCACTTCAGTGGCAAATACCCATAATGAATTTGAAAAACTAGCTAATCATTCCTGGTTCACGAAGAGAACCGGACGTGAAGTCTTATCTGTCTCTCAAACTCTCTGGAGGCGCTAAGCAATTCTTAAACAAGATAGCAGAAATCTGTCGGTGTTGTTGAATTTGTGGAGATTATTGCCAGTCAATCAGTCCTTGAAAACCTGCCGGTCATAGGAAACTGTCGAAACGCACCGCGTAAAATTACTACATCCAGGCGACACAAAAATACATTGACAAACATACACGTAAACGATTCGGAAGAAAACTAGGGTCTTACAATTTGTCAACGCGAAAAAGGATTGTCTTGGTGGATATGAAGCGGTCGCCTACTTTACTAGCAACTTAAATTGACTGTTAATCTTCCGGCCTCTTTTACTTCCGTTTGGTTGGAGGTACATACATAAATCGTCTCATAGCCTCCGTTTTAGATTTCCCTAACACTTGTTTCCGATAAATCTCGATCTTATAATCCTAACGTACCCTCAATGTTATAATATATCTGGACCAAATTAAAATAACCTAGCTTTTTACAAAATATATTCAGCAGAACTGCCGAGGCTTCGTGGAGCTGGGTGCAGTCCACGATTTCACAGTCTGTACACTCACTAGAGCACTGTCCCGTTAATAAAAGAATTTCTAAACCTTCTACGATGACTCCGTTGAATCGTTGGTGGACGGGCTACTCTGCGTCACCATTTTCTTAGCTCTGTTCATTCGATCCAGCTCGGCAGCAGCATCGCTTCTGACGGCAGTACCGCCACGGCCCGGCGCGGCACTAGTTCCGCTCTTTTTGTTGAGGAGGGAGTTGAAGAAATTGGCCAGCACACCCTCACTGGCCGCTCCACCGGCACCGGGTTTACCACCCTCGACCTGTCGGCAACAAAATATCGAAAACTCTCGTCATGTTCAACGAGCAGATTGAGCCTCGTCTTCACTGAAAAGGTTTAGTAAATAAGTACTTCTTTTGCCTCTGGCATTCTCTTTCCCCCCGGGTCGAAATCATTTTGGCCAGCACCAAGACAAACGACCCCTGACTGGCTCCGCGAATCCCGAACTCCTGGCTTTTCTGCGAAACCTTATTGACTTGAAAGAACTGTGGTTCGTAGCAGTCACAGAAATTGCTCTTGGCTACGACTGCGCATCAGAGGACAAGAAACGCCCACACAGGGTATGAAAACTGTGTCCCATCTGTCCAGAAAGTAAATTGCTCCAGACGCCGTCGGTTTGTTTTCAACAGAAACCTGAGAAATTGATGTCCTCCACTCTCGTCTCAAGACCCCACTTTTCTTTTGGTCTGCACCAAGAACACGGACTCTGGCCACAGCCAAAGAAGTAAGTCTACGAGTCACGGACTTCAGGCTTTTTTGCGCATTCTTAGAAATTTGAAACAATAACGGTCATCAACGGTTATATCGCGACTGCGCGTATTTTGGTTGTGGCCAGAGTCCGCGTTCTTGGCGCTGACCAAAAGCAAAGCGGACTCTAGGGACGAGAATCATGTCCTCCGTTCACGACGATGTTCAGCCGAACACGGCAAAGAAGTGCACCAAAATGTAAACGAAACGGGCGAAGAGTGTAGACCCACTGTTATTGCTCGTTATTGTGTTTTACGGTCCTTGATCTCGTCGACGTCTTCTTTTCTTCTTCGTTGTTCCTGTTCTCAGCCTACTTGACACGCGGCGGACTTGCCCGGACCAAAGATGATTCAACCGATTGTAATTAACAGAATAAACCAGCGACTTTTATACCAAATTTGTAAGTTGCCGGTCACTTAACAGTTCCCTCTATGACATAATCGTCCTTGTCGATTTAACTATTGCCGGGCGATTTATCTTTGGTTTGGACGAATCGCCTTCGGGCGTGTCGACGCTAATTTCCGTTTAGTAAACAAGTACATGTAAATGTAATTTCTGACGTTTGATGCCATTCATAGTAACCAAGCCTTTTTATTCGGTTAGGTTTCAATAAATTGTTAGGATTAGCTTTATTTAAATGCTTTAAATTTGCAGTTTTGGTACCCTTGTTTCGGTAGTGTAGCGGTTAAGTATATTTGCCCTTCAGCCATCGATCCGAGTTCGACATCGTTCGGTCTACTTTTTTCTATTTTTTTTTTCTAATTTTTTCTAAGGCTTGTTCTCAGTTTTTTTTAATTCTAAGTGACATACGCTGAAAGTCTAGTCCTCGATTCGGTATTTTTTTTTTCCTCATTTGCAAACGATAAACTTAACAGTGAAAATTGTTCTAAGTCGGGTCTAAATGGCTTGTTTACGAAAAGGGAAAATTGGCGTGTTGACTTCTGGACGAATCGACCAAATACCGTTCTCAGTGACACTGGTAACACTGGTCTCCAGAACAAAAACGCATGAAATTGAATGGATCTTTGATCCGCCATGTGCACTTTGTGTATAGGAAGTACACTATGTATGAAATCAAATGAACTCTAATACCTTAGGTCCTCTGGGTAAAGGAGACATTCCTCCTGACTGCCTCCTTTCCGTACTCACTCTACCACTTGGGCTTGCCGGGGCTCGGGGTTTGGTAATGTCCTAAAGTGCATTAACAGAAACATAGTTTAAAACAACACATTTCCCAATTAGGAGAGCAATCCCACAGAATCAATTCTTCTGGATACACAACAAGATTCAAATTCTTCAAAAACCATGATCAAAGCAAATTCACATTACGACACTTTAATATTACATTTTCAATGTACCCAAAAATACACACTGGCACGATTTTCTTCGTTTTCATCCGTGGATTATTTGAGAATTTGTTGACGAGACAAAACGTAACATAGAGCAATTCCAGGAAGTGAAATTGGGGGTGCAGAACACTCCCCTCCCACCAATGTGGCCCCGGTTCAATTCCCAGGCTCGGCTTCATATGTGGGTTGAGTTTGTTGGTTCTGTACTCTGCACCGAGAGGTTTTAAAAACGGGTCTCCTCGCCATTCTCCTCGCAGCTCCCCCACCAAAATTTTGCCTCGCAGGTAAACAATCCGACAACGCTTGTATCGGTTATTGATTTGCCTCGCGGGCAAACAATCAGGCAACACTTGTATCGGTTACTTATTTATTTATCTATTTATTTATTTGTCAGCGTGTAGGCGAATCGACTTGACTTATGTAGGCGAATCGACTTTAAGTGTGAAGGCAAATCGACTTCAGCGTAGGCGAATTGACTTGTAGGCGAAACGACTTGCAGGCGAAATGACCGACATTCCGGGTATTCCGGTTTTCCACTCTCCTAAAAAAACAACACTTGATTTGAATTGCGTTTATTTGTTAATTTCAATTTACAGTGTTCCCAATTAGTGCTCCAGCGTTGGAGGATTAGAAACTTAAACAAATTTCCTTTCCTTTTTTTTTAGTTGATCAACTGAGATACAGTAGAAGGCGGACGGGCTGACGAACTGAAAAAAATTCAATCATTGCGCGCGCACTGTTTGATGATCGATTCGTGCGGGAAAGCACACTATAACATTAAGTTAAACGTGCCTTACTGTGGAGTACAGCCTGTGAAATTGGCCAATCAAACACGCGTAACACGTGGTGATAAGCGCATAATATGTGTGTGATCAAGCGAATTCTTACCGGTTGTGGTCTGGCAATTCCAGTTGCAACTGGCATCTTTTGAAGGAGTTGCTGCAGATAAAGTTCAAAACCAGCCTTAAAACTACGATTTTTCCAATGCAAAAGCATAAAATTTATATTCTTGTGCTCCAAACGAAAGATCACTACATCCCTCGTTTGCTTGACCTCAAATATCGTACACCTACATCTACATGTTCCAGCACTCGGCAAAGTCCCTTTTTGACTTGTGGCTGTTTCTGCTTACGTGGCCTCATATACCACAAGCCTTTTTAGAGACACCACCGCCAAGCCGGCCACTTCTGCTGGAGAGAACAGGACAGCCACAACACCGGGGACTTTATCCCCTACTCTTCTCGAATAGTGTTTGGGTTCTTTAACGTCCCACAGGGAACTTATGAACATAGAAGACATTTATATTTTGTGAGACGGGGCCTACGGTTTATAGTCCTTATCCGAGAAGACTTGAAAGTCTAACCATTTGCAGATGAAATTACAAAGGCAGCACTTTCTCCTCAGTTATTTTAAGATCCTGAGTGTCGATCCGGCCGGGGTTCGAACCCGCGACCTCCCGCATGACAGCCCGATGCTCAACCAACTGAACCACCGGTGCGTTTTTTTGTACATAAAGCATCCAAACAGTCTGACACAGTAGACGAAATCTGAGATTGCAAGGTAGCCATTTTCAGCAGCAGCAACGCACCCTAAAGCTCGTGAAATGCGTATTTTCGTATGCAAAACACCTCCTAGTTTTTAAAATAAAAAGAAAACCAACCTGTTGTTTAGCAAGGAATGTCTGTTCATCCTCAGCTAGAATTTCTTTGTCTTGAATTGGCTGTAAAAAGTACACATAACTCATTAAATAATCAATACAAAACGTTTGTACAGTAATTATTACTACATGTAAGAGGTAACATGGGTGGCCAAAGGGTTTAAAGATGCTGGATGGAGGAAAGTTGGATGTTGTTGACTAATGCCTCAGGCTTAAGAACACCACGAAGGTGTACCACATTTGCTGCTATGCAAACATTTTCTTTACCTTTCTCAGTTGTGGTTTGACAATATGATCATCAAACCTATCCTCAGGTAGAATCACCTTTAAGTGTTCACTCAAGATGTTTATTTTCTTCACAGAATCCCAGCCTGCCGGACTTAAATATCAAAAAAGAGACCAATACATTATTTCTTGAAGGATTTGAAGTACCACATAAATTGGCTGTAAAATTTCCACAAACATAAGTATCTAACAATGACAAAAGCCACATAACAAATTGAAGGCAAGTACTGCACATATATGCACAACAGTTGTTCAGCCACTCGTCTATTTTATGGTTCAAACGTATCTAAATTACTTTGAAAAGACGCACTATAACTTCTACTGTTGTGAAGACAAAAAAATATATATGGTTAAGTGGTTACTTCCAAGAGGGAACAATGTAATGAACTGGGCTACTGGGCAAGACGTCGTAAGTTCAACCCCCTCCTGTTTAAGAGTAGACAGTGCCCCTGATATTGAGGTCTGTCCTTTGGAGATAATACCAATAATGTCTCACCTTGCACTTCTGTGTGAAACTAGTCAGATGTCAAAATTTGTTAGGTACCGTAATAATAGTTTTTCACCAGTAACATGCAACAGTTAGGTAACTGCTTATTGTTTAAAATTTGGCCACAATGCATTGCTATAGATCAAGCCAATGACAATGCATAAACAAGAGTCTCTTTGACAGAATACCTTGGTATTGACACAGTAAATTATGCAATACTTACATAAACACAGATTCCTTGTCCACAACCAATGCAGGACTATTAAAAGGGAGACCATATATTTTATGAGCTAAATATTTGAACAATAAACTGCAGTTTTTATTTTCTTTGACGGATGTGTAAAACAAGGATGCACCATCTGCTATGAATCAAGGAAGTCACTCAAAGAGGAGAAAAACAACACACTGAAAAGAACAAGTGGTTAACAAAAATGGCAAAATAGTGTCAATGGTTTGTTATAAAGAAAGTGCCCTCAGCTTTTAGGAAGCACTCCACCAATGCATCAACCGTGGTCCTCAAGCAGCCTGGCGCAGTGGTGAGAGCATTCACCTCCCCCCAACGTGGCAGGGTTTGAATCCCAGGCTCGGCATCACGTGGGTTGAGTCACTTGATCGAGTCTCAAGCTTACAGAGCCAACAATGGAGGTTAAAATTCTTGGAACATTTTGTGCCATGAAGATAAATCTATGGTGCTACTCCCTCCTGCCCACAAACAACATTGAATTTTGTGTGTCATACGTCCCAAACTTCCTGCATAACCGTTTCAGCCTTTTAACAACATTGTAGGAGGGGGAAGGGGTAGGGAACAATGAACACCTGCCAGTTATTGTTAAATAGGGTTTTGTTGCTTGATTTTCATAAACAGTGTTGGTTTTTTTTTTGTTTTTCCTATACTGTCCCAAGGAATTGTGTGGAAGGCCAGTGCTCTCATCACTGGGCAAACCCCACTCAATTTTGACACAGGACACTAAGGATACATTTTAAACAATGTCTTCTGATGTGCTGTTGGATAAAATCAAAGTGCTCTTCTCTGTAATCACGGTCCTTTTCAAGGGATGACATGCAGTCGGTCTGAAACAAGCAAATTATTTGAATTTTTGACACGCAGTCAGGAATTGCTAACTACTGTAAACGCCCCCAGATAAGCCGCACCTTTTTCCAAAAATCATAGTTAAAAATCGGGGGTGCTGCTTATCTACGGGAACATATGAAAACATCCAATTTAATGCCTGGTTACTAAACTAGAAACGTTCCACTCACATTCTTGTTGTAAAGCAAAAATCTATGGAAAAACTGCATTGAATGAGGGAAATTCCTGTCAACAAATACATGTACATGTACCAGAAAAAGATCAATCATATGTCACGGTTGGTAGCAACGACGTTCGTTATATTAAAGTACTAAAATTGTGACTTTGAAGTATTTTCCATTTCAATGTTAATAGTGAGTTTACATTCAATGAACACTGGATGAAGAAGACTTCTAAAGACTCAACTTTGGATTTCTTTTGATTTCTTTCAAAAAACTTTTTACCCAAAATTTGAGCTGCTTAATTCAGGGTGGGGCTTATCTGTGGGTGGGGCTTATCTGTGGGTGCGGCTTATCTGCGGGTGTTTACGGTACTTCCCACAAAAAAATTATTTGAGATCAGAATTTAAGTCCCCAAATAAAACATTCAGCACATGCATCGCAAAAGTCAATAATGGCTATAATTACACAACCATTGTACTGTACGGTATGTTCCGATCATTGAGAAATTAATGAATCCTCCACACAGGAAGACTAATAGATTTTACTCTGCTACTCTAACGCCAGACAATTTTAATCCAATGGAGGTCGCTTCAGGGTTAATAGGTTAAAAGCCAATTGTCATAACATGTACTTGTATGTACATGTAAGTAAATTGGGGTGGGGGCAAATATTTCTTCCTTCAACATGAGAACTATATGACTAATGGGAATGGCTGAGCCTGGATTACTGGAAATGATGAGGCTGTTAGCTAGGTGTCACTCCCCCTACCTAGGTA
>OX421447.1:43319110-43326610 GCA_949126865.1 Montipora capitata | reverse complement strand
AAAATATAACGCTTTGTTAAGCTCATTATCCAGCTAAACTTTTAGCTTGTGCGCTATCAACTTCGCAAAGCTTAAACATTTGGGTTGCACGTCGACTGTTTCACGTTTTCGTGCGAACTTCGATGAGATCATTTCACTCGCTTAAACAACTTCGCAAACCATAGTAAATAAAACAGAAACTTACAAGGTTCCTTACATTTTGTCAGTTTCTTCAGGTTGATTCTTTAATATTTAGGGACCACACATGTTGACGCGGTAGGTTTCGTGAACATCGTCACAAAGGCGATTGTTTTACGAAGAATATTATTGACGCCAAAATAATCCATCATATTTGTAAACTTAGATATGGCAATTTATGTGCAGTCTTCAAATTTACTGACTCTCCAACAGTCCTTCTCGCCGGTAAATGACACACAGCCTCACTGTTGCTTGCCTTTGAGCCACGGATGGAATCGAGAGGGCGACTCTTATTGTTTTTGGCGCGATTTACTTCCTCCAATGAGTAGTCAAACTCCTGTTTTAGAATTTCCAGTTTGACATAACGAACTGAACCTCAACAATCGTTTCCCGAGGCGGCAATAAATATTGCGTTTACTCAACGAAGAGAAAACTTGACTCCCGGTTCCTGTCCCTGGTCTAAATGCCACCCACAAAAAAGAAAATGTCGTTGCATGCAAGCGTTGAGATGGTGGGAACTTGCGTCTTATCGCATTTTCAATGAGTTACTACCCCCAGTAAAACATAAATCCTATCAAAAATGATGTGAAGGTAGCGAAAAGTGATACTCAAGTGAACGGAAGTGTTGGTTGGACGAGAAAGAGACAAAGCTGGAAGTCTGGGGAGGAGACTACAGTTGAGACCGCCATTTTAAATGTTTTGAATCCCTCCCAAAGGAAAGACACATTGTTCTTAGCTTCGGGAGATTGCAGCGCTAGCTAACTCAAAGAAAAACGGAAACGTTGAAGCTAATAGTATTAACTTTATCTCAAAACTGACTTTTGTTTCAAAACATCGTCCGATAGTGTGTTTTGTGCTTCAGATCGATCGTATGTTGCTTTCAATGTTTTGTATGTGGTTCGTGACCCTTTGGAAAAGTAGTTTCCCACGAAACCCCCCTACCCCTTGGAAATTACTGCCCTTTAACCCCCCCTCTCCCTTGGAATTTCCAATTGTCTTCCGTGGTGGGGGTATGGATATTTTCTGGAACCACACAATGTGATAATGCGATAAAAGTGTCAAATTTGCGACCCGTTGCTAACGGCAACGGAAGCAATCGCATTACAAATAATTAACCTCTGTTTGCCAAAAACCACCCAAATAACCAATTTTTCGACGGAAAATTCATCCCAGAGGATAAAACTATTCACCGGACATGTAATAAAGGTAAATATGTTCGAGCGAAAGCGAAAACAAGCGAATATTTTGAGGGAAAACACAATTATGTGAGATCGAAGGAACATGTGGTGAAGACACGTAATTGCATTGCTACGAAAATAATTTTACCTTTTCAGCGATTTTAACGCTTGAAATTCCATCCAATCCACCTGGTCTAGTCTTTGAATTCACTATTATCGCTGCCCTACGAATCTTCAGTGTTCTACATGTACATAACAGCACACTTGGTAAAAGACGGCTGGACGGGCGACAGATTGTTGTCGAAGTCCATTACTCGTCGCTTTTAAGATTCCACCGCCTGTCTTGTTCAGTATCCAATTGACTTGCCATTATTGAGCTTCATAAGGGTATATTTTGTTCAAAGATCCACTAAAACACCATTCGCGTTACATGACTTTCGACGCCATTGCCGGTTAAGTTAATCGTTCTACTGTGTCCACCAGAGAAATCTACGCATTTCCCAGTACCCTCTCGATCCTAAGAAAATACGTGCAGAAGGCTCTATGCACAAAGACACCACTTAGCAGGGGAGTGACAGGCAAGACTTTTACCGACACGGAAAAAAAAAAAAAAAAAAAGAAAAACACCCAACAAATGCCACCCTTTTTCCGACTGGGATTGCCATACTGATAAATTACTTGATAAATTAAACATAAGAAATCTCCATCACTTGCTAATTTGCTCACTCTGATCAATGCATGTCACCAAATACATTAAACAATGATTATGACAGTTTTAAGTTTTCTCAAGAGGCTTCTCATGCATGAAGAAATCTACAATATTTACCGGTATGTTAATTAACATACTGTACTCAAGACAAGAGTAACTGATCTCAACGTAAAAATGGCATAAATATATATGTATTTTCCTTTTCCAGATCAATGCTAGAATCAGATGTTAAAATTCTTAAAAAATCATGACTTAATTCTGTGGTTCTTTTAGCACAAAGGTAATTTTGCATCTGTCCTACAGGTGCAGAAATTAAATATTGCACTGATAACAAACGTGATTGATCGGAAAATTTCTAATTTCCACGAAAAACATAACATTACCAGTAAATCAAACTTGGAGTAATAAGTAAGCACTCCAGACAAGAAATAATACCATTTCGATGACATATTTTTTTAATCTCGATTGATTTAATTTATACAAAATCCGTTTAAGCGAGAACTTACTTCGTTCCTCCATTTCATTCAGTTCCTTGGGGGGAAGCTTCAGTGAATGAATGTGTTCTCGAAGAACTTCCGTCCACGAATGCAAAGATTCCATGATGGTCCATGGTCTAGAAATGTCCACAACATGTACAATCACAGTGTTGGTGATACTCTTGGGGGTTAGTGCGTACTGAAGCAGGTTTTTATGCAGCGGATCCCCGTCCAATATCCATACGCCTAATCTCGTGCTGTCTGCAATAAAAGAAAAATGCGAGTTACACGCGAACTGATAATGAAATCAGGGATCATTTTAACGCCTCGGTGAGGTCTTTAACCGTTTCATACCATCTCTTTCTTCGTCGTGAACGTCGAGATACGTATACTCCAGTCCATGACCTTTACTTATTTCATCTTCTTTCCCTCTAAGTTTCGATATTAATGTGGTTTTCCCTGATCCATCAAAGCCTGGAAATAAAGTTTTTGTTAACCGATGGAGGCCATGACCTTCAATATTAAAGGTAAGAATGAAGTTCCACTGAAGACCAACCTAGCAAAACAATCGATTTGTTGGATGGCAGTTTCCGACTAGCTGAACTCGAAACGTCGCTCAAAATAGAAGACCTGCCGAGTACAGAGGATAGACAAATGTCACTTTTATAAGTAAGTTAAAGCACATGAAAAAACATTGTATTTTCAATCTGGATACCAAAGATCTTTGCCTCCCTCCTCTTCACCGACCGATCCCCTATCATCGACGTCCGCCATTTTTGATGGGTACTTTTAAGAGTTCCCGTATATTGAGTCTGTCTTGTGCCCAAGTCCCTCTCTCATAACAGGATGTCCGAGGCACGTACCGAGGGACCGAGGGTGGGTTTTACGGCTAACGGTTAAATTTTAAACCTATGTAAGGCTAACGGTTATTTTTTTCCCGTTACAATTAACTGAAACGTTAATAATTAATTACCCTTGTCTTACATTACAATATAATAATTAACTGTATATACAATGGTTAATTTCCATTGGTGTGAAGCCTAGCAAAATTATCATGGAAAATTGCAAGAGCTGTCAACTCAAGGCGGCCGTAAAGTCTGTGCGTGGTACATTCCATTTCAAAGACACATCCTCCATCTGTAGCTCAAAAATGCTTTTGCCCAAAGTTCCATGATAAAAAAAGAAATGCCATGACCTTCTTGTCCCTTGTGCTTTATTTTGTCAGTCAACCAAAATATGGGAGTCAAACTGGTAACGAGCAAATAACGGCGGGTCTAATTTGCAGGTCGCAGGTCGCAGGTCGCGGGTTGCAGGTCATTGTTTCACCAATACAGAAAGTATCCTAAACATTCATAAAAGCTAACCTTAGGCCTAAAAACTTTTGTTTAGGCCTAATTAGGCCTAAGGTTAGCTTTTAAGAATGTTTAGGATACTTTCTGTATTGGTAAAACAATGACCTGCAACCCGCGACCTGCGACCTGTGACCTGCAAATTAGACCCGCCGGGCAAATAAGTAAGCCACACCAAGGTCGAGTTCGTCTATTTAACAATTCTTACATCGATTCTTCTTTCTATGTTGATCTTCCCAGCTCATATCACGGTCATTGGATTGTTCAAATATGGCGTCTATCGTTTCCCACACCTGAGAATTGTTCGCAAGCTGAAATGCGTTAACTGTTTCTTCGCGACAGTCTCTTGTTTTTTTTTGCTTAAAAGCAAGATGAAAAATTTGGCCTCTCTCGCTCTCTCTCTCTCTCTCTCTCTCTCTCTCTCTCTCTCTCTCTCTCTCTCTCTCTCTCTCTCTCTCTCTCTCTCTCTCTCTCTCTCTCTCTCTCTCTCTCTCTCTCTCTCTCTCTCTCTCTCTCTCTCTCTTCTCAATAATTTTGTTCATATGAGTTATCAATTCAAGTAATTTTATATGATTTTGTTTTGTTTCGTGTAGTTTCTTCGCCTACTTTCGTCTGATTTCATTAATTAAAGAGGCTAGAAAGGGTTTTCCACGGGTAACAGTGGGTTTCCATGCAGTGGAACACTGTTCCAGCCTTTTAGTAGGGCAACGTCTCATGTTTTAAATACTTTTGTGAGGTAATTACTGGGTTGCCTTATGGCAATCCCAATCTAAAAATGGATGGCATTTGTTCGGTGTTATATTTGTTTTTCTTCCGTGTCGGTAAAATTCTTGCCTGTCACTCCCCTGGTAAGTGGTATTTTTGTGCATAGAGCCTTCTGCGCGTATTTTCTTAGGATCGAGAGGGTAGTGGAACTGCGTAGATTTCTCTGGTGGACACAGTAGAATCATTAACTTAGCCTGCAATGGCGTCGAAAGTCATGTAACGCGAATGGCGTTTTACTGGATCCTTAAACAAAATATACCCTTATGGAGCTCAATAATGGAAAGTCAGTTGGATAAACTACGCAGGCGGTGAAAACCATCACCTGGAATCTCAAAAGCGACGAGTAATGGACTTCGACAACAATCTGTCGCCCGTCGAGCAGAAATCAAAGTGAGCTGCATTTCTAAAATAATATTTACCAAGTGTGCTGTTATGTAGAACACTGAAACCAAATGGAAAATTCTCTGGTAACTTATGGGTTCAACAAAGACAGAACGAATCGAACACCTTAAGTGGATCTGTACAGGATCAACTCTGCACAGTCTTCAGGTAAAAAAAAATTGGAAATGTGACAGCCAAGAATTATTTGAAAGAAAGCTTGTCGTCTATTTTGTTCTTCATTATTCAAGGAAAAGGTTCTTCATGGAAACGGTTTGATCCTGAAATTTTAGTTTGTTGTAATATTGCGCATATTTGACACGATTGAGTTTTTTCTCTTCACGCACGCAATAATAGCAAATATGTTGTTTGTTTCAAAAAATTGTTCGCTGGAAAAGGTGGCCTTTATGAATTCATCATGTTTTTTATGATATGTGTGCTGGATAGTTTTTATGGCAATAGTAAGGCATTTTCTTGTTATTCAAGGAAAATGTTCTTCAGGAAAGGGTTTGAACCTGAAGTACTTGGTAATTTGACACGATTGAGTTTCTTGTCTTCACGCACGCAATGAAATAGGAGGAGGTTTTCGCCTCTAAGAGCAAATGGATCGTTTTCACGTGACGTCATCGTTTTCTAAAATCCAAAACTAAAGAGCCACGAAAGTTTTTATCCTCAACAGGCATAAGAGGTGGTAAATTTCTATCCATTTGCAATTTTAAAGCTCAATAGCGTGCTTCGTTTGGAAACCAGAGCATTTTGAATTTCTGAGTTATGGCGGTGCGTGACACGACGCGACGATCGAGTTTATTGAGAAATATATATTTATCTCATGGTTTTGAGCCTTTTTAGAATTTAAAGCATTAGGAAAAGTGCTTAGGTAAATAGCTGTTTGTTCAGTACAGATGATCACTCGCCTAGATAGCCAAAGTAAGTAACAGATGTAGACAGTATTTTCTGGGCGCCATATTGGTGCACCACAGATGTACACAACATGGCGTTTTCATACTGGGCTCTGTAAATTTCTGGGAAACATTTCGACGAATATCTGAAGTTTGGGAAAACGCACAGGCCTAAAACTTGGAGAAGTGTCTTCTTCATTTATCTTCTACAACATCACGAATTCTTGACTTTTTCCACTGGATGGTTTTCGATTTATTTTTTTATTGCGTGACAGTGAAAACGATCTATATGTTGTTTGTTTCAAACAATTGTTCCCTGGAAAAGGTGGCCTTTATGAATTCATCATGTTTTATAATATGCGAGCTTAACTGGATAGTTTTTATGGCAATAGTAAAGCATTTTCGTGTCAAAATGACGTTAGCGTTTTTCTGTTGTGCTAACTTAATTAAATATAAATATACATTCTGCCTCGTGAGCTTGTTATTCTCGTTAACCAGCAGTGCAAAGTCATTGCAACGCGAATGGCGTTTTAGTGCATCTTATGTTGTTTGTTTCAATAAAATGTTTCGCTGGAAAAGGATTCTGTGATATTTTCTGCCTTTGTGAATTATAATATCATGTTGTGTATTGAATTTTCGAGCTTAAGGTTGAAACGTGATACGGGAGGATATTTTTAGTTTAACTCTGTAAGCAGGAAAGGTTTCATGAAAATAAACAGGTCTGTTGGAAGCGTGCTTGAGTTTCAACAAAATGAGCCCCAAAATCAGGAAAAAATTGTGACGCCGGTGAATAATAATATTTCCAAAATGATGGAATTACCTGGTGATAAATAACCTCGTCTTGGAGAGTAAATTTTTGACTTTGCAGAAACAATGGTGGGCGATTGTGATCTTTGTTTTGAATTCGCTCATTTATTGTCAAACTTTATAACACTTGACAGAAAAAGAAACTTACGAAAACCCGGTATCTTGCCATCATTTGACACAGATGCTTCACTGTTTGGCAAGTAAACATGCCGCGGTAACTTACTAGTAATCACGGCGCCCGCTGAATTCCGGCGATGTCACTTTCGATTTTGCGATTTATTTGTGCAGCCAAAACTTACAATAACAAAATTGAACGTAGCAAAAATCTCCCAAAATGTTTGTCGCTGATCGTAACTGTTTATATTCTATATTCACGGTTCAAAATTAATGTTGTTTTCATGTCGTAAATATGTTATTCTCGAGCGACCGTCCTGGAAACTTCCTTCTGCTCTTTCTAAAAACTGTGTATCAATATTTATTTACTTTTGCATCAATATTTGTTTTTGCATAAAGCAAGCTAACAAAATCTGTACCTTGCTAAGTTCGCATTTGTTAGCGTTAATAGTATTTTCGGTCCAATGCTTCTGTTTTACGAAGTCGTATATGTGTTTGGTCACCCATCCAGACACTAATCCCGCTGGAGAGGGAATAACTTTAGTAAACTTTAGTATTACAAAACTGTCAGATGGCTCAGAGGGCACGCTTAAACTTGTGGTGAAAAGAAGTTTATCAACATGTCAGCCCAGAAGCCAATGTTTCTCA
>OX421447.1:43306610-43314110 GCA_949126865.1 Montipora capitata | reverse complement strand
TTTGACACTTTAAATACATCAGGCACTATACCTGTAGAGATTGACTTGTTAAAAATAAATGCAAATGGCTTGGAGAGGGTCTTAGAGGCTAATCTAACCAATTTATTTGGAATATCCAATGATGATTTCTTATCATTTAAGCAAGAGAAAAAGTTAGCAACCCACTCTTCTGTGACAGGAGACAGAAAAAGACTATGTAGAGGAGTAAGGTTAATAAGCCCACATGGATCCCCATCAGTACTATGAATAGCTTTAGCCAAATTGGGGCCAACATTAATAAAATGCTGATTGAACTGTTTATCAATATCTGATAGATTAGTGAACTCTTTGTTGTTTCTTACAATTCTGACAGGACCATTTTGGCCTTTATTTTTTCTCTTAACTAAGGTACCTATGAGCTTCCAGGTGTTCTTAAGATCATTTTGATAGAACTTGAAGCGCTGACAGTAATAATCATTCTTGGCCTTATTTTTCATTCTATTTAGTGCATTAGCATAAAGCTTATATTCTCTTACCTTATCAGGATCTCTACTAAGGAAGTGTGATTTATATAACTTTTGCTTATGCTTAACTGAAGTCAATACGCCTTTAGTAAGCCACGGTTTGGCCAATTGTCTCCTTTTACTTTGAGATGCTTGCTTTATAGATGCATGCTTGTCTGCAATTTGTTTAAGTACACTTATGCAATTAGTAGCTTCCTCATGAATATCATTAGATTCATTGCAGACACTAATCCAATCAACTGCATCAACATCTCTAATATACTGGTCCACATCAAAGTTGCTATAATCACGAAAATAGGATGCTCTCCTAAACCTTGATATTTGCCGATCAAGTATACAAAACACTGGTAGATGGTCCGAGATATCAACCAGCGCAATGCCGGCATCGACACTCAAATTAGAATTTGTGTAAATATGATCAATTAGAGTAGAAGTATGATGAGTGAGCCTGGTTGGCATTGTGATTAAGGGAAGTAAATTGTTCGAATAGAGCATATTCAGGTACTCTTCTGATAACAAATGCTCGCTATATTTCAGGAGATCTATATTAAAATCTTCAAGAATATATATCTCATACTGACTTATCTCTTTAAGCAAGGTTTCAAATTCAGAGGTAAAAGCAGATAAGTTACAGGTAGACATGTAGGATGCCGATAAATGCAATCAACAATTATATTAGGTCTGGCATTCCCTGAAATAATTTCACACCAGGATGATTCGACCAATGGTATACTAAACTTTAAATCTGTTCGATGAATGGCATTAAGATTTTTTGAGATATATAACTCAGATCCACCAGCCTGTGTTGGTGAGTTGGTATGAGAGAAATCATAATTGAAGATATCAACATTTGTCACTGTACTGGTTGATAGTCTCGTTTCAGTAACAGCTAAGATATCAGGTTTACGGTTAACAGAATGCAAAAACTCGCTCAATAGAGACAAGTTTTTTGGGAGACTTCTGATATTGCAATGAAACATGGAGAGACACTTTGACGTAGTACTGTCAAATAGTTGATTCAGCTGATTTAAGGAGTAATAGTTGGAATGTGGACAATTAAGCATGTTATCAGGATCTTTATCATCAAACTTATCGGGATTTGGGAGAATATTAAAAAGATCTAAATCAGGGTCAAAGTCATACGACCAGTTACCAATCACTGCATTAAATTCAACATCAGAAAGATTGAAAAATGGTAGGTACCTACAGTAGTTCGACTCACAAGTACTTGATTTGGCAGCCATTAATCAGGCGGCTTCCAAAAATTTTCAAACTCCTCAAACGTGGTGAAACGAAAGACAGCAGAGGACTCGCTCTCACGAAGATCTGATATAATTCGTCTTGAAATTCTTTCTTTTGTCTATCAGTGGTTTCATAAACTAAGCTCTTCCTTGCGGTGCCCCATAAGGGACATGTTCTACTGGACCCTAGGTTAGCCGTTTTGGACAGACCGTGGCCTGTTTTCTTCGTAGTTCCTCTGTGGACTACTTAAGAAAACATCTTTAAAAATCATCGAAATGAGAGCTAAGGAGACCTTTCTAGCCCTTAATAAAAGAACGAGCGATACAGAATATGATGTTTGTCTACAGCACTCATAGATAAATGTATATGTGGCACACACGCATTGAATTACAATACAATACAATACAATACAATACAATACAATACATACTTAATTGACCGCTCCCCATTTGGGCTTTTCAGGGCCAATGAAACACAACGAAACGACGGAACAGAACAACAACATCTGTTAAGAATCCCAACTGGCCGGAGGCAAACCAGTTTGCTATTTACAAGTGCAGCTCAGAAGTTGAACCAGGGACCACCAGGATCAAATTCAACGAGTGGTCAGAGCGTGTCTTGAACCCGGGATCTCCGGATCTCAAGGCAAGCGCCCTAACCACTGGGCCACACTGCCTCCGGCAGTGTGAATTCCACACTGAATTCAAGATTCCGCTCGCCATTTGCAATAAGGAAAATGTCTATTTCGCCAAATCGTCGCCCATATAACGTAAAAGTGGTTTGACAAAATTGTCAACATATCGCCAAATGTGCCAATATTGTCATTTTCGCCAAAATCGCAAAAATCACACCTAAGTGGTGTTACTAGCAATGGATGAAGTAATTTGACGAAGTTGGCAAAGTATCCCCAAATTTGCCGGTTTTGTCAAAACATAGCCAAAATTGCCGATTTTGTCAACTTCGCCGAAAACGCCAAATCTTCAGCATCCGAGTGTCGTAAATAGCAACAGATAAAGTGCTGGGACAAAATTGGCAAAATATGGCCAAATTCGCTAATTTTGCCAGGATTGTCAAACGTGGAGGTCTTTCGACAAATCTGCTATTTTTTTCATCTCGTGCATTTCTGAACATAATTTAAAACATAAGTGAAGGAAGCACCGGGTGACCAGTAACCAATGAGAGGTCACTCCGCAGGGAACAAAGGGGATTTCTCCTCTCAATGCAACCCAGAGGCGGTGATTTCCCTCAGTCAAAATATAATTTAAAGTCTATGAGGCAGTCTCGTAATGTTTGGAAAGGCTTCTGAAATGGCTACCATTGTAACATTACTGTACACTACAGAATAGATGCCACAAGATGCATAATAAAATGGCATTGTTCTGGGAAAAAAACAAGTGATCTTCTGAACTACTAAATCCTACAGCAAGATTACTGACACCAAATTTAAAATCAATACCATATGTGTATTCATAATGTGTTTCCTTATAATCTAGTAAAAAAGTAATTTTTAACATTACAGTTATTTATAGTAATAATATTGTTGTCACTTCTCTTTTATGTATTTTTTTACATTTATCTATATCACTTTATAATATTGTATACACCAAATTTGAAAACCAAGTACTTTGACTACTTTCCATAAAAATGCTATTGAAAACATCTAATATTTTAAAGAAGACCGCACAGTACAAGCGCAACACACAGAGCAATTTCCCCCGCGGGATGCAACATGGTGATCGGATCCGATGAAAATAACCATTCATGCTCAAAACTTTAAAAAGCCCACCAATTTAAAAGAAAAACCAGAGAGATTATTTAAAACAACGTCTGTCAGAAAAAAAAGATTGAATATAGAAAAAAACACGCAAAGAAGCGCAAAGTGGTACCGGTACACTACGCGGAAATCAGAAGAGATACCAAGAAAACACCAACCACCCACCCACACTCAAAAATGTTGATGTGACAACAGCCGAGTCACCCTGCGAGCAGAGCCTCCTTTTGTCTTTTTCTTTACTGAGGAGGAGAAAAGGAGGCTCTGTCCGAATCGAGTCAACTCTTTGAAGCCGCCGCAGCTGCGCCGCGTCTGGACTAGTCAATCTTGTTTTCTCTCGTCAAACCGGTTTTTCCAGTGCGAGCGTCCGTTTAGTGACAAAACCGATGGTTATAATTGAGCCCGCTGTACCATGAAAAACCAAGATTACGGTGAGATCTGGCATATTAGGCTTGGGTTCGAGACTGTATCCTGGCAACATGCAGCGCATATTCAATAAAGATCTTACTCGATTCATGCAGAGCCTTTCTCGAGAACGCCAAAATCGAGCAAGCAAAAGAAAGGCTCTGCTAGCAGGGTGCAGCCGAGTCAAACCACAAGCAAATATATGTAATTTACACCTCTATGTTCAGTGAATAAAGCCTTTTATTCTGGAAGATATTGGTTGCTTATTGTACGGTAAATAGAAAACGTGATACTCGCTGGTCCCGAATGGGGGTGCCTGTGAACAAGCTTGATAGCTAAGTGCACTTCCACTATATATATAAATAAAGCGTTAAAATTATTTTTTACAACACAATTAACTAACAATTTCACTCGCAAAGCGCTATAACAGTTTATTAAAACAGATAAAAATAATGAAAATCGTCACAAGCGTACAATGCAATTAGTGAACAATAGCGTGATTAGCGTAAAGTTTTGTCTTTCTTGACCTCTGGTGCTGTTGATTCGATGACGTCCCACTCAAGCGAAGCGAAGCTTCGCCCGTTGCTACGTGACGTCACAATAGCATGAGGAGAGGATGGAAAACATTGCAGTTACCTCCTGCTACTGCTCCCTTCTGAAACACACCATTCTGGGGCAAGGGGGTGAGAAACTATTTTAGCATAAAGGAGAAGGCACGATAATTATTGTTTTCTCTTGAGGTATGTTGTGAAGATTATGTAATGCCCTCATTGACAAATTTTATGTATTCTGAAGTAGACAACCAGAGACGTCGGTTTTGTCAATGCAGTTTCTTTTGATTGACAGTTTGAATCTTTAATTAAATTGAATGTTTTTTGGACTTTGATCAGTTTTTTTCCTGACGCAAATGACATGTAAAATACAAGCAGGCCGGACGAACGAACTGAGTTCAATTTATAACTTGAATATACGTTCGATAGTGTAGGCAAAGAGGATTGCACAAACCAAATTCACCGGACATGTCCTCCAATTTCTCCCTACGTTGGTGCCCCTAAAGAAATAGTGGCTTCTTCCAATTATTTTTAGGATTTACAGAGGCCGAAAGCTGAAAGCTGAAAGCTGCCAATTCTAATCTGTTAGCAAGCAAATATCGGTGCTGCCGCTGTGATAAATAAATAAATTACGGTTTTCAAGTGTTTTTGCATCAACTCCCAGGAGAATCGAGCGACGACTTACACCTATCTGACAAAGGACTTGAGCTTTCACCTTTTTGGCATCAATTAAAGACAAGTCTTTCGCGGATAACAGAAAAAAGGATTTGCTCTCTTCTTTTTTTAATATCTAATTCTCAATTAACGAAAAGAAAGCTGATCATAACTATGGAAACTATGTGCCCTAGCTTAACCGACTTTCTCAACAACATAATGCCTCAGTTCATACCGTATAGGAATAAAATGAAAATGTGTGACTTGGTAAGCAGTGTTTTTTTGTGAATAAGCCAAAGATAAAATCAGACCAAAATGTGAGGCGGCCGTGCATGCGATGAAAACAATGCGGCTTGCCTCTACCTATCTATGGAGCTTCGTTTTGTAAACTGTGGCCAGTTGTCATTAAACGTTTCCAACCAAACTATCATTATTCGAAGTTGTCTCCAAGAAGAGGTTGGATGACATCTGACAAAGCAACAGAAAATGCCATCCGTCGACGCAAATAACCCATCCCCCAATCCTTGGGGAAATCATTAGACTCAGTTTCGTAAAACCAAATAACTGTTCAGCCTGTTTCATAGCATAATTATTGACAGTAAACGGAATGAGGAGCGCCGGTTTAGGATACCACAGGTTGTCTGCTGTTTGTAGTAAAGTTTCTTGATCTGCTGACCGCGTTTCTGGTACTTCGCCGGGGAAATGCTCTTTCTAAGAAACTAGCGTCCTAGCTCCCACAGCGCAGCGCAGGGGCCGTGCAATTGGGGAACTTATTCATATTGCCTAGCTACAATTTCGGCACTGTCCACAGTTATTCATTCTTAGCAAAGTAAGGGATTTTTAAGAGAAACTGTGAAATATGTAGAATACATGAAAGTCAAAATTATGCGATAAAATCATATAAGACAAAACTGTATTTTGATAATAAATCAACCGGGGCGTTAATTAATATAAATTTTAGAAGTCCAGATGGGGTAAGGGTATTATTTTCATAACTGTAACAAGCTCAACAAATTAACATGCTTTCGGTAAATTGCTGAATCACCGTCAAAAGTTCAGTATCTGGCGTTCTTTCAGATCTCAATGTCGATGTCAAAATCATTCACGGGCATCGAATTGTCGTCGTTACGGTTTACCGTTTTTCCATGCACTTGTTAAACAAGCAAGAAATTGAATAAGTTGACTGGTTTTGCTCTATTTCGCTACTTCCTGGTATTTGGCGCTAAATGCCATAGGGGGCATCTGTTAATCAAGGGGCGTTTATTAGAGAGGGGGCGTCTAAAACGACTGACTAACATCTTGTTGGGGGAAGGGCGGTGTGCGTTTATTTGATAAGAGGCGTTTATTTGAGGTGGGGCTTCTATCAGATCATTTACGGTATTTGAATTTCGAATTCAGTTTTTCATCGCCATTTCATATTTGCAGCCTAGTTCTTTCTACACTCAGGCTGGAAAATGTTGAATAAGAAATACCATTTCACTACGAGGCCTTGAAAACGCATTCGACTGGGAAATTCGGCAAATCACCATATAGATTTGAAAATGAGGTTAACAAGATCCTCTGATCTTAGACCATCTTGGATGATCGGAAATTTATATCTTTGGCCATAGTTATTACTTAAGTTCCTTATAACCAGGTCCTAAACCATCATTGTAGTTACACAGTATCCTCAGTTTTGTTTATCTTCTATTATATTTTGAGCATCAATGAACCACGGATTGGCCCACCTGGGTTTTGGTTCATGTTTGCATATTATATTTTTGAAAAACACTTTTGAGCTCTCGTAGTGATCTAACAACAATTATATAAGAATTAGATAAGATATAAATTGAAATAATAAAGGCTGCTATTTTTGGGAGACGCATGCAGACCTTCTTGAAATTTTACTTCCAACAAATTTGTACACAACTCAGATAAGCGACCTAAATTTGTCTAAGATGGCTAGCGTGCCTTGAAGTAAAACTGAAGTCGGCAACTACTAAATATATATGTATTATGGTGTCGCCGCGTATGAGGTTTTGCTTATTATTATTAATTGTTTCGTGTTTGGTTCCTAGCCTAAAGAAACATCACGGCCATGCTTAGCCTCTCCATCCGAGATCTTGATGAAAGTGGTGTTGTTGTTATTGTTAACAGAGTCAACGCCAGACCACATTAATATACCGTTAGAAATTAGTGCGACCAGGCGGACTCGTCAGCCACCACAACCCTACCGCGCCGCCACCACATGTTTTCGTACATTATGTAAAACTGGACAAGTTCTTTAGCCAAATATAACGAGTTTGAATTTTTCGGTATTGAGTCAGTGATAAAATAAATGTCACTGTTACTGTTGACGCAAATTGGTTTTTTGGTTTAAAAAATCTGTTTCGGT
>OX421447.1:43291610-43301610 GCA_949126865.1 Montipora capitata | reverse complement strand
CTGTAATAATCAGCTTTCTGATTAAGCGTACGAGGAATCCATTCCACTGACAACCTAATACCATGAGCAGAAGACAAACAGAAAATATCCTTAGCAATAGTATTTAAATGTGGCTTATTGCTACCGGAATCTGTAATGAACGCTACAGCTTTATTATCAGTATAAAGCTTAACAGAGGAATTATGCAAAATGGGAGCAAAACTTCTCAACGCAAAACTAACAGACTTCAATTCCCTCCAAGTGGAGCTTTGCTTCATTTCAAGATCATCAAAATTCTTGTGGGCAACAAGAAACCCGTCGACCTCAACATAAATGTAAGAAGCGCAAGCAACGTCACTAGCGTCGGAATAGACAATGTGATGAGAAACATTAACCGGGTAGACAAAAGGTCTAGAATTAAGTGCCCGAGCATTGGCACACCAATAATTTAACTCAGAAATAGCTTCATCAGTAAGAAAAACCCCGGCATTCCAAGATGCTCTATCTACAATAACAGAATGCAAAGCTTTCGTCATAATCTTGCAAATATGGCCAAAAACAAGCATACAGGAAATGATACGCCCGGTAACCTGAGCCAGCATCCTGGCAGTTACTACACGAGAACTAAAAACCTCCCCTATGGACGCAAGCAGAACTGATATCTTATCTTCAGGAATAGACAACAAGCCCCGAGCAAAATCCCAGTGAAAACCAAGCCAGCGAAGCAACTGACTAGGGATCCACATACACTTATCCTTATTTGGGACGAACCCCGAGCTAATTAAATCAGAATGCACCAACAAAGATTGTCGAAGGCAAGTATCCTTCGTACCACATACTCCCAGACCGTCATCTAAATAAACTACAATGCGGAGGGCCTGAGAGCGCCAATGCTTGACGAGGGGACGCATAACTTTGGTGAAAATATAAGGGCCCGTAGAAAGACCAAAGGGCAGGACGACAAACTTAAAATATTTCCGAACCCCATTGAAAACCCACGAAAAACCGAGAAATCTTTGATGTGTGGGGTAAATTTCAACATGATGATACCCAGACTTAATATCGAAAGAATAAGCCCACAAATTAGAAAGAGACTCGCCGATCAAAAAATTTAGCATAGACTGAGCATCCTCAAACTTAATTTTGGACTTATTCACAAAGAAATTAACATGCCTAAGATCCAATATAAGCCTCTTCTTACCACTTGACTGTACAGAAACAGACAATGGGTTAACCACGTCAGGCGGGCGAGTACACGAAACAATAGAGCCAACCCTAAGTAACTCCTGAATAGCGGATTCTACAAAATCACTCTCACCCAAAGCTGAGCGATTATTATTAAGAAAAACAATTGTAGGTTCCCGTGAAAAGGGAATCTTATAACCAAAACTTAAGGTATCTAAAATAAACTTAGAGGCACCAATGCTTTGCCAAAAAGAAATATTAGCTTTAAGCCTACCCTTAACAAAAACTTGACTAGAGCCTTCAAAATATTCTGCAAAGTAAGAATCAAGAGAAATGTGATCCAAGTCAAAGTCAAAGTCAGAGTACGTATCTGGACCCAATCGTGCAAGAACATTTGCCAAATCAGACGGTGGTTGACTTTGTAGACGTTGAACTGGCGGCAGTGCTGGGGAGACTAGCTCTTGTTTTGTAGAACAAAGGACAGGCTGGCGAATTACACCAGTGTCCTCGCTGATTGCAGTTAAAGCAGATGTCAGAAGGCTGGACGTGTCGGGCGGCACGAAAGGGCTGATGAAAATAAGAGCGCTGAGCAGAAAATGGAAAAGACGTAACAGCAGAAGTCGAAGATCCAGGGACTTGTACAGCCTGAAAATCTCGGAATTTAGCAGCATTTGAGAACCTTGAAACACGAGATTTGCCGGAAGACTTCTGCTTAATCTTGGTAAACGCACGACGCTCAGCTGCCCGAAGTTTCTTCTCGTCTTCCGAATTTTCAGCGAGTTCGTCGGCCTCATATTCTTCAACTGCAGCCCAGCCAGCGGGACTTTTATCAGCAAAGCGGATCAACTTAATGCGTTTCTCAAGGTCAGACTTGGCCTTTTGGAGATGTTCTTGAACAGCCAGCAGGTTTCCCTCGGACAGATTAGAGATAGCCAAATCAAGGCAGTCAAGGAGCTGTGTATTAAACTCAAACTGGATTCTGTTACCTTTAAATTGAAGTGAACTAGCTGCCTTAGAGTCTGTTTTCAATTTCTTTAGTTCTCGCCGAGTTTCCACCTCGCGTTCGTCCAAGGAGCGCTTGAAATCGCCAAATGTTTTCTGCAACTTCGAATCAAGAAGGGAAGAAATCAGCGAGATCGTCTCGGAATTAGAAAAGTCTATCTGTTGAGGTTGGAATGATGCAGTTTCAGGCGGTGGATGAGACATAGCACGAAAATAAACTAAAAACAAAATTTCCGAAATGAACTGATCAAAAGCGGAGATGCCGTCGAAGTGACAACTCCTAACGGACAAACTCCTTAAATAATAACTACTTAGCATAAATATGTAACCTGCATGCCAACGAAATCTACATACCAGCACAAAACTATCTTACAATAACAACGTGAAAAATTATATTTATAGTGCTTAAAAATTTCGTCGAAGAAAGTGGCGACTTGGTGGTTTAGTGGTTAGGAGTGCCGACAGGTAAGCTAATAATTGCAGGTTCGAGTCCCGCGTCCGGATAGCTGAGTTGAATTTTAAAATAAAAATGTTTCATTCCCTTCCAACTGTCAATGTCATGAAATAATGATAATCGCACATTAAAAACCGGTTGATAGTATATGATTATCTTAATACGCCTTATTCTAAAATGGCAATTACCCCTTTTTTTAATTTGTCCTCTATATTACATTCATAATGATTTCTCTAAGAATAATTATCAGCTAATAAAACACATATAATATCAGGAGATCTTAGCAAGCTCTAATCGAGCTTTCTACGAAGATCCCCTATCTACAATTTATAATCTCTTGAAAACTGCAAATGGATAATCAGACTAACTGTAATAGTTTTAACGGTTTTGTCTTAGTATATTGTGGGCAGTCGTCGGACAATGTCCATGACTTAGGGTACTTGCGACCAACATTTCCTTTCATGATTTAAAAGCCCAATTCTAGAACGGCAGACACGGCCGCATCTACCAAAGATATAGTCACAGAATAGTCAGATGCTGCTGGTGCTGATACTGATTTCTTCGCTGCTACTTTCCTCTTTGCTCTTTTTTCGTCGGCTTCAGCTTTCAGCCTTGTCTCTCCTACCTGGAGTGCCCGACTACACACAGAACTCCATTCGCCGCGATCTGCAGCATGTGTCTCCCAGTTGCCTGTTGGCAGACCAGTGGCAAGCATGTCTCTTTTACAGACATCCTTGAAGCGCAGCTTAGGTCTGCCAACAGGCCTCGACCCAGATTCCAGCTCACCGTACAGCAGGTCCTTGGGGATTCGCCCGTCTTCCTTTCGGTGCACGTGGCCTAGCCACCTCAGTCTGCGCTGTCTGAGGAGCGTGAGCATTGAGGGGATATCGGCTCTTTCAAGTACCTCATTGTTTGAGACCTTATCCGTCCACGAGATTGAAAGGATGCGACGAAGACATCTCACATGGGAGGTGTTCAAGCGCTGCTCCTGCCCAACATAGGTTGTCCAAGACCCGCTGCCGTAAAGTAAGGTGTTTACGGTGCAGGCACGATAGACAGCAATTTTAGTCTGGATAGTTAGTTTCTTGTTCTCCCACACTCGAGCAGAAAGCTTTTCCATGTTGGTTGCAGCCTTACCAATTCTTTTTCCGAGCTCCACATCAAGACAGGCGTTGTTGGAGGTGGTAGAGCCGAGATAAGTAAACTGTGGCACGACTTCCAAGGTGTAGTCTTTGATGTTTGGGCAGGCGTGGCTTTGTTACCTTGGCACATCACGTTCGTCTTCTTTAGGCTGATGGTACGTCTGAAGGCCTCGAATGCACTAGAGAACTGGTTGAGAAGGCTCTGGAGCTTTTCTGCGCTGTGAGCAACAAGGGCATCGTCGTCAGTGAAAAGGCAGTCGCGTTGGATTACTTTGCGAACTTTGGTCTTTGCTCGGAGGCGTGTAGGTTTGAAAAGTTTCCCATCAGAACGAGTCCGTAGCAGTATGCCTTCTTCAATGGACTTGAATGCATGTTTCAGGAGAACCGAAAAGAAGATGTTGAATAGAGTTGGGGCCAATACACAGCCTTGTTTCAGGCCGCTGTTTATGTCGAATGCCTCAGACATGCTTCCGTCATATTGCACAGTACTCCGTGACCCATCATGAAACGACTTGATGAAGCTCAGGAGATTTGGAGGGCAATCCATTAATGCCAGGATCTTGAAGAGGCCGTCTCTACTGACAAAGTCAAAGGCATTTGTTAGATAGATAAATGCAATGTAAAGGGGCTGTTGTTGCTCTCTACACTTCTCCTAAAGTTGCATCATGAGAAAATCATATCCACTGTCGAACGATTGGAGCGGAAACCACACTGGGATTCAGGGTACACCCTCTCAGCGAGCTTTTGCAGGCGGTATAGTGCTACTCGGGCAAGCAGCTTTCCGGCAATGCACAGAGCAGAGATGCCACGGTAGTTATTGCGGTCTCTGCGGTCTCCCTTGTTCTTGTAGAGGGTTATGATTATAGAGTCCCTCATCTCCTGTGGGACGGATGCCTCCTCCAATCATTTGCAGAGCAACTGATGGAGATTGTTAAGCAGCTGGCTTCCACCACATTTGAACACTTCAGCCAGGGTGCCGTCTTGCCCTGGGGCCTTTCCAGATGATGTATCATTGATAGCCTTTGACAAGTGTTCTTTGGTGGGGGCGTCATCAAGTTCAAGCAATATGGGTAGCCTCTCAATGTCGTCGACGACAGAGGATGAGACAGAGTTCACTCCACCATAGAGCTCACTGTAATGCTCCACCCTGCACTCCATCAGTCTTGATTTGTCAGTAATGGTCTCACAAGTTAATGTCTTTAGTGGTGCGCACTTAGACTGCATAGGTCCAATTGCCTTCTTGATGCCCTCAAACGTGCCCCTTAAATTACCAGTGTCAGCGTCAGACTGGATCTCAGCACAGAGATTCATCCAGTAGTTGTTAGCACAGTTCTTGCATTCCTCTTTCGCACGTCGTCTGGCCTCTCGGGGTGGTTCCAGAGAGCTAGGAGAGGGGTTATGCTGGTAGTTCTGCAGGGCATGCCTCTTTTCTTCGATAAGAGGTTGGAGAATCATGATGTTTGCGTTGAACCAGTCTTGAATTTTAGGTTTCTTCTTGCCAAAGGCCTTTCATGCTGCAGCATGGGTCGTGTCCATGATGTGACACCAGTGATCATCTATATCGAGCTCCTGGCAGTCCCCAAGTTTCGATCTAGGATGTCATTGAATAGAGATACGTTTTCAGGGATGGCAGTGGCGGTAGTGTTGATGCGAAATTTGGCGGGTTGCTTTGCACGATGGAATTTCTTTGGACACAACTGGACCTTCGTGCAGACAAGGGAGTGATCCGTGTCGCAATCAGCACTGTGGTATGCTCTTGTCATACGAATGTTGTTATGACGCTCCCGTCGTGAGATGATGAGGTCCAGTTGATGGCAGTTTTTAGATCTGGGGTGCATCCACGAGAACCTATGATGCAACTTCACACCAAAGAATGTGTCAGTAATGCAGAGATGATGGTGGGTGCAAAGCTCCAGCAGACGTTGACCATTTTCGTTGCATTTGCCGACGCCAAAATGACCGAGGCAGTTGGGCCAAGAGCCTTGATCCTTTGCCCACTCTGGCATTGAAATCGCCAAGACGAATCAACGCTTCATTCTTCGGGATGTGTTTGATAACTTCATCAAGTTGGCTGTAAATGGCATCTTTAGCGTCGGAGCTCGAAGTTAGGGTTCGACCATAGGCAGAAAGTAAGTTGGTGGTTCCTGAATCAGTGTTAAGTTTCATGTGCATTAGACGCTCTGATTTGGTTGAGCCTGGCTCCACCATTTGTAGCAGCTTGTTGCTGACGGCAAAACCAAGTCCATGCTCTCTAGGTTTATCTTCGTCTCTACCTTGCCAGAAAAATGTGTACTCCTTTTCCTTAAGGCTTCCGCAACCAGCTAGGCGTGTTTCCTGTAGAGCAGCGATGTCGACGTTGAGTCTATCCAGCTCTCTGCTGATGACAGCTGTTTTGCGTAGTCCATCATTGTCGCGTATATCCTTGGTAAGGCCGGGCAACATCGTTCGGACATTCCAGCTGCCAAGAATGAGAGCTGGTCTTCTTCTAGTAGATCCTTGATTATTAGGTATCAACTGATCACGACTATGTATGTTTTCATTTAATCTAAAATTATTTAAAAAATAAACAACGAATTTAGCCTGGTCGGGTATGTGCTTGCCCATGTAATGCTACAATGGAGGTTTAGCACGGCAGCCATGTTGCATGGCAGGAACAATAGATTCTTTTTCCTATGGGAACAAATGTTGTTTTTAATGCAAAACATTTTCATTGTTCCTGCCATGAAAAAAAGGCTCCCGTGCAAAACCTCTATAGAGAGCCTTAGCAAAGATAACGGCGACGGAAACGAGAACATCACAAATTTGCATATTTAGTGGGCAAAAACAATTATGGCTTTGCACGCCCTGCACGTGCGTTTTACACTTTCGTTCATTTCTTTGCTGTCGTCAGCAGAACAAGAAGAACGTCAGGAATAGAGGATAAATTTTTAATTTTCTCCCTTAAATTAAGCGCCGCTCATAACGATTTCATTCCTGAGGAACTGCAACACCTTTGTCAAATAAAAAACTTAGAATAGTCGTGAAGTGATTACAATTAATAAAGGATATTACATGGCAGCGCGGAGATACAAAATTTCTCTTCGAATATTGAAAAATATTTCACGAGTGAGCGCAGCGAACACCAATGAAATACTAAATCGTTTCACGAATGGCATCGTAAGGTCCTATTTTCATGTTACCATAGAAACAGTGACCTTTTCACGTATGAAAATAACATGTTATTTTCACGTGTGAAGATATCATGTTTTCGCGCGAAAGCTCACTTGGTATTTTATTGGTGTTTATATAATAATGAGATGACGTCGTTCTCGTTGCCATTCCCGTCGTCGTTTCTAAGGCTCCTTATGTTAAATACAGATACACTATCGTGTCATAAATCGTCTTTAACCCTTTTTTACCTTGTCAACTGTGGCGTCTTGTCGAGGGAGACAAAATGTGGTGATAACAGCTTTTATTCAACCAAAAAAAAAGTGTCCGTATTTTTTCCGGTCCCTTAGCTACTTGAACTGACACTTCATGTACGAAAATATTAACGGTTTAGCGATTCTCACCATCTGGTTTTGGTTCAAATCAACTCTTGCGTCAACAACCTGCGAAATCGATAAGGTAATTAAAAGTAATTAATTGATCCCACAGAAAACCGAAGTTGTTTTTAATTAACTGAGCAAACTTCATAAGTTCTCTGTACTTAGTCTTCTTCATTTTCGCCGGGATAAATGAGAATTGGAGCACAAGAAAAGGCAAATTTGTCAATTTGTAAAACGGTTCTTCAAATGGACCTTGTCGATAATTGGTGCCACACTGACAAAATTTCGAATGATCCGTCATTCAATAGCGTCATTCAATAGCTGTCTTGGAACAATTCTCCTTGCGATTGGCTGAAAAGCGCATTTTCATCACAATTACAAATAAGTACAAACAGGGAACCAATAGCAGAATGATGAACAGACATTTGTTTGCAAGCTACAAAGTGTTTCAATGCTATTCACCTCTGTCATAAAGGCCAGCATTTCACCGCGCAGGGCCACCTCTCTTTTCAGGACACCAAAATGAAGAGTTCTATCATAATCTTGTTTTGTCTTAGCATGTTGCTTCTCTGTCCATTTTTAGAGGGATTTCAATTGTTTAGATGCCCTGAATGTCAGGTAAGTTTAGAGTGTGCAATTCTCTTGCCTTAGATCAAGAGAAAATAAGAATTTTCCTGCCTTCTTCCGCTTTCGATTATGCTAATATGATAGTTTGTTACTTCTTTGACCAAACTAATGTAAAGGTGGTTGCCATTTATGAAAGTTGTCTCATTGGGTTTTCACCAATCAAAATCAAGAAGCTAATATGAAGACATTTTTTTGAACTGCGAAAAGAAGCCGCATAGAGCCTCCACATTCTTTCATCTTTTACGGGTTTATTACGAGCTCACAAAATGCTCAGTTCCCAGTTGCCACCGGATGGTCTAAAACAGAAAATGCCACCCGTCGACGCAAATAACTCATTTCCCAATCCTTGGGGAAATCATTAGACTCTTTCATAAAACCAAATAACTGTTCAGCCTGTTTCATAGCATAATTATTGACAGTAAACGGAATGAGGAGGACACATCGCGATCCTACATGACGAGCGCCGGTTTAGGATACCACAGGTTGTCTGCTGTTTGTAGTTTCTTGATCTGCTGACCGCGTTCCTGGTACTTCGCCGGGGAAATGCTCTTTCTAAGAAACTAGCGTCCTAGCTCCCACAGCGCAGCGCAGGGGCTGTGCAATTAGGGAACTTATTCATATTGCCTAGCTATAATTTCGGCACTGTCCACACTATCCTCAGTTTTGTTTACCTTCTATTATATTTTGAGCATCAATGAACCACGGATTGGCCCACCTAGGTTTTGGTTCATGTTTGCATATTATATTTTTGAAAAACACTTTTGAGCCCTCGTAGTGATCTAACAACAATTATATAAGCATTAGATAAGATATAAATTGAAATAATAAAGGCTGCTATTTTTGGGAGACGCATGCAGACCTTCTTGAAATTTTACTTCGAACTAATTTGTACACAACTCAGATAAGCGACCTAAATTTGTCTAAGATCGCGAAGCGTGCCTTGAAGTAAAACTGGAGTCGGCAACTACCAAATATATATGTATTATGGTGTCGCCGCGTAAGAGGTTTTGCTTATTATTATTAATTGTTTCGTGTTTGGTTTCTAGCCTAAAGAAACATCACGGCCATGCTTATAGCCTCTCCATCCGAGATCTTGATGAAAGTGTTGTTGTTGTTGTTGTTGTTGTTGTTGGTAACAGAGTCAAAGCCAGACCACATTAATATACCGTTAGAAATTAGTGCGACCAGGCGTACTCGTCAGCCACCACATGTTTTCGTACATTATGTAAAACTGGACAAGTTCTTTAGCCAAATATAACGAGTTTGAATTTCGGTATTGAGTCAGTGATAAAAGAAATGTCACTGTTACTGTTAACGCAAATTGATTTTTTGGTTTTAAAGATCTTTTTCGGTTTCCTTAGTCGCGTGTTTTTCTTTCCTTTTTTTTTTTTGTACACCGGCTTTTATCTCAATTAAGAAGGCACAAATAAAGCGGACATCATGCAGTTGTCTGACACAAACAGGTGTTTTACACACGCTTCATAGCCTTTCAAACCACTTAAAAACAATATCAAAGAACTGTTATCATGTCTATTTAATATCTTAATCTTACCAGGTCAAGTGTGACGAGAGTCCGGTTCGAGTAATATAACAGGTTTAGGCGGGTATGTAACCTTAAATATGTTTGGACAAGGTAGGCTTTCTAATCTAAAGAAGCTTCATGGTGCGCTACTAGATCTTCAGCCGGTGAACAGCGGTCCAACTCGCCAATTAAACGCTATAGCTACCCTAAGGTGTCTTCACAGTTGTTTTCAATTGTTTAAGGTAAAAATTGAAATTTTTCTACTATCAAACTTTTTTGGAAACTTGGCATAATTAACATTCATGATATGAACATTTAAAAAATGCAAAAAAACATGAGGTCACCGTGCTCGTTTACTCGTCAGTAGGCTCTTAAAATGGGGTATTTTTACTGATTGCGCGTTAAAAACTCGAATGAACTTCATACAGAATTAAGTATTGGTTACTTGAAAGATACCAAATTTTATTTTGAAAATAAAGCTTCTTTTATTTACATAAGCAGTTGTATTGCTGCATTTACGCCGTTTTTGATTGCCTGGTTTTAGGAATAGTGCACTTTTTGG
>OX421447.1:43284110-43286610 GCA_949126865.1 Montipora capitata | reverse complement strand
CAGCCGGGGTGCCGTCTTGCCCTGGGGCCTTTCCAGATGATGTATCATCGGTAGCTTTTGAGAAGTCTTCTTTGGTGGGGTCGTCATCAAGTTCAAGCAATATGGGTAGCCTCTCAATGTCGTCGACGACAGAGGATGAGACAGAGTTCACTCCACCATAGAGCTCACTGTAATGCTCCACCCTGCACTCCATCAGTCTTGATTTGTCAGTAATGGTCTCACCAGTTGATATCTTTAGTGGTGCGCACTTAGACTGCATAGGTCCAATTGCCCTCTTGATGCCCTCAAACATGCCCCTCGAATTACCAGTGTCAGCGTCAGACTGGACCTCAGCACAGAGATTCATGCAGTAGTTGTTAGCAGAGTTCTTGCATTCTTCTTTCGCACGTCGTCTGGCCTCTTGGGGTGGTTCCAGAGAGCTAGGAGCGGATTTATGCTAGCAGTTCTGCAGGGCATGCATCTTTTCTTCGATAAGAGGTTGGAGAATCATGATGTTTGCGTTGAACTAGTCTTGAATTTTAGGTTTCTTCTTGCCAAAGGCCTTTCATGCTGCAGCATGGGTCGTGTCCCTGATGTGACACCAGTGATCATCTATATCGAGCTCCTGGCAGTCCCCAAGTTTCGATCTAGGATGTCATTGAATAGAGATACGTTTTCAGGGATGGCAGTGGCGGTAGTGTTGATGCGAAATTTGGCGGGTTGCTTTGCACGATGGAATTTCTTTGGACACAACTGGACCTTCGTGCAGACAAGGGAGTGATCCATGTCGCAATCAGCACTGTGGTATGCTTTTGTCTTACGAATGTTGTTATGATGCTCCCGTCGTGAGATGATGAGGTCCAGTTGATGGCAGTTTTTAGATCTGGGGTGCATCCACGAGAACCTATGATGCAACTTCACACCAAAGAATGTGTCAGTAATGCAGAGATGATGGTGGGTGCAAAGCTCCAGCAGACGTTGACCATTTTCGTTGCATTTGCCGACGCCAAAATGACCGAGGCAGTTGGGCCAAGAGCCTTGATCCTTTGCCCACTCTGGCATTGAAATCGCCAAGACAAATCAACGCTTCATTCTTCGGGATGTGTTTGATAACTTCATCAAGTTGGCTGTAAAAGGCATCTTTAGCGTCGGAGCTCGAAGTTAGGGTTCGACCATAGGCAGAAAGCAAGTTGGTGGTTCCTGAATCAGTGTTAAGTTTCATGTGCATTAGACGCTCTGACTTGGTTGAGCCTGGCTCCACCATTTGTAGCAGCTTGTTGCTGACGGCAAAACCAAGTCCATGCTCTCTAGGTTTATCTTCGTCTCTACCTTGCCAGAAAAATGTGTACTCCTTTTCCTTAAGGCTTCCGCAACCAGCTAGGCGTGTTTCCTGTAGAGCAGCGATGTCGACGTTGAGTCTATCCAGCTCTCTGCTGATGACAGCTGTTTTGCGTAGTCCATCATTGTCGCGTATATCCTTGGTAAGGCCGGTCAACATCGTTCGGACATTCCAGCTGCCAGGAATGAGAGCTGGTCTTCTCCTAGTAGATCCTTGATTATTAGGTATCAACTGATCATGACTATGTATGTTTTCATTTAATCTAAAATTATTTAAAAAATAAACAACGAATTTAGCCTGGTCGGGTATGTGCTTGCCCATGTAATGCTACAATGGAGGTTTAGCACGGCAGCCATGTTGCATGGCAGGAACAATACATTCTTTTTCCTATGGGAACAAATGTTGTTTTTAATGCAAAACATTTTCATTGTTCCTGCCATGCAACATGGCTCCCGTGCAAAACTTCTATAGAGAGCCTTAGCAAAGATAACGGCGACGGAAACGAGAACACCACAAATTTGCATATTTAGTGGGCAAAAACAATTATGGCTTTGCACGCCCTGCACTTGCGTTTTACACTTTCGTTCATTTCTTTGCCGTCGTCAGTAAAACAACAACGTGAAAGAGCTAAATTTCAAGTTTTATAAAGAACGTCAGGACTTGAGGATTAATTTTTAATTTTCTCCCCTAAATTAAGCGCCGCTCATAACGATTTCATTCCTGAGGAACTGCAACATCTTTGTCAAATAAAAAACTTGGAATAGTCGTGAAGTGATTACAATTAATAAAGGATATTACATGGCAGCACGGAGATACAAAATTTCTCTTTTTCTCGTGTTTGGAAACCTAAGTAAAACACTCGCACTCGTTTTTGAAATATTACTTCAAGCATTAGTTAAAAATAACATGGCGACAAAAACGCCCGGGAAAAAATTCCAGGCCGGCAAAAGAATGGCACATTTATTTCCGAATGATCCTGAAACGTTAAAGAAAAGTGAGCTGGAGGGTGGAAAAGCTCTGGAAAAGGTAGCTGATCGAGTAGTGGCTGAAAGTTTGGAAAACTCGAGGACGAACCGTTGCGTAAATTTAATGGGGCTGCCTTTTTAAAAATGTTTTTATTACCCTACGAACTTAAGTTCAAAATGAATGCATGTTTTTGAAGTTCTTTTCCTTTACTTTCGT
>OX421447.1:43234110-43281610 GCA_949126865.1 Montipora capitata | reverse complement strand
GACGCCTGATATTCTTTCTGACACTTAAAGAACATTCTGAATTCTCGGGAGACGGTGAAACCGTTGATGGTCTTGATTTGGTTGATGGTTGATTTTCTCGACATATAAAAAATATCGTCATGCAGAATCCTTTGTAATCGTGTTACTGAAACACGGAGAGTGCTTTTTCTCATGGCTATTTTAAGGGCTGTCGTCAATTTACATCTTTTTATTTTATACCGTTCCTTTACTTAACTTAACGCCCTCAGATGATGACATGATTCCGTGAAAGTTGACGCCTCAAACGATTTGCGATGACAGATTAATGGAATACAATGGGAATGAAATGTTGCAAGGAACTGGGTATCCAGCTGAGATACAGGAGTTTTATTCCCGTTTCTCAGCTGGATACCCCAGCCTTTTTTTGGTTGCTAAGAGCGTGCGGCTCGTTGATTGGTGCCACACAGACAACATTTTGAATGATCCGTCATTTAATAGCGTCATTCAATAGCTGTCTTGGAACAATTCTCCTTGCGATTGGCTGAAAAGCGCATTTTCATCACAATTACAAATAAGTACAAACAGGGAACCAATAGCAGAATGATGAACAGACATTTGTTTGCAAGCTACAAAGTGTTTAAATGCTATTCACCTCTGTCATAAAGGCCAGCATTTTACCGTGCAGGGCCACCTCTCTTTTCAGGACACCAAAATGAAGAGTTCTATCATAATCTTGTTTTGTCTTAGCATGTTGCTTCTCTGTCCATTGTTAGAGGGATTTCAATTGTTTAGATGCCCTGAATGTCAGGTAAGTTTAGAGTGTGCAATTCTCTTGCCTTAGATCAAGAGAAAATAAGAATTTTCCTGCCTTCTTCCGCTTTTGATTATGCTAATATGATAGTTTGTTACTTCTTTGACCAAACTAATGTTAAGGTGGTTGCCATTTATGAAAGTTGTCTCATTGGGTTTTCACCAATCAAATATGAAGAAGCTAATATGAGACATACACGAAGACATATTTTTGAACTGCGAAAAGAAGCTGCATATAGCCTCCACATTCATTTTTACGGGTTTATTACGAGCTCACAAAATGCTCAGTTCCCAGTTGCCACCGGATGGTCTAAAGTTACCTCCAACAGTTCGAAATGAAATAATAGTCGTGGCAATTTCAGCTGTTGTCGACACTTAAGATTGATGCCGCAAAAATAGTCAGGTGTTTCAAGACGGTGAACCCATTGAATCTGTGACCGCAACACCAGTGGGACCCTCAAATGAAGAAACGAAATGAGACGAAACAAAAAATAAGTGGACAAAAAGAGGATAGCAAGTGCAGCAATTTTCATCGACGTTTTGGAGGGACACATTGCGTCCCTGCCTTTTTTTACGTTCCTTGCATCGTTCTGAGGCCCTCCCAGGGGTTTTAAAGAAGAAGAGAACAAGGATAAGTTGAACTGGGGAACAGGGGAACACAGACAAAGTATCCGAGTAGGGGACAAGGGAACATAAACCATTTTAGGGATCAAAAAGCTGAGAACAAGTTTGGAAGTAATTTCGGAAACAAGGGAACACAAGGAAATGTTTAAGAGGAACAAGGGAACAAGCCCCCCTCGCTTGGTTCTTTATTTCCCGTTTACGGAGCCTGCTTGCGAAAAAAAAAACGATAAATTAATCTTAAGGTTTAAAGAAGGCAAGACTGCAAAATGTTTTGATTTTATTGTTCCAGAAAAAAGAAGACAGGTTGAGGGACCTTTTAGAGTCTTTGCGGGTGAACAGGAGGAGATTTATTCAGGTAAACAAAATCAACAAGCAAACAAGCAAAGCAAAACAAGTTGGATAAAAGGGTTTGGTTTTCTAAATAAACGGCGGTGCTGCGTCGGTAAGGAAGTGCAAGCAAAGTGGGTCGGTTGACTGATTTCACGGGTAAATTGACCACCGTCAGTAAAGAAATTCGAAAGGTTTCGGGCATCAGCCCGTCGTCATAACAATTAATGTGTACAAAAATATTCAGAAGCATGAATACTTCAAGTTGTAAATAACTTGGTTGCTAAACTGCAGGGAAAGTGGTCTTTAACAATTTTCGATCTGTTAACTGCTTGTAAAAAATTTCCGCCCCATAGACAATCTTAAAAAGCCCCTGCATTTTTCCTTTCCAGGAAAGAGATGAACTTTCAAGAACTACCAGAATATGCCAAGCTGCCCGTAAACTGGGCTGTGAGAAATGACGAATGCCATGGATGAGCAACCACGAGACCTTCATAGAAACACGAATTTCATATCAGCAATGTGAACTCGTGTTGGGTGGCTTATTTATCTAATCTTTCCAGGTGTAAATTCGTTTTTTCCCCCTTGTTTTGACTTTGACAAAACTGGACAATTCTTAATTCCAATATTTCTGAAGAGTTGCAACGAATCCTTGAAGAACTTTGCAGGTATTCTTAATTTCGTATGAGATTTTTATTTCCTTCAAATGAAAAATGCGAAAAATCGCAAACTGTTGGATATTATGTAACGTATTCGAAGCAATCTACCAGGGATCGCTGAGCGAAGGCGTTTTTGAGTGAAGGATGACAACCCTTAGTAGACTTATATTATCATCAGTTTTTGAGTTTTCCTAAAAAAATTCGGACAATCTCCTTTATACGAGTAAATATCATGGCTAAGCGAGAAAAGAGAGGCAGCTTCAAGGCAGGTAAAAACGAACAACAACTACGTAATGCCTTATCCCTAGGTGCCGGCTGTCGTTTTTTTTTTCTTTGACCATCTCAGTTTTATCAGAAAACAGCGGTGACAAACATGCGTTTATATCTGTTGTTTTGTCACCGCTGTTTGTGTGTTGTTATTTATGTAAGTTCTCTTGCCGAAAAATTAGAGCGCACCAGTGTTCACCATCCGGCCCTTGGTGCTTAATTAAAATCCCAATAATTAGCCCTAATTAATTGTCCATCGGCGATGGAGAAAGTGAATAGTTCATGACAAAAGAAACATGGGTAGAGGCGCGAAAAAGGCCGAATTGCTGATTGCCTTAATGGAAGAAAACCTTCAATTGTAGATAAACGATAATAACGCAAAGCACATTAACCCATATAAGGCAGTAAAATTACAAACAACTCCGATGTTCACTCGTTAATTGTGTTTTTATTCCTTCACTGCCCATAAGGCATATTTGTGTTGAGATAACTCTAAATTTATCATTTTTTTTCCTTGAGGAATTTTTTTCCTTTATGCTTGTTCTCTTCTAACCTCTCAGCTTCCGATTAGGTTTACCATACTTTTTGGCGCATTTGCTATAGCACCAGCCTGGAGAGATCATTTTGTAATCAGCTTGTCCAAATTTGACATATGCTCGGTAATAGAACTTTGCAGATTTGATGCACAGTGACCGAGAAATTGGGATTCCGTAACCGCCGCGTGTCCTTCGTCTACACAGGCTCTTCATGTCGCGACGGAAGGCTTTGTCACATTTGGCTCGCCTCCACCTATACCACGATCCCTGCAAGAAAAGCGAACATTCCGTTTGATTAGGTGAAGATAGTGACATCCTCTCTTCGGCTGTCATAATTTTGTCGAATGATTCTATTGGGATATTTTAAATTTGTTTTTTCATAATGTCCCCGACCAGGACCCGAACCCGGACCACTCGATCCGAAGTCGAGCGCACTAACCATGAGTCCACCGCGCATCCCACAGTTCACGTTGCCTTTTCGCCGAAGTGACGGAATAATTAAGTTGTGACACATGATTCAACATTCGACATTTGTTGATCAATTTTTCTCGAACTGTGTTTCGTCTCCTTCTTGAGGAGAGGACACTAGCCAGTAGACTCCCATCAATTACTAATGGCAATCCAACACAATACATTACAAATACCCCCTCTTCAAGTTTTGTCATGTCCCTGTCACTGAAGGCCAAGTGCAATCTAGGTTGGCTGCCCTTGATGCAACAAAAGCATATATCTACATTCCAACAAAATTGATTAAACTTGCCAGTGATTTGCTTTCAGTACCACTTACACAAATTTTCAATGAGTCTATTGAAAGTGGTGTTGTCCCAGAAATCTTTAAAATCTCAAGAGTAACACCCATTTATAAAAATGGTGCTGCAACAGATATGGCAAACTATCGACCAATCTCTGTGATAACTCCATTCAGTAAGGTGCTTGAGAGAATAGCTTATGACCAGCTAATTTCTTATATTGAGAAGCATAACATTCTTTACAACTTTCAATTTGGATTCAGAAAAGGGTTCTGTACTGAATATGCTATACTAGAAACTGTTGAAAACTTGAAGACTGCAATACATAATAGCCAAATAACCTGTGGCATTTTTTTGGATTTTTCAAAAGCATTCGACACTGTAAATCACAAAATACTTTTGGATAAACTATTTAAGTATGGTATCCGTGGAATTCCAAGGCAATGGTTTACAAACTACTGAAGCAACCGCCAACAATATGTTAAAATTAATGACACTGAGTCTAGCTTGATGGATATTACCTGTGGGATTCCTCAGGGGTCTACTCTTAGTCCACTTTTATTTTTGTTGTACATCAATGATCTTCCTAAGTGCTCTAAAAAGTTGCATTTTCGAATTTTCGCTGATGATACAAATATATTCTTCTCATCAAATAACCCAAAAGAGCTGGAAAACATAATTAATGATGAAATGGAAAATGTATTGCAATACTGCATCCTTAATAGACTGTCAATAAACTTCAAGAAAACAAATTACATGATCGTTGCCACTCCTCGAAAAAAAGTGAATATTAATATCACAGTTTGTAACATTCAGCGAAAATCACAACTTAAATATCTTGGAGTCTTTATTGATGACCACCTACAACTGATGGGGTGCCCAAATTCAACATGCTAATAATAAGATTGCTAAAAATACGGGGATAATTGTTAAATTAAGGCACTATCTCCCATTATCCATATTAAAACAACTCTATTACAATATTATCTTTCCCTATTTAAATTATGGACTCATGAGCTGGGGATCTGCAGCTAAAACTAGATTATCAACTTTAAAAACTAAACAAAATAAATGCATTCGTATCATGTTCTTTGCCAGTAGATATGAATCTGCTACCCCATATTTCAACCTTTGACAAATTTTAAAACTAGAGAATCTCTTTAAACTCAAGTGGTCAATTCTTGTTTTTAAAATTAATGCCTCTAAGGAAACACTGCCACCATCCTTCACTAACCTTATAAAGCATGTCACCGATATCCATCCTTATAATACAAGGTATGCTGCAGCTCAAAATTTGTACAGGCCAGCGAGGTTCCAGAAATAATTATGGACTATCTCGATTTGAGACAATATCAGCTCGGTTATGGGAAACAATACCTATCAACATTAAGTCTGCAACATCTTCACGTCTTTTTAAAACTCAATTTGTCCAGTACTTGCTCTCTACTCAGGTATAGGTCCTCTACAATTATTTCTAGCTTTGATTACTAATGCTACCACTTCTTCAAACATATTCTTGTAACATACTTATGTAAGTTACATGTATCCGATGTCTTTTTTTTGGTTTTTTTTAATTGTATTTTTTTCTTAATTTTTATTTAATTTAATTTGTTGCTCTTTTTCTTTTTCTTTTTTTTTGTTCATTAGAAGGAAAAAAATTAAGAAAGAAAAAAACAAACAATCAAACAAAACTTAGACCTTGTAAAAATCTCGTATATGCAGTGGCCAACTCAAAAGCTTCGGCTCCTTTGGCCACTGTGCACCCACATTGTAAACAAATCTATTTCTATCCTCAGTTTTTTCTAATTGTGTCTTATATACCTGAATAATCTCTATAATTAGTTAAAATATCAACGTGTGCAATAAAGACTGGAAACCCTGTTAAACTAATGGAAACTTGTTGAACGGAGTAGAGCTTGTCTTTATTTTCGTTTAACGTTGTTCAACAACGTTCAACTCGTTGAGTGGTCTATATTAGCATTCAACATGACATGATACACGGTTGGGGGTTCCACGTCTGTTGAACATGACGTAACAACTGTAATACACAGCCTTCATGTCAGGTGTACCTTGAAATCCAGTCAGTGTAAAATGCAGACTGCAGACCAGGGGTAAAATGCAGACTGAGGTTATAATGTAATTCTTGAAAAAGCCCAAACCCCTTAGAAATGCTATCCTTAGGCCTAATTAGGCCTAAAACAATATTTAGGCTTAGGGACTGGTCATTATTTATGGGGAGGGGGGGGGGGGGGGCTGGTACATTTTTTATGCATGTCTTAAAGGGGGGGGCATTAAAAATTATGCAAGCGTTTTGCCAGCAACTGTTGGCAGAAGTGTGGATGATTTCCACCCAAGGGTTCAGCTGAGAGTAATTTTCATAATTTTCAGAGAAGATAACTCATTTTTCGATAATCCTGACAACATCACAGATTTCTCGCAGAAATACGTGGTCACTGAAGACGCCATCAAGATGTATGTCAATCACATGAAACTTCTATCTTTAAGAAAAGAAATAAGATGAAAAGAAAAGGCCGAGAAACATGAAGAAGAAGCTAGAAAGACATACAAAGACTATGACTGGGAAGGAATGTTTCATGAGAGGAGCCTTTCACAATTAAAAGTACGTTGTGGAGTTAGCTAAGTACATAGCACACCATAACCTTGGAAAATATGGGACAAAAAAGGCAAAGTTGGAAGCAATTAAAGAAAATATCATCCAAGAACTTGCTAAACGCATTGAGAGAGAGAAGGATGGGAAGAGCGACAATCAGTCGTTTTCTGATTCACTCAGTAGTGAATCAGAAGACGGCTCAGAGGAATACAACAATTGTATACACAAGGTCTGGGCGAAGAGCGACTAGAATCCAAATTTAAGGTAGCTTTATAGAATATCTATCAGTTGGACGTGGTGACTTGATAAATGCTTACTTTTTGTTTCACGCATGCTGGAGGACAAGGGGGGATTAGGGGGGGGGGGGGCAGCAAAAATCATGTCAAAGTAAGAGGGGGGGTCAGCAAAAATCAAGCATGCCATATTTTACATTGCACCAGGCCCCCCCCCCCCCTCCCCCCTCCCGATAAATAATGACCAGTCCCTTTACTGTTAGCATTTCTAAAGGGTTTGGACTTTTCCAACAGTTGAGGTTTGAAAAAGATTTCAACAAGCGCACGCATTCAGCGACTTCGGGGCCAAACCAGCCGTGTCTGAATGCAGACGTAGTAAGAAGCTTCTCCACTACATCTTTTAGGAATGCTGCTTTGAGATCATAACATCAACACGAGTACAAGTTTGTTTAAAACAGTTTGTTTTTAAACAAATTTGGAAACAGTTGTCATTACAAATGGAACAACGTCGACGCAGTTATTTAAAACTCTTTAGTGGTTTGTTTGGGCACCGGAAACTGAGCCTAATAAAAGCGGGAGGCTTTTGGGTAAGGAATTTTGATGTTCTCACAAAATAATCTAGCCAGTTAGGTTAACTCAATCAAAAAAGCCTTACGGTCTCAGCAAAAGGCGCCAATGCAAGTCGGCCCCAGTTGTTCAAAAGGTGGATAAATCACTATCCAGCGGATAAACAGTAGCGAAACTAGTTGAATTATCCAGTGGATAGCGCTATTCACCCTTCCAATAACCGGTGGCCAGTTGAATTAGTTTTACTGCATGCAGTTATAGATGTTAGCGGCGTAATGCCCCTCTTGGAAGTATGGGAGACTAGTTGATTGGCAACGGGCCAAATGGACAACTGAAAAATCAGAGTGAGTCCCTGGCAAGATTCAAACCCCAGGCTTACGTAACACCCGTCGGATCTCTACCCATTGAGCCACTAGCTAGAGGTCGTTTATCTGGGTCCTGGATAGACAATGTGTCCGGCTGGTCTGCAGGCTCTTCAAATTCAAGCGCCTCAACTTAACAAATACATGAATGATAGAAAGGTGTAATAGACCCGTGGAAAGGATATGACACAAGTTGCTTAGCAACGGGTGAAAGGACAACTGAAAATTCAGGCAACGTTTACAAGGGTCCGGACAAACTTTTGCACGGACGAATATTGTACCTGGACCGCCTGTTGGGATTTTTCGGTAAAATTTGAAAATTTTTATCTTTTGTTTTTTATCTTTGAAAGATTATCCGGATATATTTTTAGGCGATTTTTCGGGATTATTGTAGCCAAGTCTACTTTCTGGTCTTTCATCATTTTTGCTCAGCAACCAAAGAACATCAGTAGATTCCATACCTTAACTGCGCTAACTGTGCAAAACCACGAGTCCGTACGCATATTGGAACTGTGGCGGTCAAAAAGTTGACCTCAAAAAGTTAACCTGCTTTTTTCAGGTCCCAAACTTGTGCACTTTTAGCTATCCAAATATTCGTCCAGTTCCGTCGGTCCCGTGTAAATGCAAGATGGAACCGTGCAAGTATTTGTCCGTGCAAAAATTTGTCCGGACCCGTGTAAACAGGTTCTCAGAGTCCTAAGCAGGATTCGAACCTACGATCTCCGGATCCGTAACAAGTTGGGTATTCTATGCATTGAACTAAAGTGTTACTACGAGACAGTTGTTAGAAAACACTAAACTTATATCTTACACAGGCGTAGCAGACACTATGTTTTCCGCAAGCCGGCCCAAACACCTCCTTGATCATGGATCGGAGTAAAGTTGGCACGGAGCAACCTTTCGTCTCTACTCCACGGCAACTATTAGTCCCCCAAAAACGTGTTTCAGTTGCAACAAACACCAGCAGCAGGACGAAAGCGTGTACAGTGACGATCCTCATGACAATCCTGTATTGTTCGATGGGGAAAAAAACATGTCACGTTAAAATTAGTCAAGTGCAAGTTACTTTTCTCCACAATATTCATAAATTTCTTGAACTGGACTGGCTCTCTTTTTCATGTACATGGTATTGATTGCCGATGTATAAATGTAGTTTCGCTCATCCTACGACACAAAGGAGCTTTTTTGCATTGCAATCATGGATACCCGAGGCTCTTCTCCCGTACCAACACAGCCAGTACTAGTCAAGAGAGAAACGAAGGAAAAAGATTAGCATCGCGACATCATGTAGCTTCTTAGAAGAGAAATGCAAATTCAACCTAGTTCCCAGGGTTTTTCTCTGCCGAGGAGGGGAGAAAATCCCTGGGAACGGTGGTGATCTGGGTTCCTACCGTTCGTCGTTTCACGTAAACGAGATGTTAAATTTGTTTACTATTTTCCGTGCTACCGAATTATAGTTCGCATCGAAAGAATGGTAATGCAAATGTCTATGTCTTACTCTACATCTAGTCAATTTGTACTCGTGGATATATCCACGAGTTTTGGTGAGGTTCTTTATGCAAATGTGTCACTCCTGCGTAACCGGAAGTTCGATCTAATAAGCCAATCAGGATGGATAATCACAACACAGCTTAGATAGCTGTGACTTCCTGTTCGCGAGGTTGTGCGCCGCCATTACTGTATGTCGCTTTTATACTGAAGAAACGGAAGAATTAAAGAAATGGCTTTCTTCGAAGGTGAAGCAAAATATTCTGAACAAGTACAGATTGGTGCAAAATATTGTGCACCGCCTTTCACTGACCAACGCGAAGACTTTAATACATTAATTAACGATGGCCAAAAATGATGCGAGTGTCAGTAATAATTTCTACAAAGCAGTGGCAAAAAAGAGCTTCTATGAGAGACTCTATCAAGCGGAAGAGACAAAATCACTTGAAGAGTTCAAGGAAAAGAAAAACATTGCAAAACGCCAAAACAGATCTGAAAATATTGAAGCAGCAAGGGAATAGGAAAAGAAAAGCAATCCAAAACATATCAGAGACCTAAACAGAAAAGCATAAAACATTTAAGGAAAGCTATGCAGAGCTCAAGGCTAAACCAAACTGAAATTTGTCAAGGTCAAGGCGCTATTAGACATTCCATGTCGAAAGTAATTCAGTCTTTTTTGTGATAAGATAACACATGTCGCTGAATATATATGCACTTGCTGTGATCAGTTATGGTTCAGATCATCTGTATCTAAGTGTATCAAATATAATGATAAATATTCACAAGGTTCGTTGGAGGAATGTATAACTGGCGCAAAAAGTGTTAATATTACTGAATGGATCTGCTCTACTTGCTAAATCTGATGACATTAACATTATATGACCTGGCAACAAAAATCAGACCTTACTGATTCAAAATTACCCTGTCATCTGTGCAACGAACTTTGAACACATGGTAGAGCTCTTTATAGAGGATGTGTTAAAGAGTAATCTTATGCCTGTTGGAGAAATGGTATACTTATTTCACAGGGTTGAATTCCAGCAAAGGGGATTACCTCACATACATGCAGTATTTTGGGTATCTAGTTGCATGAGAGCCCACCGTGCTGTTACACAATTATCCAACTATCAATGCTAATGCATAAAGAAAACTTCAGCCTGCCAATTTTAAACAATCGCGGTAACTTTCATATCCACGAGTAACGACAGTGGCACTTTGATTAGATTTCATTATCAATCCATTTATCTTTGTTAAAATTGATTGTTCAAGGGAAAGAACATATAATCGCTATCGTTATGTCTCTGCGTTATGGCTCCGCGTTATACCTCATTGCCTTATCTTTTTTGCGTTATGGCCATTTGCGTTATTCGTCTTTGCGTCATGCCTTTTTGCGTCATGCCTGTTTGCGTTATGGCTATTTGCGTGATGGCTTTTTGCGTTATGCCTCTCTGCGTTATGCCTCTTTCCGTGATGGCCATTTGCAGAATCGGCTTGTTGCCAGTCAGCTTTGGATTGATGCATTCATGATTTGGACGATTTTTTTTCAAATACTGACCATTGAATTTTGTCATAGATGTACCTCCATACAACAAACATATCAAATATCAATATGAAGTAATGCAAGTTTCGAGGCAAACTGTCTCGCGGCACGAGAACTTGTTTTGTCCAAACAATATTATTTATGATAACCTGAATATACTCAGACTGGATTGCATCTATACAGAAAGACAAGTACCACGTGGCCAATTTTTTACGTTTTCAAATCTTTGGTTTTTTCCTCCTTGTCAGTAAACTGAACCGGGATTTTACCCCCCGGGGGGACTCCCATATAAAAAGGACGAGGGTGCTCGACGTAACTTTTAGGGGTTAAAAATGCGGTTTTGGTACCTCTTAGCGTGTTCAGCCTCAAAAGGTCCACAGCGGCAGCTTTAGCGGTACATTTTAGGGTATTGAGCCGAAAAAGTATGACAGGAGACATTTGACATTTAACTATTATTTAATTTAGTCTAATTAAAACCCACAATTTGGTACCTCTTAAGGTTTTTTTTCAAAATTTCCGACGAGCATCCCCGTCCTTTTATATGGGAGTCCCCCCCAGCGGGGATTTTACTAAAGCTGAAGGTACGTTTTGACATTGTATTCCAACACATCCACATTCAATCAACAACTACAAAGAAAGAGGAAGAAGAAACTATAAACTACGTTTACAGTTGAAAACGAGAGGAAGGACTCCTTCGAAAAACAAGCAACATAATGTATTTCAGAGTGTAGGTGATTTTCCACGGTACCAGAGCTCGCTAGAGTGACTTCAGACTTCACAAGAAAGGCGAATTTTACAAGAGATGACAAAGTCTTTTCAGCTTAAAGCGAGTGCAATTATCGTTGAAACCAAACATCAGTTGTCTATAATCACAGTCTAACAAATCCTTGCAACGAAAATAGGCCTTTTTGTAAGCCAGCAAAGGACACTGAAAGAAATGCCGCCGCAGACATTTTGGAGGTTTTACTACAGCAGTGCTATGCAAAATGTCTGAACTTGAGTGCTTTCCTGACTCACCCCTTTTTTCTGTTCTAAAAAGGCAGTCTATCTCACTCTGCTGTTCCCTTGTGGTCTACTGTCAGTGTTCCAAAACCTAAATGAAGTCCAACTTGAAAACAAAAATCTTGTCCCTTTTCCCACAAGGTGACTCATTAGCATTACCTCATCAGAAAATATTGTAAAGTGAAACTCAGACAGGTAGATAGATAAAAGCAACTATCAGCCAACAAGAGTAGACCTGGTTGAGACGACCTGTATGTCGTACCTAATGGTTACCTCTTACGTTAATAATTACAGTTTAAGCTGAAGGTGGCGTCACTTGAAATAATAAATATCTCATTAAGCATCAGTCAATTCCAGCAGTGCCAATCCCCCCCCCCCCCCCCCCCTCGCCGAGCAACCGCTGGGAATTTGCTCACGTTGTCAGTCCCGGGGGTGAGGCATTCGCAATTTTATCGCGGCCCTGGGGATAGGCTACCGTGCAAGCAGAGTCTCTTTCGATCTTCCTAACTAAATCGGAACATTTTTAGGAAGTTCCTTTGTGAATACAGGCAAAGCTATTATTTTTCGGCGGTAGACATGTCGTCACCCGCCACTGGCGTTTTGCATTCAACGCTTCAATCAACAATTCAAGAAAAGGCTCGGGAAAACTCGAAGGAGAAACCACCTGCTGCTGCCGAGAAGACAAAAGAAAGCAAAGCCCTTGAAACAAGAGGCGACAAAAGCAAGTCAAGTGCTGCTGAAAAAACGAGCCATCGCTCTCAGGAACGAAGCGAAGCTCGAACAGGAGGTGCCAGCACAACTGGCTCAAAACCCTCAACTGGCACAGAGCCCAAGAGTAATAAATGGGCTGAAATTAAATAAAGCTCGACAGCTTGACGTCTGCGATGAACGCAATGGCACCAGTTGTTAAAGAGCTAAAAAGGGCTTATGATGTCACTTTGAAGGGGAAGATGAATCTGCCTCTGAAACAAATGACTCTGAATATGAGGGTCAATTGTCACACATTGCAAAAAAGCCACAGTCTGACGGGACTAAAACCGCTGAGGGCGGTCTAGTGGATTCTCTCGTCCAGGAGGTGACAGAAGAGGAACAAACTGACCCTGTATTGCCAGACAAAGTGGTCGCTGTGCTCAAAAGTATTTATGAGGGTGGACTGCGTGAACAGGCAGCATCAAAAAGGAAAGAAAAGATATAACGCCCTGAAAACTCTAGTTTTCTGAAAATAACAAAAGTAAATCCAGAAATCTGGGACAGTGCACAGCGAAATACTTGCAGCACAGATGCAAAGCTTCAAAAAATGCAAGAAATCCTAGTTATAGGTCTCATTTCCGTAGCACGCTTAGCTGGATCATTGCTGGATCATTGCTGCGGAAGTCAGAGCTCCCTGACAAGACAACATTGCGGGACCTTACCTCAAATGTAGTCCTGTTGGTTGCAGTTTCCAATCACGAACTTAACACGTGTCGCAGAGACATGTTTAAAGGCACATGAAGATCTTTCAAAGCAATCTGTAGCAGTAAACAAACAGTCGGTAGTGAGCTGAAGGAACGTCTTAAAGTGGTCACTGAAAGCAATAAGGCCTCAAAACGACTTACCGACCACAAGAAGAGAACACATTCAAGATCATATCAATATGGAGGGCGTAGTAATTATGCAAGGCCATTTTCTATCCACTAGAAGGGGTGGCCATCACGAAGGGGCAGGGCGATCCCAACGACCTCAGCGGGGCTGAAGTAGATCATACCCGTCCAACAAAACAAGCCAAATCCAGACCAAGAAACCAAGTGCTATGAAAACCATTTAAGACCTGTGGAAAGTCGTGTAAGCGAGTTATCAAATGAGAGTTTGAAATGTGCCTCCTCTGCAGCACCTGTTTTTACTGCAGGTAGCACCAGTGCTCATATGGACACTTGGCGTCAGATTACACCGGATAGAAATATTTTAACAGCCGTCTCTATTCAAATTTGAATAAGTATAATGAAACCCAGCTGTTATGTGGCTTCCATAAATCTCAGGGATGGTTATTTTTCCATCCCTGTCCATGCAAGTCATCAGAGATATTTGAAATATATGTGGAAAGGCACACTTTATAAGTTTACAGGCCTACCTTAAGGTTTAGGATGCTCACCAAGGGTTTGCACTAAGGTGCTGAAACCAGCCTTCTCTTATCTGAGGCGGAGACTACATTTGATGACACATTCTTAGATCTAGAGGGTGATAATTATAACCTGAAAAAGAGAATATTGATGCCACTCTGCAGTTATTTAGGGGGTTTGGTTTTTGCCCTTAAATTCGTGTGCACTCTTCACTCGCTGACCATGACAGTGTCTTTATCTGATGAGAAAGTTGACATATTATATTAGCTTGCCCAGACAATCCTGGAATTGGAGAAAGGTAGCATTCGCCTAGTAGCAAGCTTGATCGGTATTATCGTTTCATTTTGTCCAGAGGTGCAATATGGTCAGTTATATACCGCAAGATTGAGATAGAGAAAACCATTTCCCTGAAAAGAGCTAGAGGTGATTTTGACCAAAACATGATTCTTTCTCATAAGGCAAAAAATGACATCAAATGGTGGATAGTTCATACAAAGAACTTTAAAAGGAAAATAAGTCATGAGAATGCTACTATAGCTTTGTACACCGATGCGTCAAATCAGGGTTGGGGCGCTACCACAAACCAGTAAAATACAGGAGGCTGTTGGTCCCCTAAGGGGCAACTCATGCATACTAATGCAAAAGTACTTTTAGTCATCCAATTTGGTCTTCAGTCGTTTTTCAATGACTGCAGACATAGCCAAATTTAAGTCTTCACAGACAACAAAACTGTGGTATCTTATCTGCGTAATATGGGTGGTTCCCATTCCACGTCCTGCAATGACATATCTAGGGAAATTTGGTTGTCGTGTAAAGTAAGGGATCTGTGACTCACAGTAGCTCACATCCCAGGGTCGGGGAATACGATAGCAGATAAGGCCTCACGGATCTTTAATGATGCCTCAGAATGGCAGCTCAACAAGACGTGCTTTGATAACTTAGCAAACATGTTTGGCTATCCAGCCATTGATATAGTTATTTATTAGTTAAATGTTATGTCTCCTGGGAACCTGGCCCCAATACTTATGCTGTATATGCCTTAACACTGGAATGAAGGGAATATTTCAGCTATATGTTTCCTTCCTTTAGTGTCATCCCCCAAGTCCTTCAGAAGATAGAGGAAGATCAAGCGAAAGTGTAGTTAATACTACCCCAGTGGGAGACTTAGGCCTGGTACCCGAGACTTGCCAGATTGCTTGTGGCAGACCAGAGCAATTGCCTCAGGTTTCCAACATTGTCAATTTACCTTCAGCCCTGAGAAGAAACATCCTCTGTGGAAGAAACTGCTTCTGATGGGATGTCTGCTCTGAGGAAATCCCTGGTAAACCAAGGCATTTCGAACCAAACTCAAGAAACCATGCTTGACTAGTACTAATGGAGATCAGGTACGATAAAACAGTACCAAGTTTATCCCAGGAGGTGGAACCTCTTTGCAAGTAGAGGAGATGTTGATCCCGATCAGCCACCTATGAGTAAATTACTTGACTTCCTTACTGAACTTTACGGTTGTGGTCTTGGATTCTTGGATATAGCGCGCTTAATCTTAGCACTGCAAGGTGTGCCCTGTTAACAATTCAGTATTACCCTGTTGGACGCCGGGAACCATGGCAATTGGTTCACACTCTTTGATCCAAAGGTAATTAAAGCAGCTTTCCCTAGGTATCAGACCACATGGGATACTTCTGTGGTACCAAATTTTCTGAAGGAATGGCATCCAGTGAATATTTTTTTCCCTTCAGCACCTCACCTTCATGTTACTTACGTTATGCGCCCTTACAACAGGTCAAAGGTGCCAATTCTTTCACTTTATGAGCTTATCGTCAATGTAGAAATCTGAGTCATCATATACATTTGCCATCGACCATCTTTTTAACAGTTCTGCACCTGGCCAACCTCAACCAGAACTAGTTCTACCACAGTTTCCAGTAGACTCGCGTTTGTATGTTGTTGGTACCCTTGAGGAATTCCTTCGACGTACAGCCCCTCTTAGGGAAGATGAGAACAAGTTGTTTAGAAGTTATATCCCCCCATGTGTAAGTAAAAGCACCATTGGACGGTGGATTAAAACTGTTATGGTCCTGGCGGGCATTGAAGTTCAAAGCTCACAGTACCAGAATGGCTTCTTGCAGTAATGCCAAGGCCTGCCGCGTCCCCATAACATTTATTATAAAAGCTACCAGTTGGAGAAGTGCTAATGTCTTCAGCAACCCTGTTGCGGTTGAGTGTACGAGTTTCGGGGAAGCTATTTTGCGTCATGCAGATGATTAATAACGGACAGTGGTAACTGCCTTTCAGAGAGTGGTTTTCGTATGCTACACTTTATTATCCTAGTTTTTGGATACATCTGGTGGTCACAGTTTCAGTGCGACTCAAGTTTGATATGTTACTGGCTATTTCTCAGTATTGTCATCTCTACGTTCATGTTTGCCTGGACGGGATTTTCTCAGCATTGCCATCTCTACGTTCATGTTGGCCTGGACGGGATTGCAGTTACTTCATATATGTGGTGTATCTCGTGTCCACATGTCTTTCAAGTCTCGTGGAATCTGTGCGACAGATGACGGATAGAATCTCGATCAAACTTCAACTTCCAGGTAAGTCTCCGCTTGTCCTCCCTACTTGTACACGCCTGTTTTAGTGTTTTTAGCAATGTTTGACATAAGTCAATGACAATCTGCCCTCATCATCGGTCGACTCTAGGAATAAGCAGGACAAGAGGCGGAGTCCGGAGGTACAAGGTTCAGAGGAACCTTATTTCTGTTTCTAGTCGTTCTAGCGCTATAGCACTAATTGGGGACACTGTAAACTGTAATTAACGATTAACGCAAATCAAGTTAAATGTTGGCTTTTGAGGAGAGGGGAATCCGGAGTAAACCCGGAGAAAAACCTCTCGGTGCAGAGTAGAGAACCAACAAACTCAACCCACATATGACGCAGAGTCTGGGAATCGAACCGGGGCCACATTGGTGGGAGGCAAGTGCTCTCACCACTACGCCATCCCTGCACCCCCCCCCCCCCCTCCGTCATAAACCCCTTTCTGGCTTGCTAGTATCCCGACTAACACCACTGACCTTCGTAAGGCCTTCGACTCAGTTGATCATTCGATTTTACTAGAGAAAGTTAAGTTTTATGGAGTCGCTGATAGAGAATTGATGTGGTTCAAGTCTTATCTTACTGCCCGACAACAACAATGTTTAATAAATGGTTGCTTATCTTCTCAAAGTAACTTACTCTGTGGATTTCCCCAAGGCTCTATTCTTGGCCCTCTCCTTTTCCTTATCTACATAAATGATTTACCAAATTGTTTAAAATTCACTACCCCCTGTTTATTTGCAGACGATACTCAAATCTTTACCTCTAGTTTTGATATTGGCGCACTTGCCAATAATATAAATTCTGATTTAAAAAATCTAAGCGACTGTCTCACTGTTAATAAGCTCCAATTCCACCCTCTCAAAACTAAGTTAATGGTTGTTGGGTCAACATATAATTTGAACACTAAATCTGGAGATTTACCTAATGTAATCTCCATTGATAATAATTTGGTTTCACGCGTAACCTCTAACAAATGTTTGGGAGTTCTACTAGATGAATAGCTTACATTTGAAACTCATATTGAGTATATATGTAAAACGGCATGTGCTGGCATAGGTGCTTTGAGAAGAATTAAGCCTTTTGTCCCCCTCTGCACCCTCGTAACTTTATACAGATCACTCATTCAACCTTATTTTCATTACTGCTCACCCCTGTGGGATACATGTGGTAAGCAACTGAAAGATAAATTACAAAAAATTCAAAATCGTGCGGGAAGGGTTATTACAGGCTCTTCATATGATGTTAGGTCCACATATGTGTTGAATAACCTGAAATGGAAAACCCTTGAAACCAGGCGCTTCCATACAAAGGCTACCCTTATGTATAAAATCCTCAATGATCTATCTGCCCCCCAACTGACTCCAACTCCTTTGTAAAGCTGAATGATACTAACATAAATTACAATCTTAGGAATATCGAGACTGATCTAGCACATACACAAATTTTTTGAAGCCAAGCTTTAAGTATAGTGGTGCAATGCTCTGGAATAATCTTTCCTATGAGGCAAAGACCGCAAAATCGCTTTCTGATTTCAAACGCAAACTTGCCTCCTCGCCCTCCACGCCTTCTACTGGATCAAACTGATTCTATTTAACATACTTCTATTTTAAATATATATATATACTTTATTGTAACGTGTTTACCTACGCCCCACCTGGAAACCAGCTTTTGTTGTGTGTGGCTAGCGTAGTGAAATAAAGTTGTATTATTGTATTGCGTCATCCCTGCAGCCCCCCCCCCCCCACCACCCCCCGTCATAAACCCTTTTCTGGCTTGCTAGTATCTCGACTAAATGATTGTCCTTGGTTGAGAGATTGTCCGCAAGATTTCACATTTGCCCTCGAAGCTTCGCTTCTCGGCCAAATATCTCTCAGCCGAGGACATTAACTGAGATTGAGTGAACCAATCAGAACATCAGGAATCTCAACGCCATATTGAAGATCGAAAATTTAATAATTCCTTTCACTTAATTTATTCTATTTAGCCACCGTATGGCGGATGCAAGGTAAATAGATAAACTAGCGCAAAGTGATGGGGTTGGAGACATTAGTGTAGAGAATCTAATCTCTTAGTTTTGCAAACGTGCCTTTGCATTGAGTGAAAACTTGGTGGCTCTGACGTTTTTGCTCTATTAAAATGGGGTACGAGGGATACTGGTTAGGAGACTAGAGTAAGCTCGTTTATAGCAGGGAACTCGGAGTCAGCTTGTAAATTGCTGGCGACATATATGCATGGAATGAGTAACTTTATAACCCCGGAGAAACTAAAAGATTGTGGAAATACTCAGTTGCATAAAGGGAGTCAAAGATTTCGACAGAGTTTAGTGGGATTAAAGGATTTAAAAGGCTTCCCTTGTGTCGGGCTAACAGGCCGGAAACTTTACAAGGGGGAAGTTTTTAACCGCGAAACCTTGTCGCCACATTTTGAGGAACAACACAGAAACAGTACTATAGCACAGTAGAGTTGCCTAAAGTAAGTGTTGAAACTAATTTCGAAATCTCTTATTTGCAGTCAAGCATTATAAGTTTGGTGATTAGTTTAACAATCTCGCACAACAATTTCAGTCAATCAGAGGTAAGATCATGCCAACACGAGCTTTCTCGGCCTTGGAGTCAATTTTTTTGTTTCTTTTTCTTTCTTTTTTTTTTTCTTTTTTTTTGAGTCGTGATTGGATTATTTAACTTAACGCGTTGTTTAACTACGACCAGATGGATTTTATTTCAAAGAATTGATTTCCAAGAAATTTTTTCTAAGTTTAAAATAACATCAGTCTTAACGGTTTATGGATATTTCGACGGCTGGATCACCGTATTCTTTTGTGCAAATTTCTTTGCACCAATCTGGCGACACATTTTCATAATAAACATGTCCTGCTGTTCTCACAGCACTGTAGTAAACATCTGCACCAGTATTCTTACATAGTTTGACCTTGTCAAACAAGTTCTTGAAAAAGCGCTTCCTTCCTATCTTAACTTCGCACAATTTGTACATGTCTGTCTTGAATCTCTCATCACAATCCTTCTGCGACCATCCCCAGCGTTGACCCTGTGAAAACATTTTCGTAAATTAAAATTTAACACCTCCATCTGTTATAGGTCAAATCCGGGCTCAAGTTTAACCCGTTTTTACCTGGGTTAAATTGGTGATCCTCGTTTTCCCTAAGCTGAATATGCACTAGACCTAGTTTAAATCAGCAATCAATCCCCCATAAAGGATTGAAAACCCCTATACCCTTCATCCAGCTGTGTCTTACGCATCTCAGCACATCTTCTTAATGTTTCTTGTCAACTTACCGATGTCTGTATTCCTACACTTATCCATTCAATCTTAACATAGCAAAATAGTAGGGTAACAAAGAACTGTACTATGTACTTACCGGTAATCGAACTCAGACGCTCTAGGTCTATAGTCCTATGTTTTCACCACCACACTGCAACGACGAATCGAACGTGCTCAACTTAACACTGTTCTTTTCATTATTTACTTTTGTATAATAAGTCATAATTGATAGCCATGTATAATAAGCAAAACTAATCCTAACCTTGATCTAGTTTTTCTTTCGGCTTAATTTAGGGTCCATAAAGAGTTTCTTCAATTCATTTGAGTGCATATTCAACCTAGGTAAGTGAGGATCACCAATTTAGCCTACAGGTAGAAACGGATTCAACCTGCAACCTGATTTTATCCGCAACACATCCACCTCAGTTTCCAGGGCCTTGCCATTCGCTTTAGGGTGTGGTACTGGGACGAGGGAGTAACTTCTTTTTATTTCCTCAGGAAAAAAAACTCTGTTCGTCAGAAATTTTAAGGAAACGAAGAAGAAATCTTATTCGGCAAGAAATATCCTTCGTGCTTTCTTGCATATGTCAATATAAAGTTTTTCAAGTTCGAAAGAAAAGCAGTTTACAGCACTACAGCGATATAATGGCACATCCCACTCACCCCAGGCCCTTGCAGAAATGGTGCCCTTAAGAGATAAGCAATGTATTTTTCTTACGCAATAATAGCAGACATCATGCTTATTGCAAGCGTGCTTGAAGGTGCTCTTGTAAATGAAATCTAAGCCGAATGGGACACTACATCCATTGTACTTCACAGAACAACTGGACTGTGACGTCACTCCAGTGAATAAGGCCAGCAGAATCAACAGGTCGAAAACACAGAATCCAGTCACTCTCATGCTCGAAGTCTATGGAATGAGAAAAGTATTTCAGATTAATTTTCCAGAACGTTCTTAGTCGTGCGAAGGAGTTCGTCTAAGCAGTAGAGCACACACGTTTGATTGCCCGCTCAAGATTTACATTACGGCCTTTTCCCAGAACAAGTGGTCCTCACTAGCAAATATAAGCAAACGCAACATACGCAGACTCCTTGACTTAAAGTTAATTGGTGTCTTAAGTTTTAGTTTGTAAGTAAGTAAACACTTAAGTTCACAAGGGTAGAAGTACCTAATAGTGTTATAACACCAACAAACTTGTGGCCGTTTTAAGTGTCTGTGAAGTAAAAATTAATTATTACCTATTTGAACGAGTTTTCAAAATAATGAAGACTGGCCTTTTCTGTTTGATTTTTTTTGTCATACAAATTAGCAAATTGATGATGTGATCAGTGGTTCAACTGGAAATCACTGAAGAATATCTGATTAAAACAGAAGAAATAACAATATGTATTATAAAGCAGAATAAGTTGCATATTCCCCATGCATTTTTAAAGATCAATCTCCTGCATCTTCATTACGCAAGAAGGGGTCAGGTAACCTTCTGTAAAAGTGCTCGCTGAAAGCACAAAACGGGAAAAAAAAGTTAATTTCAACGCATACTACTGAACAAACCCCCTGCTAACTATATAGCCCGTAGCCCACAATCACGGCAGTTTTTCTTCTTAGAGTGACCGAATTCTTATTTTTCTCCATGAGCAGGTTTCCTTTACAAACCCTTCAAGAACTGTAACATTTTCAAGTCTCCGGTTTTTGACTGAATAACGTGTCGACAGTTCAGTTTCAAAACCGAGAGTTGACGTTCTTTGATACGGAATAATTCCAGGACTCGTTTTTAGAAATGTCAGTTGAAAACCAAGCTTTAGTGCGTTGCATTACTTACGTATATTCTTCTATACTGTTAGCCTTGCTTCGTTTCAATTCTTAATTTTCTTTTCAAGTTGGTAACAACACCAAGTGTTCAGTTGTAATGTACTGTTTTGCACCTTGAAATAGAGGTCAGAGGAATTTTAATTGTTAACATTATGATTCTAAAATCGATATTTTTCAAAGCTAGGTAAATAGTAAGAACGTTACTGCCATGTCCTTTGACGGAAGAACTGTTGGAAAATCGTAATCCTTTCTCAAGAATTTAAGTGTAAGTTGTTAATTCAAGGATCTCCGTTTATTACAACTGGAACGCAATAAAAGATGGTAGTACAAGAAGTGAATTAATAAAAACTAAAACTAAATCTGATCGAGTGATTAAGTTGTTTTCTAACAGCGTCAATCGAGAAAAATTGTTTGGTCAGTTGTGTCCACAAGTTTAAGATTTCCATTTCCTCATGCGTTTAGGCCTTATATTTGATAAAGGTTAACGAGATAATATCAAGAGAATCAGTTATGAGATGAAAGGAAAAAATATCATCACAATTAGATACTGAAGATCTTAAGCCCTTGCAAGCAAAATCAAATGCCACCAGTGAGTTGTAGTCCGGCGGTTTAGCGAACGGCTACCGGTATTTCACCGTCAAAGATAACCGCACTTTATTTTTGGCACCAAAAATTACAATAACAGTATTAACCACACGAAAATAGGTCAAGGTGCACCAAGACCTTAACACAGCCACACACGCAAAAATAAGAGACAAAAAGAATACCACACCAACTAGTGACCGGTGGAAGATAAATGAAACTGAGACTATATCCGCTCATCACAACGAAGACCAGTATAACATCCAAAGTAAATTTCCCGTATTGAGTTCCCTGGGTAAGATGTGTCTTTGAATTCAGTCTGAAGACTGGATGCTTCTCTGATGTAGTCGGTCGAGGGCGAAGCAAGGAAATTTCAATCAACTGAGATTGGAGAGATTTTAATCAACAAACAAAAAGAGAAGCTACCGTGCTCTGAGGCCGCAGCGAAGGATCCATAAATACATGATGAAGTAGATGCAAACGACTGTTTCGAACTACTTTTTACTGATTAAGTTCTTTATTAGAATCAGTGCTAAGAAATGGACAAAGAGAAGGTCTCATCTTTTCATCCAATCGAAACTGTCACGAATCAATCATCACTTCAAACTGACAAGTTCTATTGATTCAAGGGGCTACGAAGGCACAATATTTTCATGTTTGACCGTATAAGACTTAATGGCCTTTTCACACTAAAAGACGAACAAATCGACTTTGTTGTCTGAAATTTGTCCGTCCAGTCAAACAAGTCGATTTAAGTCCGACTTGAATTCACGTTATGCACTAGCCAATGTAAGTCCCCCCCCTCCCCCCTCCTCCCTCCCAAAAACAGCCTGGGAAATGGTGGGCACTTGGACAAAAGGACAAGAGAAAGTGGGCTCATGTCTCCCCCCCCTCCCTTTCAGGGCAATATTTCCATTCCAATGTCCCCGCTTGTGCCTGCCTACCAGTGAAAGGATATGTGAATTCATGGATGTAGCGCAAACTTTGTGAGGACGGTAATGTGCACTTAACAGACGACGGCTGCTTAATTTGAAATTTGAAATTTGGACTCTCGGAAATGCCTTTACCTCGATTTTAGGAGGTAAATTCAAGGCCTTTTGTGATGTTCTCATCAACAAAAATTCAATGCTTCTGTCCCTTTACATCACAAAAATGTGTCTCGTGCCGATGCTGTCGAAATAATAGTGCTTTCTTCAAACTTTCACTCGGTCGGTCAGAGTTTGATGGAATAGCTTCAGCAGATGGGAAGAATTTCTTTATACCGAGCATCTAATAATCACCTTCCCTCCATTTTCCCGTATACATTACACAATTAGATTGACATTATTTCAGGGTTTACCTCGTTGTAAAAACCTGTGAAACGTTTTCTTTGTTTTGTTAGCTCGTGGTAGGGTTAGGTTATTGTTTGATGTTTTTTGCTCTTTTGTTTTCCTTGTGCTACGTCATCTGTGAGTTTCACAGGTTTTTACACCGAGGATGAGCCTTACTTCACGTAAAAGAAGTAGTCCTTTACAAACCCTTCAAGAACTGTAAAAATGTCTCTGGTTTTTGAATAATATGTCGACAGTTTTCGACACCAAGAGTTGTTCTTTCATACGAAATAATTCGAGGACTCGCTTTTAGAAATGTCAAATGAAAACCAAGCTTTAAGGCCTTGTATTACTTATACTCTTCTATAAAATGGTTAGCCTTGCTTTGTTTCAATACTTTATCTTCTTCTCAATTAAGTGACATTATGAAGTGTGTTTTGCAACTAATCTTCCGAAATAGTTACCTGGGCACTTCGAAATATTAGAGGTAAGAGGAATTTTAATTCTTAACGTTATGATTCTTTAATCGAGAACGTTACTGCCATGTCCTTCGACGGAAAAGCGTAATCCTTTCTCAAGAATTTAGGTGTAAGTTGTTAATTCAAGGATCTCTGTTTAGTCCAACTGGAACGCAATAAAAGATGGTAGTACAACAAGGAAATTAATATTCTCTAAAACTAAGTTTGTCACTGTTCTGTAAATACGTCAAAAAACCAATAAAAGAGAGGAAAGAAAAGTTTGATGGATTGATCAAGTTGTTGCCTAACAGCGTCAATAGAAAAAAATTGTTTGGTCATCTGTGTCCACAAGTTTAAGATTTCCATTTCCTGATGCGTTTAGGCTTTATATTTGATAAAAGTTAACGAGATACTGTATCAAATGAATCAGTTATGAAATGAAAGGAAGAAAGATCATCGCAATTAGATTAAGCCAACCTGAAAGACTCCAGGCTTTAACGGAATTTGAATCCATGATCAGCACCAAGTCATTTCATTCACCTCTTTCGGGATAAAATAACATGAACTCGAATTGACCAGTTCCCAGCTCGCAGCTGTCTTGAAAGCTCACGGTTGGTAGAGCAGTGCAAGCGCATCCGTTCGGTAATGGGTTAGAATCCCGTTCTTGCCTGGATTTTTTTCAGGCTTGCTTGTAATTGCTCAATTTGCGATCGCTCTAACTTTTAGTTCCCCAAGTCGTGTCGTAGTCCAGTTTCGGTGAACACACGAAACAGTTCCTTCAAGCTCGTTGATTCATCTTTAACTTTGTCTCAGGCTCAGGCCTTAATTCAAGAGAATTAAAAGGATCGCCATGTCTCTTTGTGCTCATGGTGCTGTATCTCATCCTGGTGTTACACTAATCTGAAGAAATATTAAGTTGTGTGAAAGCGCAACCAGCCCCGAAGAGTGGCTACATCATTGATGCAGTGGTAGCTATCTGTAACAGACTTACCCTACATTCCTCAATGTTGTCGCCAATTAAAACCGCAAGAGGAATGCCCTTCCATAGGTAGATACTACGAAAACCACCGATCGTTGGAATGGGTGGGAATTTACGTGTGTCTTCCCCACCCACTTTCGCTTTTAAATAGTTCAAATTCTTAAGAAGTAACGGCAGAACTGAGCGCATATAGAAGGCTCTATAATCGTGAAAAGGCTCTCGGAGAAGACTTGAAATTGAAGATTATACAAGACATTATCGGGAAAACGTGTTTTTCTATTGTTGCGGTTGTCTTGTACATCTTAAGTCCGTGGCAAAGGAATTTCATCAAAACGTTTAACCAAAGTGGGCGGGGCAGTGACTCGATAATTTGGGTCCATTCCACAGATCGGTGGTTTTTGTAGTAAAGTTAACGCAGATTAGCACCAACAACAAAATTTCGCTGCAGTTATCTTAAGGACTGGCTCTCAAATTAATGGATGGACTGATTATGTGGTGGAATCCCTGAAAGTAGAGAACTGTTCCAGGAAATGAGACACACCCCAATTCCGAAACAGTCCTTTAGTTTTTTGTCCTTAAGGTTTTAAATATCACTTGTTTCCATATACACAAAAAGAGACATTGTTAAGGTGAATCCAAATTAAATAACGCACCCGTAAAAATAACAAAGGGTTTAGTGCCCAAGGAAAGAATTTGTGGAGTAACTTTTTCCACCAAGTATGAGCTATTACTGGTATTCTAAATTGTCGTTGTCGTTCTCTTTCTCTCTCCTTTCGTTTCTGTTCTAGTCATAGGTCCTCCAGGCATCATGCAAACTTATCAAAGCTTCTAGAGATATGCCAAAAATTGCAATACAGAGAAAAAAGCAGTTCTAAAAAAATTAAAAATGAACACGCAGCTTTAAGTTTATATCCCTCCAATGCTCAACTTGAATAACTGCGTAGCCACCAGTGTTGACGACAGCTATCATGATATGTCAAACTGAATTGAAACCAGCCAAAAAAAAATTCCGAAAGAAAACATTTTCCAAACCGTTTTCCACCTGAACACGAAAAGTGTTGACTGTGTAAGAACTACAGTTGACGCACTATTGCTGTGTAGCCGCGTTGAGCCACAGAAAGCGCGCGAAAAATGAAGCCTCCTTCATAGACCATTTAGCGGATACGGCGGCCATTTTGATTTCCATTGTTTCGAAAGACATTATGGGATGCTCAGGGGGCAAATTAACGTGTATTTGCCCCCTGGGCATCCCATAATGGCTATTTGAAACAATAGAAATCAAAGTGGTCGCCGTATCTGCAAAATGGTCTATGTTTAGGTGAGTTAACCTGGATTGAGCCTGCAATCCAATCGAAACCAGTACCTAGTCAGCGCTCAACTTAAAAAAAAAACAGCTGACCTAGGTGAGCTCTAAGCTTAAGCCCGCAATATGGTCACGTGATACTGGACAGCCGATACCTTGTTTTGACAGGTGTCAATTGATCATAACATGGATGTCCAATATCAAAAATGTATGCTGTAAACTAGCGTGATACTGGTCACATTGGCATACATGGAGGGTAGACGAACTTAAGGACGGACGTACGTACGTACGGATGGACGGTCGATTACGTCATGGCTATAAAAGCAAAATTTCTCGCATCGATGGGTTACCATATTTTCTTAACTATGGTGTTCCGCGCGCCAGCTGCTCCGCTATAATTCGTGGATGGACTTTCTTTGGCAAAGCTGGGTAAATAGTAAGAACGTTACTGCCATGTCCTTCGATGGATAAGCTGTTGGAAAAGGATATTCCTTTCTCAAGAATTTAAGTGTAAGTTGTTAATTCAATGATCTCCGTTTAATCCAACTGGAACGCAATAAAAGATGATAGTACAAAAATTGAATTAATAAAAACTAAAACTAAATTTGTCGCCGTTCTGTAAATACGTCAAAAAACTAATAAAGGAGAGGAAACGACGGCCTGATCGATTGATCACAGTTGTTCCCTAACAGCGTCAATCGAAAAAAATTGTTTGGTCAGCTGTGTCCACAAGTTAAAGATTTCCATTTCCTGTTGCGTTTAGGCCTTATATTTGACAAGGTTATCGAGATAATATCAAATGAATCAGTTATGAAATGAAAGGAAGAAAGATCATCGCAATTAGATAATGAACAACTTAAGCTCTTGCAAGCAAATCTGAAAAGTCAAGGCAAGAACAGGATTCAAACCCATAAACAGCACCAAATCTTTTCATTCACCTCTTTCGGGATATAAATTAAGGTTCATGCCTTAATTCAAGAGCCTGAATTAAAGGGATCGCCATGTTCCTTTGTGAAGGTGGTGTTATCTCATCCAACACACTAACCAAATTGCTGCATTCGCGTGTAAGAAAATACTTGTTTTTCATTTTCAAATAATGGCGTACTCCTCCAAGACAATAAAACTTTTTGGAAACCAAATTGGGGTGGTATTGATAAACTTGAGATGTTAATTTAAAATTCTTGAATTATTACTGACGGACGTGAAGGTGGTTAAATACTCTACTAAGTGGTCATTCATCATCAATTAGATGATGTTGTTATCATGCTAATTAGTATGAATTTACATAAGAAAAGCAGTGAGGTTTCTATCAAAGCAAAGTCAACTCCAGCCTCACTTTCATTCAAAGGCCAGGAAACTAAGCACACAACTGTAAAATGGTCTATTAAAATGAAAAAGTCGATCCCCTGATAGACCACAAAAAAGAAGACTCGTTGAAAGCGTGTTCACCCTTCATGTGATATTTATTATTTGAACTGACACCGGATTCTTGAAAAGCCATCATCTTTACACAAGTGATATCCGTTAATTAAGAGGGATGACACTTTGAACAGGTCGTTCCTCCTCTCCATCAACGTTGATGGCCCATTAGTAGTGCTGCTGCCAGTCTCAGTTTTCCAAATAAGTCACTTGGTTAGACAAGGGACGAAATTTTTTGTCGTGTAGTTCATTCATGTGTTAATTGAACAGCAACAGAGAATCTCAGAGAATCCACGCCCGAGATATTCTAGTGCATTGAACACGAAAGGTGAGTCCCTTAAATCTAGAAATTATGTATTGAATCATTGAAATCTTATAACATCCAGAGAGAGATTCCATCGGTTTTTGTGAGGAATTCATTCTGATAACAAATCCGCGAGTCTTTTGTCATAAAAGAAGTGAGGTGAACACAAAATTTCGCAAATGTCACCGGTGAGTTGAAGTCGGTTTAGCGAACGGCTACCGGTATTTCACAATCAAAGATAATCGCACTTCATCTTTGGCACCAAACATGATAATAACAGTTTTTAACCACACGAAAATAGGTCAAGGCGCAGTGACGCACCATTGAAATCTCACGCAAGTTGTTCTGAAGACTCTAGAACAGCCACACCCGCAAAACGACAAAAAGGGTACCACACTAACTGACCGGTGGAAGATAAATGAAATCGAGACTATATCTGCTCACAAAGGAAGACTGACCACTGTAACATTTAAAGTAAATTTCCACGTAATTTTTCTTGGCTAAGATGTGTCTTTGAATTCAGTCTGAAAAAACTGGATGCGTCTGTGATGTGGTCGTAGCGAATGAGCACGAAGTAGGAGCAGACCAGTGTTCCGAACTACTTTTTATTAAGTTCTTTATCAGAACCAGCGCTAAGAAATGGACAACGAGAAGGTCTGATAATCGTATCGAATAGAAACTGTCGCGAATCAATCATCACTTCAAACTGACAAGTTTTATTGATTCACGGGGATTCACGCCTGTCCTTTTCCCTCTAGAAGACGATCAAATCGTTTGGACGGGCAAATTGTCTAAGACGGATAAATTGTGTGATATGAAAACGGGACGAACAAATTTTTAGACGACTTAGTCGTCTGAAATTTGCCCGTCCAGTCAAACAAGTCGTCCTAAGTCTGACCTGAATTCACGTTAGACGAACAAATTGACTAATAACCACAGCTCATATTGAGTATATATGTGAAAAAGCATGTGCTGGCATAGGTGCTTTGAGAAAAATTAAGCCTTTTGTCCCCCTCTGCACCCTCGTAACTTTATACAGATCACTCATTCAACCTTATTTTCATTACTGCTCACCCCTGTGGGATACATGTGGTAAGCAACTGAAAGATAAATTACAAAAAATTCAAAATCGTGCGGGAAGGGTTATTACAGGCTCTTCATATGATGTTAGGTCCACATATGTGTTGAATAACCTGAAATGGAAAACCCTTGAAACCAGGCGCTTCCATACAAAGGCTACCCTTATGTATAAAATCCTCAATGATCTATCTGCCCCCCAACTGACTCCAACTCCTTTGTAAAGCTGAATGATACTAACATAAATTACAATCTTAGGAATATCGAGACTGATCTAGCACATACACAAATTTTTTGAAGCCAAGCTTTAAGTATAGTGGTGCAATGCTCTGGAAAAATCTTTCCTATGAGGCAAAGACCGCAAAATCGCTTTCTGATTTCAAACGCAAACTTGCCTCCTCGCCCTCCACGCCTTCTACTGGATCAAACTGATTCTATTTAACATACTTCTATTTTAAATATATATATATACTTTATTGTAACGTGTTTACCTACGCCCCACCTGGAAACCAGCTTTTGTTGTGTGTGGCTAGCGTAGTGAAATAAAGTTGTATTATTGTATTGCGTCATCCCTGCACCCCCCCCCCCCCCCACCACCCCCCGTCATAAACCCTTTTCTGGCTTGCTAGTATCTCGACTAAATGATTGTCCTTGGTTGAGAGATTGTCCGCAAGATTTCACATTTGCCCTCGAAGCTTCGCTTCTCGGCCAAATATCTCTCAGCCGAGGACATTAACTGAGATTGAGTGAACCAATCAGAACATCAGGAATCTCAACGCCATATTGAAGATCGAAAATTTAATAATTCCTTTCACTTAATTTATTCTATTTAGCCACCGTATGGCGGATGCAAGGTAAATAGATAAACTAGCGCAAAGTGATGGGGTTGGAGACCTTAGTGTAGAGAATCTAATCTCTTAGTTTTGCAAACGTGCCTTTGCATTGAGTGAAAACTTGGTGGCTCTGACGTTTTTGCTCTATTAAAATGGGGTACGAGGGATACTGGTTAGGAGACTAGAGTAAGCTCGTTTATAGCAGGGAACTCGGAGTCAGCTTGTAAATTGCTGGCGACATATATGCATGGAATGAGTAACTTTATAACCCCGGAGAAACTAAAAGATTGTGGAAATACTCAGTTGCATAAAGGGAGTCAAAGATTTCGACAGAGTATAGTGGGATTAAAGGATTTAAAAGGCTTCCCTTGTGTCGGGCTAACAGGCCGGAAATTTTACAAGGGGGAAGTTTTTAACCGCGAAACCTTGTCGCCACCTTTTGAGGAACAACACAGAAACAGTACTATAGCACAGTAGAGTTGCCTAAAGTAAGTGTTGAAACTAATTTCGAAATCTCTTATTTGCAGTCAAGCATTATAAGTTTGGTGATTAGTTTAACAATCTCGCACAACAATTTCAGTCAATCAGAGGTAAGATCATGCCAACACGAGCTTTCTCGGCCTTGGAGTCAATTTTTTTGTTTCTTTGTCTTTTTTTGTTGAGTCGTGATTGGATTATTTAACTTAACGCGTTGTTTAACTACGACCAGATGGATTTTATTTCAAAGAATTGATTTCAAAGAAATTTTTTCTAAGTTTAAAATAACATCAGTCTTAACGGTTTATGGATATTTCGACGGCTGGATCACCGTATTCTTTTGTGCAAATTTCTTTGCACCAATCTGGCGACACATTTTCATAATAAACATGTCCTGCTGTTCTCACAGCACTGTAGTAAACATCTGCACCAGTATTCTTACATAGTTTGACCTTGTCAAACAAGTTCTTGAAAAAGCGCTTCCTTCCTATCTTAACTTCGCACAATTTGTACATGTCTGTCTTGAATCTCTCATCACAATCCTTCTGCGACCATCCCCAGCGTTGACCCTGTGAAAACATTTTTGTAAATTAAAATTTAACACCTCCATCTGTTATAGGTCAAATCCGGGCTCAAGTTTAACCCGTTTTTACCTGGGTTGAATTGGTGATCCTCGTTTTCCCTAAGCTGAATATGCACTAAACCTAGTTTACATCAGCAATCAATCCCCCATAAAGGATTGAAAACCCCTATACCCTTCATCCAGCTGTGTCTTACGCATCTCAGCACATCTTCTTAATGTTTCTTGTCAACTTACCGATGTCTGTATTCCTACACTTATCCATTCAATCTTAACATAGCAAAATAGTAGGGGAACAAAGAACTGTACTATGTACTTACCGGTAATCGAACTCAGACGCTCTAGGTCTATAGTCCTATGTTTTCACCACCACACTGCAACGACGAATCGAACGTGCTCAACTTAACACTGTTCTTTTCATTACTTACTTTTGTATAATAAGTCATAATTGATAGCCATGTATAATAAGCAAAACTAATCCTAACCTTGATCTAGTTTTTCTTTCGGCTTAATTTAGGGTCCATAAAGAGTTTCTTCAATTCATTTGAGTGCATATTCAACCTAGGTAAGTGAGGATCACCAATTTAGCCTACAGGTAGAAACGGATTCAACCTGAAACCTGATTTTATCCGCAACACATCCACCTCAGTTTCCAGGGCCTTGCCATTCGCTTTGGGGTGTGGTACTGGGACGAGGGAGTAACTTCTTTTTATTTCCTCAGGAAAAAAAACCCTGTTCGTCAGAAATTTTAAGGAAACGAAGAAGAAATCTTATTCGGCAAGAAATGTGCTTCGTGCCTTCTTGCATATGTCAGTATAAAGTTTTTCAAGTTCGAAAGAAAAGCAGTTTACAGCACTACAGCGATATAATGGCACATCCCACTCACCCCAGGCCCTTGCAGAAATGGTGCCCTTAAGAGATATGCAATGTATTTTTCTTACGCAATAATAGCAGACATCATGCTTATTGCAAGCGTGCTTGAAGGTGCTCTTGTAAATGAAATCTAAGCCGAATGGGACACTACAGCCATTGTAGTTCACATAACAACTGGACTGTGACGTCACTCCAGTGAATAAGGCCAGCAGTATCAACAGGTCAAAAACACAGAATCCAGTCACTCTCATGCTCGAAGTCTATGGAATGAGAAAAATATTTCAGATTAATTTTCCAGAACGTTCTTAGTCGTGCGAAGGAGTTCGTCTAAGCAGTAGAGCACACACGTTTGATTGCCCGCTCAAGATTTACATTACGGCCTTTTCCCAGAACAAGTGGTCCTCACTAGCAAATATAAGCAAACGCAACATACCCAGACTCCTTGACTTAAAGTTAATTGGTGTCTTAAGTTTTAGTTTGTAAGTAAGTAAACACTTAAGTTCACTAGGGTAGTAGTACCTAATAGTGTTATAACACCAACAAACTTGTGGCCGTTTTAAGTGTCTATGAAGTAAAAATTAATTATTACCTATTTGAAAGAGTTTTCAAAATAATGAAGAATGGCCTTTTCTGTTTGACTTTTTTTGTCATACAAATTAGCAAATTGATGATGTGATCAGTGGTTCAACTGGAAATCACTGAAGAATATCTGATTAAAACAGAAGAAATAACAGTATGTATTATAAAGCAGAATAAGTTGCATATTCCCCATGCATTTTTAAAGATAAATCTCCTGCATCTTCATTACGCAAGAAGGAGTCAGGTAACCTTCTGTAAAAGTGCTCGCTGAAAGCACAAAAAAAAAAAGTTAATTTCAACGCATACTACTGAACAAACCCCCTGCTAACTATATAGCCCGTAGCCCACAATCACGGCAGTTTTTCTTCTTGGAGTGACCGAATTCTTATTTTTCTCCATGAGCAGGTTTCCTTTACAAACCCTTCAAGAACTGTAAAATTTTCAAGTCTCCGGTTTTTGCCTGAATAACGTGTCGACAGTTCAGTTTCAAAACCGAGAGTTGACGTTCTTTGATACGAAATAATTCCAGGACTCGTTTTTAGAAATGTCAGTTGAAAACCAAGCTTTAGTGCCTTGCATTACTTACGTATATTCTTCTATACTGTTAGCCTTGCTTCGTTTCAATTCTTAATTTTCTTTTCAAGTTGGTAACAACACCAAGTGTTCAGTTGTAATGTACTGTTTTGCACCTTGAAATAGAGGTAAGAGGAATTTTAATTGTTAACATTATGATTCTAAAATCGATATTTTTCAAAGCTGGGTAAATAGTAAGAACGTTACTGCCATGTCCTTTGACGGACAAGCTGTTGGAAAATCGTAATCCTTTCTCAAGAATTTAAGTGTAAGTTGTTAATTTAAGGATCTCCGTTTATTATAACTGGAACGCAATAAAAGATGGTAGTACAAGAAGTGAATTAATAAAAACTAAAACTAAATCTGATCAAGTGATTAAGTTGTTTTCTAACAGCGTCAATCGAGAAAAATTGTTTGGTCAGTTGTGTCTACAAGTTGAAGATTTCCATTTCCTCATGCGTTTAGGCCTTATATTTGATAAAGGTTAACGAGATAATATCAAGAGAATCAGTTATGAGATGAAAGGAAAAAATATCATCACAATTAGATACTGAAGATCTTAAGCCCTTGCAAGCAAAATCAAATGCCACCAGTGAGTTGTAGTCCGGCGGTTTAGCGAACGGCTACCGGTATTTCACCGTCAAAGATAACCGCACTTTATTTTTGGCACCAAAAATTACAATAACAGTATTAACCACACGAAAATAGGTCAAGGTGCACCAAGACCTTAACACAGCCACACGCGCAAAGAGACAAAAAGAATACCACACCAACTAGTGACCGGTGGAAGATAAATGAAACTGAGACTATATCCGCTCATCACAAAGAAGACCAGTATAACATCCAAAGTAAATTTCCCGTATTGAGTTCCCTGGGTAAGATGTGTCTTTGAATTCAGTCTGAAGACTGGATGCTTCTCTGATGTAGTCGGTCGAGGGCGAAGCAAGGAAATTTCAATCAACTGAGATTGGAGAGATTTTAATCAACAAACAAAAAGAGAAGCTACCGTCCTCTGAGGCCGCAGGGAAGGATCCATAAATACATGATGAAGTAGATGCAAACGACTGTTTCGAACTACTTTTTACTGATTAAGTTCTTTATTAGAATCAGTGCTAAGAAATGGACAAAGAGAAGGTCTCATCTTTTCATCCAATCGAAACTGTCACGAATCAATCATCACTTCAAACTGACAAGTTCTATTGATTCAAGGGGCTACGAAGGCACAATTTTTTCATGTTTGACCGTATAAGACTTAATTAATGGCCTTTTCACACTAAAAGACGAACAAATCGACTTTGTTGTCTGAAATTTGTCCGTCCAGTCAAACAAGTCGACCTAAGTCCGACTTGAATTCACGTTATGCACTAGCCAATGTAAATCACCACCCCCCCTCCTCCCTCCCAAAAAAAGCCTGGGAAATGGTGGGCACTTGGACAAAAGGACAAGAGAAAGTGAGCTAATGTGCCCCCCCCCCCCCTCCCTTCCAGGGCAATATTTCCATTCCAATGTCCCCGCTTGTGCCTGCCTATCAGTGAAAGGATATGTGAATTAATGGATGTAGCTCAAACTTTGTGAGTACGTTAATGTGCACTTAACAGACGACGGCTGCTTAATTTGAAATTTGAAATTTGGACTCTCGGAAATGCCTTTACCTCGATTTTAGGAGGTAAATTCAAGGCCATTTGTGATGTTCTCATCAACAAAAATTCAATGCTTCTGTCCCTTTACATCACAAAAATGTGTCTCGTGCCGATGCTGTGGAAATAATAGTGCTTTCTTCAAACTTTCACTCGGTCGGCCAGAGTTTGATGGAGTAGCTTCAGCAGATGGGAAGAATTTCTTTATACCCTCCATTTTCCCGTATACATTACACAATTAGATTGACATTATTTCAGGGTTTACCTCGTTGTAAAAACCTGTGAAACGTTTTCTTTGTTTTGTTAGCTCGTGGTAAGGTTAGGTTATTGTTTGATGATTTTTGCTCTTTTGTTTTCCTTTGTGTTACGTCATCTGTGAGTTTCACAGGTTTTTACACCGAGGATGAGCCTTACTTCACGTAAAAGAAGTAGTCCTTTACAAACCCTTCAAGAACTGTAAAAATATCTCTGGTTTTTGAATAATATGTCGACAGTTTTCGACACCAAGAGTTGTTCTTTCATACGAAATAATTCGAGGACTCGCTTTTAGAAATGTCAATTGAAAACCAAGCTTTAGGGCCTTGCATTACTTTTACTCTTTATAAATGATGGTTAGTCTTGCTTTGTTTCAATACTTTATCTTCTTCTCAATTAAGTGACATTAGTTTTGCAACTAATCTTCCGAAATAGTTACCTGGGCATTTCGAAATATTAAAGGTAAGAGGAATTTTAATTCTTAACGTTATGATTCTTTAATCATAGAACGTTACTGCCATGTCCTTCGACGGAAAAGCGTAATCCTTTCTCAAGAATTTAGGTGTAAGTTGTTAATTCAAGGATCTCTGTTTAGTCCAACTGGAACGCAATAAAAGATGGTAGTACAACAAGTAAATTAATATTCTCTAAAACTAAGTTTGTCACTGTTCTGTAAATACGTCAAAAAACCAATAAAAGAGAGGAAAGAAAAGTTTGATGGATTGATCAAGTTGTTGCCTAACAGCGTCAATAGAAAAAAATTGTTTGGTCATCTGTGTCCACAAGTTTAAGATTTCCATTTCCTGATGCGTTTAGGCTTTATATTTGATAAAAGTTAACGAGATACTGTATCAAATGAATCAGTTATGAAATGAAAGGAAGAAAGATCATCGCAATTAGATTAAGCCAACCTGAAAGACTCCAGGCTTTAACGGAATTTGAATCCATGATCAGCACCAAGTCATTTCATTCACCTCTTTCGGGATAAAATAACATGAACTCGAATTGACCAGTTCCCAGCTCGCAGCTGTCTTGAAAGCTCACGGTTGGTAGAGCAGTGCAAGCGCATCCGTTCGGTAATGGGTTAGAATCCCGTTCTTGCCTGGATTTTTTTCAGGCTTGCTTGTAATTGCTCAATTTGCGATCGCTCTAACTTTTAGTTCCCCAAGTCGTGTCGTAGTCCAGTTTCGGTGAACACACTAAACAGTTCCTTCAAGCTCGTTGATTCATCTTTAACTTTGTCTCAGGCTCAGGCCTTAATTCAAGAGAATTAAAAGGATCGCCATGTCTCTTTGTGCTCATGGTGCTGTATCTCATCCTGGTGTTACACTAATCTGAAGAAATATTAAGTTGTGTGAAAGCGCAACCAGCCCCGAACGAAGAGTGGCTACATCATTGATGCAGTGGTAGCTATCTGTAACAGACTTACCCTACATTCCTCAATGTTGTCGCCAATTAAAACCGCAAGAGGAATGCCCTTCCATAGGTAGATACTACGAAAACCACCGATCTGTGGAATGGGTGGGAATTTACGTGTGTCTTCCCCACCCACTTTCGCTTTTAAATAGTTCAAATTCTTAAGAAGTAACGGCAGAACTGAGCGCATATAGAAGGCTCTATAATCGTGAAAAGGCTCTCGGAGAAGACTTGAAATTGAAGATTATACAAGACATTATCGGGAAAGGGGGAGACTACATCACAGGTTTGTTTGTGGGAATTCTTTTTCGCGATTGCCAAAGAAATCAGAGATAAATTTTGAAAACGTGTTTTTCTATTGTTGCGGTTGTCTTGTACACCTTAAGTCCGTGGCAAAGGAATTTCATCAAAACGTTTAACCAAAGTGGGCGGGGCAGTGACTCGATAATTTTGGTCCATTCCACAGATCGGTGGTTTTCGTAGTAAAGTTAACGCAGATTAGCACCAACAACAAAATTTCGCTGCAGTTATCTTAAAGACTGGCTCTCAAATTAATGGATGGACTGATTATGTGGTGGAATCCCTGAAAGTAGAGAACTGTTCCAGGAAATGAGACACACCCCAATTCCGAAACAGTCCTTTAGTTTTTTGTCCTTAAGGTTTTAAATATCACTTGTTTCCATATACACAAAAAGAGACATTGTTAAGGTGAATCCACTTTAAATAACGCACCCGTAAAAATAACAAAGGGTTTAGTGCCCAAGGAAAGAATTTGTGGAGTAACTTTTTCCACCAAGTATGAGCTATTACTGGTATTCTAAATTGTCGTTGTCGTTCTCTTTCTCTCTCCTTTCGTTTCTGTTCTAGTCATAGGTCCTCCAGGCATCATGCAAACTTATCAAAGCTTCTAGAGATATGCCAAAAATTGCAATACAGAGAAAAAAGCAGTTCTAAAAAAATTAAAAATGAACACTCAGCTTTAAGTTTATATCCCTCCAATGCTCAACTTGAATAACTGCGTAGCCACCAGTGTTGACGACAGCTATCATGATATGTCAAACTGAATTGAAACCAGCCAAAAAAAAATGCCGAAAGAAAACATTTTCCAAACCGTTTTCCACCTGAACACGAAAAGTGTTGACTGTGTAAGAACTACAGTTGACGCACTATTGCTGTGTAGCCGCGTTGAGCCACAGAAAGCGCGCGAAAAATGAAGCCTCTTTCATAGACCATTTAGCGGATACGGCGGCCATTTTGATTTCCATTGTTTCGAAAGACATTATGGGATGCTCAGGGGGCAAATTAAGGTGTATTTGCCCCCTGGGCATCCCATAATGGCTATTTGAAACAATAGAAATCAAAGTGGTCGCCGTATCTGCAAAATGGTCTATGTTTAGGTGAGTTAACCTGGATTGAGCCTGCAATCCAATCGAAACCAGTACCTAGTCAGCGCTCAACTTAAAAAAAAACAGCTGACCTAGGTGAGCTCTAAGCTTAAGCCCGCAATATGGTCACGTGATACTGGACAGCCGATACCTTGTTTTGACAGGTGTCAATTGATCATAACATGGATGTCCAATATCAAAAATGTATGCTGTAAACTAGCGTGATACTGGTCACATTGGCATACATGGAGGGTAGACGAACTTAAGGACGGACGTACGTACGTACGGATGGACGGTCGATTACGTCATGGCTATAAAAGCAAAATTTCTCGCATCGATGGGTTACCATATTTTCTTAACTATGGTGTTCCGCCCGCCAGCTGCTCCGCTATAATTCGTGGATGGACTTTCTTTGGCAAAGCTGGGTAAATAGTAAGAACGTTACTGCCATGTCCTTCGATGGATAAGCTGTTGGAAAAGGATATTCCTTTCTCAAGAATTTAAGTGTAAGTTGTTAATTCAATGATCTCCGTTTAATCCAACTGGAACGCAATAAAAGATGATAGTACAAAAATTGAATTAATAAAAACTAAAACTAAATTTGTCGCCGTTCTGTAAATACGTCAAAAAACTAATAAAGGAGAGGAAACGACGGCCTGATCGATTGATCACAGTTGTTCCCTAACAGCGTCAATCGAAAAAAATTGTTTGGTCAGCTGTGTCCACAAGTTAAAGATTTCCATTTCCTGTTGCGTTTAGGCCTTATATTTGACAAGGTTATCGAGATAATATCAAATGAATCAGTTATGAAATGAAAGGAAGAAAGATCATCGCAATTAGATAATGAACAACTTAAGCTCTTGCAAGCAAATCTGAAAAGTCAAGGCAAGAACAGGATTCAAACCCATAAACAGCACCAAATCTTTTCCTTCACCTCTTTCGGGATATAAATTAAGGTTCATGCCTTAATTCAAGAGCCTGAATTAAAGGGATCGCCATGTTCCTTTGTGAACGTGGTGTTATCTCATCCAACACACTAACCAAATTGCTGCATTCGCGTGTAAGAAAATACTTGTTTTTCATTTTGAAATAATGGCGTACTCCTCCAAGACAATAAAACTTTTTGGAAACCAAATTGGGGTGGTATTGATAAACTTGAGATGTTAATTTAAAATTCTTGAATTATTACTGACGGACGTGAAGGTGGTTAAATGCTCTACTAAGTGGTCATTCATAATCAATTAGATGATGTTGTTATCATGCTAATTAGTATGAATTTACATAAGAAAAGCAGTGAGGTTTCTATCAAAGCAAAGTCAACTCCAGCCTCACTTTCATTCAAAGGCCAGGAAACTAAGCACACAACTGTAAAATGGTCTATTAAAATGAAAAAGTCGATCCCCTGATAGACCACAAAAAAGAAGACTCGTTGAAAGCGTGTTCACTCTTCATGTGATATTTATTATTTGAACTGACACCGGATTCTTGAAAAGCCATCATCTTTACACAAGTGATATCCGTTAATTAAGAGGAATGACACTTTGAACAGGTCGTTCCTCCTCTCCATCAACGTTGATGGCCCATTAGTAGTGCTGCTGCCAGTCTCAGTTTTCCAAATAAGTCACTTGGTTAGACAAGGGACGAAATTTTTTGTCGTGTAGTTCATTTATGTGTTAATTGAACAGCAACAGAGAATCTCAGAGAATCCACGCGCGAGATATTCTAGTGCATTGAACACGAAAGGTGAGTCCCTTAAATCTAGAAATTATGTATTGAATCATTGAAATCTTATAACATCCGGAGAGAGATCCCATCGGTTTTTGTGAGGAATTCATTCTGATAACAAATCCGCGAGTCTTTTGTCATAAAAGAAGTGAGGTGAACACAAAATTTCGCAAATGTCACCGGTGAGTTGAAGTCGGTTTAGCGAACGGCTACCGGTATTTCACAATCAATCTTTGGCACCAAAAATGATAATAACAGTTTTTAACCACACGAAAATAGGTCAAGGCGCAGTGACGCACCATTGAAATCTCACGCAAGTTGTTCTGAAGACTCTAGAACAGCCACACCCGCAAAACGACAAAAAGGGTACCACACTAACTGACCGGTGGAAGATAAATGAAATCGAGACTATATCTGCTCACAAAGGAAGACTGACCACTGTAACATTTAAAGTAAATTTCCACGTAATTTTTCTTGGCTAAGATGTGTCTTTGAATTCAGTCTGAAAAAACTGGATGCGTCTGTGATGTGGTCGTAGCGAATGAGCACGAAGTAGGAGCAGACCAGTGTTCCGAACTACTTTTTATTAAGTTCTTTATCAGAACCAGCGCTAAGAAATGGACAACGAGAAGGTCTGATAATCGTATCGAATAGAAACTGTCGCGAATCAATCATCACTTCAAACTGACACGTTTTATTGATTCACGGGGATTCACGCCGGTCCTTTTCCCTCTAGAAGACGATCAAATCGTCTGGACGGGCAAATTGTCTAAGACGGATAAATTGTGTGATATGAAAACGGGACGAACAAATTTTTACACGACTTAGTCGTCTGAAATTTGCCCGTCCAGTCAAACAAGTCGTCCTAAGTCTGACCTGAATTCACGTTAGACGAACAAATTGACTAATAACCACAGCTCATATTGAGTATATATGTAAAAAAGCATGTGCTGGCATAGGTGCTTTGAGAAAAATTAAGCCTTTTGTCCCCCTCTGCACCCTCGTAACTTTATACAGATCACTCATTCAACCTTATTTTCATTACTGCTCACCCCTGTGGGATACATGTGGTAAGCAACTGAAAGATAAATTACAAAAAATTCAAAATCGTGCGGGAAGGGTTATTACAGGCTCTTCATATGATGTTAGGTCCACATATGTGTTGAATAACCTGAAATGGAAAACCCTTGAAACCAGGCGCTTCCATACAAAGGCTACCCTTATGTGTAAAATCCTCAATGATCTATCTGCCCCCCAACTGAGTAACTCCTTTTGTAAAGGTGAATCATACTAACATAAATTACAATCTTAGGAATTTCGAGACTGATCTAGCACATACACAAATTTTTTGAAGCGCAGCTTTAAGTATAGTGGTGCAATGCTCTGGAATAATCTTTCCTAAAGTTGTATTATTGTATTGCGTCATCCCCCCACCCCCCCCCCCCCCCACCACCACCCCCCATCATAAACCCTTTTCTGGCTTGCTAGTATCTCGACTAAATGATTGTCCTTGGTTGAGAGATTGTCCGCAAGATTTCACATTTGCCCTCGAAGCTTCGCTTCTCGGCCAAATATCTCTCAGCCGAGGACATTAACTGAGATTGAGTGAACCAATCAGAACATCAGGAATCTCAACGCCATATTGAAGATCGAAAATTTAATAATTCCTTTCACTTAATTTATTCTATTTAGCCACAGTATGGCGGATGCAAGGTAAATAGTTAAACTAGCGCAAAGTGATGGGGTTGGAGACATTAGTGTAGAGAATCTAATCTCTTAGTTTTGCAAACGTGCCTTTGCATTGAGTGAAAACTTAGTGGCTCTGACGTTTTTGCTCTATTAAAATGGGGTACGAGGGATACTGGTTAGGAGACTAGAGTAAGCTCGTTTATAGCAGGGAACTCGGAGTCAGTTTGTAAATTGCTGGCGACATATATGCATGGGATGTGTAACTTTATAACCCCGGAGAAACTAAAAGATTGTGGAAATACTCAGTTGCATAAAGGGAGTCAAAGATTTCGACAGAGTTTAGTGGGATTAAAGGATTTAAAAGGCTTCCCTTGTGTCGGGCTAACAGGCCGGAAATTTTACAAGGGGGAAGTTTTTAACCGCGAAACCTTGTCGCCACCTTTTGAGGAACAACACAGAAACAGTACTATAGCACAGTAGAGTTGCCTAAAGTAAGTGTTGAAACTAATTTCGAAATCTCGTATTTGCAGTCAAGCATTATAAGTTTGGTGATTAGTTTAACAATCTCGCACAACAATTTCAGTCAATCAGAGGTAAGATCATGCCAACACGAGCTTTCTCGGCCTTGGAGTCAATTTTTTTGTTTCTTTTTCTTTCTTTTTTTTTTTTCTTTTTTTTTGAGTCGTGATTGGATTATTTAACTTAACGCGTTGTTTAACTACGACCAGATGGATTTTATTTCAAAGAATTGATTTCCAAGAAATTTTTTCTAAGTTTAAAATAACATCAGTCTTAACGGTTTATGGATATTTCGACGGCTGGATCACCGTATTCTTTTGTGCAAATTTCTTTGCACCAATCTGGCGACACATTTTCATAATAAAGATGTCCTGCTGTTCTCACCAGACTGTAGTACAAATCTGCACCAGTATTCTTACATAGTTTGACCTTGTCAAACAAGTTCTTGAAAAAGCGCTTCCTTCCTATCTTAACTTCGCACAATTTGTACATGTCTGTCTTGAATCTCTCATCACAATCCTTCTGCGACCATCCCCAGCGTTGACCCTGTGAAAACATTTTCGTAAATTAAAATTTAACACCTCCATCTGTTATAGGTCAAATCCGGGCTCAAGTTTAACCCGTTTTTACCTGGGTTGAATTGGTGATCCTCGTTTTCCCTAAGCTGAATATGCACTAAACCTAGTTTACATCAGCAATCAATCCCCCATAAAGGATTGAAAACCCCTATACCCTTCATCCAGCTGTGTCTTACGCATCTCAGCACATCTTCTTAATGTTTCTTGTCAACTTACCGATGTCTGTATTCCTACACTTATCCATTCAATCTTAACATAGCAAAATAGTAGGGGAACAAAGAACTGTACTATGTACTTACCGGTAATCGAACTCAGACGCTCTAGGTCTATAGTCCTATGTTTTCACCACCACACTGCAACGACGAATCGAACGTGCTCAACTTAACACTGTTCTTTTCATTACTTACTTTTGTATAATAAGTCATAATTGATAGCCATGTATAATAAGCAAAACTAATCCTAACCTTGATCTAGTTTTTCTTTCGGCTTAATTTAGGGTCCATAAAGAGTTTCTTCAATTCATTTGAGTGCATATTCAACCTAGGTAAGTGAGGATCACCAATTTAGCCTACAGGTAGAAACGGATTCAACCTGCAACCTGATTTTATCCGCAACACATCCACCTCAGTTTCCAGGGCCTTGCCATTCGCTTTAGGGTGTGGTACTGGGACGAGGGAGTAACTTCTTTTTATTTCCTCAGGAAAAAAAACCCTGTTCGTCAGAAATTTTAAGGAAACGAAAAAGAAATCTTATTCGGCAAGAAATGTGCTTCGTGCTTTCTTGCATATGTCAGAATAAAGTTTTTCAAGTTCGAAAGAAAAGCAGTTTACAGCACTACAGCGATATAATGGCACATCCCACTCACCCCAGGCTCTTGCAGAAATGGTGCCCTTAAGAGATATGCAATGTATTTTTCTTACGCAATAATAGCAGACATCATGCTTATTGCAAGCGTGCTTGAAGGTGCTCTTGTAAATGAAATCTAAGCCGAATGGGACACTACAGCCATTGTAGTTCACATAACAACTGGACTGTGACGTCACTCCAGTGAATAAGGCCAGCAGTATCAACAGGTCAAAAACACAGAATCCAGTCACTCTCATGCTCGAAGTCTATGGAATGAGAAAAATATTTCAGATTAATTTTCCAGAACGTTCTTAGTCGTGCGAAGGAGTTCGTCTAAGCAGTAGAGCACACACGTTTGATTGCCCGCTCAAGATTTACATTACGGCCTTTTCCCAGAACAAGTGGTCCTCACTAGCAAATATACGCAAACGCAACATACCCAGACTCCTTGACTTAAAGTTAATTGGTGTCTTAAGTTTTAGTTTGTAAGTAAGTAAACACTTAAGTTCACTAGGGTAGTAGTACCTAATAGTGTTATAACACCAACAAACTTGTGGCCGTTTTAAGTGTCTATGAAGTAAAAATTAATTATTACCTATTTGAAAGAGTTTTCAAAATAATGAAGAATGGCCTTTTCTGTTTGATTTTTTTTGTCATACAAATTAGCAAATTGATGATGTGATCAGTGGTTCAACTGGAAATCACTGAAGAATATCTGATTAAAACAGAAGAAATAACAATATGTATTATAAAGCAGAATAAGTTGCATATTCCCCATGCATTTTTAAAGATAAATCTCCTGCATCTTCATTACGCAAGAAGGAGTCAGGTAACCTTCTGTAAAAGTGCTCGCTGAAAGCACAAAAAAAAAAAGTTAATTTCAACGCATACTACTGAACAAACCCCCTGCTAACTATATAGCCCGTAGCCCACAATCACGGCAGTTTTTCTTCTTGGAGTGACCGAATTCTTATTTTTCTCCATGAGCAGGTTTCCTTTACAAACCCTTCAAGAACTGTAACATTTTCAAGTCTCCGGTTTTTGCCTGAATAACGTGTCGACAGTTCAGTTTCAAAACCGAGAGTTGACGTTCTTTCATACGAAATAATTCCAGGACTCGTTTTTAGAAATGTCAGTTGAAAACCAAGCTTTAGTGCCTTGCATTACTTACGTATATTCTTCTATACTGTTAGCCTTGCTTCGTTTCAATTCTTAATTTTCTTTTCAAGTTGGTAACAACACCAAGTGTTCAGTTGTAATGTACTGTTTTGCACCTTGAAATAGAGGTAAGAGGAATTTTAATTGTTAACATTATGATTCTAAAATCGATATTTTTCAAAGCTGGGTAAATAGTAAGAACGTTACTGCCATGTCCTTTGACGGACAAGCTGTTGGAAAATCGTAATCCTTTCTCAAGAATTTAAGTGTAAGTTGTTAATTTAAGGATCTCCGTTTATTATAACTGGAACGCAATAAAAGATGGTAGTACAAGAAGTGAATTAATAAAAACTAAAACTAAATCTGATCAAGTGATTAAGTTGTTTTCTAACAGCGTCAATCGAGAAAAATTGTTTGGTCAGTTGTGTCTACAAGTTGAAGATTTCCATTTCCTCATGCGTTTAGGCCTTATATTTGATAAAGGTTAACGAGATAATATCAAGAGAATCAGTTATGAGATGAAAGGAAAAAATATCATCACAATTAGATACTGAAGATCTTAAGCCCTTGCAAGCAAAATCAAATGCCACCAGTGAGTTGTAGTCCGGCGGTTTAGCGAACGGCTACCGGTATTTCACCGTCAAAGATAACCGCACTTTATTTTTGGCACCAAAAATTACAATAACAGTATTAACCACACGAAAATAGGTCAAGGTGCACCAAGACCTTAACACAGCCACACGCGCAAAGAGACAAAAAGAATACCACACCAACTAGTGACCGGTGGAAGATAAATGAAACTGAGACTATATCCGCTCATCACAAAGAAGACCAGTATAACATCCAAAGTAAATTTCCCGTATTGAGTTCCCTGGGTAAGATGTGTCTTTGAATTCAGTCTGAAGACTGGATGCTTCTCTGATGTAGTCGGTCGAGGGCGAAGCAAGGAAATTTCAATCAACTGAGATTGGAGAGATTTTAATCAACAAACAAAAAGAGAAGCTACCGTCCTCTGAGGCCGCAGGGAAGGATCCATAAATACATGATGAAGTAGATGCAAACGACTGTTTCGAACTACTTTTTACTGATTAAGTTCTTTATTAGAATCAGTGCTAAGAAATGGACAAAGAGAAGGTCTCATCTTTTCATCCAATCGAAACTGTCACGAATCAATCATCACTTCAAACTGACAAGTTCTATTGATTCAAGGGGCTACGAAGGCACAATATTTTCATGTTTGACCGTATAAGACTTAATGGCCTTTTCACACTAAAAGACGAACAAATCGACTTTGTTGTCTGAAATTTGTCCGTCCAGTCAAACAAGTCGATCTAAGTCCGACTTGAATTCACGTTATGCACTAGCCAATGTAAATCACCACCCCCACTCCTCCCTCCCAAAAAAAGCCTGGGAAATGGTGGGCACTTGGACAAAAGGACAAGAGAAAGTGAGCTAATGTGCCCCCCCCCCCCCCCCCCTTCCCTTCCAGGGCAATATTTCCATTCCAATGTCCCCGCTTGTGCCTGCCTACCAGTGAAAGGATATGTGAATTCATGGATGTAGCTCAAACTTTGTGAGGACGGTAATGTGCACTTAACAGACGACGGCTGCTTAATTTGAAATTTGAAATTTGGACTCTCGGAAATGCCTTTACCTCGATTTTAGGAGGTAAATTCAAGGCCATTTGTGATGTTGTCATCAACAAAAATTCAATGCTTCTGTCCCTTTACATCACAAAAATGTGTCTCGTGCCGATGCTGTGGAAATAATAGTGCTTTCTTCAAACTTTCACTCGGTCGGTCAGAGTTTGATGGAATAGCTTCAGCAGATGGGAAGAAATTCTTTATACCGAGCATCTAATAATCACCTTCCCTCCATTTTCCCGTATACGTTACACAATTAGATTGACATTATTTCAGGGTTTACCTCGTTGTAAAAACCTGTGAAACGTTTTCTTTGTTTTGTTAGCTCGTGGTAGGGTTAGGTTATTGTTTGATGTTTTTTGCTCTTTTGTTTTCCTTTGTGTTATGTCATCTGTGAATTTCACAGGTTTTTACACCGAGGATGAGCCTTACTTCACGTAAAAGAAGTAGTCCTTTACAAACCCTTCGAGAACTGTAAAAATATCTCTGGTTTTTGAATAATATGTCGACAGTTTTCGACACCAAGAGTTGTTCTTTCATACGAAATAATTCGAGGACTCGCTTTTAGAAATGTCAATTGAAAACCAAGCTTTAAGGCCTTGCATTACTTATACTCTTCTATAAAATGGTTAGTCTTGCTTTGTTTCAATACTTTATCTTCTTCTCAATTAAGTGACATTATGAAGTGTGTTTTGCAACTAATCTTCCGAAATAGTTACCTGGGCACTTCGAAATATTAGAGGTAAGAGGAATTTTAATTCTTAACGTTATGGTCCTTTAATCGAGAACGTTATTGCCATGTCCTTCGACGGAAAAGCGTAATCCTTTCTCAAGAATTTAGGTGTAAGTTGTTAATTCAAGGATCTCTGTTTAGTCCAACTGGAACGCAATAAAAGATGGTAGTACAACAAGGAAATTAATATTCTCTAAAACTAAGTTTGTCACTGTTCTGTAAATACGTCAAAAAACCAATAAAAGAGAGGAAAGAAAAGTTTGATGGATTGATCAAGTTATTGCCTAACAGCTCAATAGAAAAAAATTGTTTGGTCGTCTGTGTCCACAAGTTTAAGATTTCCATTTCCTGATGCGTTTAGGCTTTATATTTGATAAAAGTTAACGAGATACTGTATCAAATGAATCAGTTATGAAATGAAAGGAAGAAAGATCATCGCAATTAGATTAAGCAAACCTGAAAGACTCCAGGCTTGAACGGAATTTGAATCCATGATCAGCACCAAGTCATTTCATTCACCTCTTTTGGGATAAAATAACATGAACTCGAATTGACCAGTTCCCAGCTCGCAGCTGTCTTGAAAGCTCACGGTTGGTAGAGCAGTGCAAGCGCATCCGTTCGGTAATGGGTTAGAATCCCGTTCTTGCCTGGATTTTTTTCAGGCTTGCTTGTAATTGCTCAATTTGCGATCGCTCTAACTTTTAGTTCCCCAAGTCGTGTCGTAGTCCATTTTCGGTGAACACAAGAAACAGTTGCTTCAAGCTCGTTGATTCATCTTTAACTTTGTCTCAGGCTCAGGCCTTAATTCAAGAGAATTAAAAGGATCGCCATGTCTCTTTGTGCTCATGGTGCTGTATCTCATCCTGGTGTTACACTAATCTGAAGAAATATTAAGTTGTGTGAAAGCGCAACCAGCCCCGAAGAGTGGCTACATCATTGATGCAGTGGTAGCTATCTGTAACAGACTTACCCTACATTCCTCAATGTTGTCGCCAATTAAAACCGCAAGAGGAATGCCCTTCCATAGGTAGATAC
>OX421447.1:43194110-43226610 GCA_949126865.1 Montipora capitata | reverse complement strand
CCATGTTCCTTTGTGAAAGTGGTGTTATCTCATCCAACACACTAACCAAATTGCTGCATTCGCGTGTAAGAAAATACTTGTTTTTCATTTTGAAATAATGGCGTACTCCTCCAAGACAATAAAACTTTTTGGAAACCAAATTGGGGTGGTATTGATAAACTTGAGATGTTAATTTAAAATTCTTGAATTATTACTGACGGACGTGAAGGTGGTTAAATGGTCTACTAAGTGGTCATTCATTATCAATTAGATGATGTTGTCATCGTGCTAATTAGTATGAATTTACATAAGAAAAGCAGTGAGGTTTCTATCAAAGCAAAGTCAACTCCAGCCTCACTTTCATACAAAGGTCAGGAAACTAAGCACACAACTGTAAAAAAAAGTCGATCCCCTGATAGACCACAAAAAAGAAGACTCGTTGAAAGCGTGTTCACCCTTCATGTGATATTTATTATTTGAACTGACACCGGATTCTTGAAAAGCCATCATCTTTACACAAGTGATATCCGTTAATTAAGAGGGATGACACTTTGAACAGGTCGTTCCTCCTCTCCATCAACGTTGATGGCCCATTAGTAGTGCTGCTGCCAGTCTCAGTTTTCCAAATAAGTCACTTCGTTAGACAAGGGAAGATATTTTTTCGTGTAGTTCATTTATGTGTTAATTGAACAGCAACAGAGAATCTCAGAGAATCCACGCGCGAGATATTCTAGTGCATTGAACACGAAAGGTGAGTCCCTTAAATCTAGAAATTATGTATTGAATCATTGAAATCTTATAACATCCGGAGAGAGATCCCATCGGTTTTTGTGAGGAATTCATTCTGATAACAAATCCGCGAGTCTTTTGTCATAAAAGAAGTGAGGTGAACACAAAATTTCGCAAATGTCACCGGTGAGTTGAAGTCGGTTTAGTTAACGGCTACCGGTATTTCACAATCAAAGATAATCGCACTTCATCTTTGGCACCAAAAATGATAATAACAGTTTTTAACCACACGAAAATAGGTCAAGGCGCAGTGACGCACCATTGAAATCTCACGCAAGTTGTTCTGAAGACTCTAGAACAGCCACACCCGCAAAACGACAAAAAGGGTACCACACTAACTGACCGGTGGAAGATAAATGAAATCGAGACTATATCTGCTCACAAAGAAAGACTGACCACTGTAACATTTAAAGTAAATTTCCACGTAATTTTTCTTGGCTAAGATGTCTTTGAATTCAGTCTGAAAAAACTGGATGCGTCTGTGATGTGGTCGTAGCGAATGAGCACGAAGTAGGAGCAGACCAGTGTTCCGAACTACTTTTTATTAAGTTCTTTATCAGAACCAGCGCTAAGAAATGGACAACGAGAAGGTCTGATCATCGTATTGAATAGAAACTCTCTCGAATCAATCATCACTTCAAACTGACACGTTTTATTGATTCACGGGGATTCATGCTTGTCCTTTTCCCTCTAGAAGACGATCAAATCGTCTGGACGGGCAAATTGTCTAAGACGGATAAATTGTGTGATATGAAAACGGGACGAACAAAGTTTTAGACGACTTAGTCGTCTGAAATTTGACCGTCCAGTCAAACAAGTCGTCCTAAGTCTGACCTGAATTCACGTTAGATGAACAAATTGACTAATAACCACCGCGGGGAAATGGCACTAGTAATGGAAACAATGTTCAATTTGGCGGGAGGAAAGAATTTTGGCGCGAAAGGTTAAGGTAACCAAGCCTTACCTAGTTCCAGTCTTCACGCCCTCAAACTTATTCAATTTGTCCTTTCATTGTCCGTCCTTTATGAATACGTCGGACGGCACTATTGGAATAAGCCCTTTGCACTAGTCACATGCCTGGATGTATTTCAAGGGCGTAGCCAGGGGGGGGGGGGGTCCTGGGGTGCCCGTGACCCCCCCTTTGTAAGCCGTTTTTTACTCAAACAACCTACAATATTCAGGTTGCGAAAACGCGAGTACCCTCTGTTTGACAGAGTGTGACCCCCCCTTTGAAAAATCCTGGCTACGCCCATGTATTTTGTTTGCAGTGGCGCTGGCGGAAGCAAGCGTTCCATAGCCAAAGACGCTGGAGAGTCTCTGTGTATCGATTTTAAAAATTAGAATTCTTTTCGAGCACTTATTTTTTGGTGGGCAGTGTTTTTGTTAATGCAAAAAATTGAACAAACTAATATTCCTCGATGAGCTTGCGTCCGAGCAAGGCATCGAAGAGTGACCTGTGACAGAATACTGCAAAGGGTTTGACTTCAGCTGTGCCACTTTCTTCACTTAACATTAGTCGACCAAAGAATAGGCCAACTTGTTCGTCTTCTGGTGTAAAAACGGCCAATGTTCTCACATGATAAGAATTCCACAGCTAAGGTGTTCTCACCGGCAATGCAAAAAGAGGTGTTTCATTACCGGGAAAAGACTTCACTTGAGCGAGGCTTAACGTTTCCTCGCGTTTCCCCAAAACAATCGTGTGAAATGTTTTGGCATGAATGTAGTCCGTTAATGCACGATGACAAAATATCGAATTATAATGGCATCATCTCTAGGATTGGTAAATTCGAGTACAATGCAATTTGTGGCAATAAACATTTATCAAAAGCCCAGGAAGTGTTGATTCAATTAAGCTACAATTCCAACGGTAAACAAATCACTCCTTGAACTTATAAACAAACTTGCCAACAAACTTGCTAACCTTCGTGGAAATCTGTCTTAGAGGTGGAAGAGGAATGAGGCGAGCTCCCCCCTGACCCCTTAGCCCGTTTCTCGAAAGTTCCGAAAACTATTCTGGCTTTTCGGGTCGGGAAAAGTAAAAGCCACTTCCTAAACTACAATCCGCTTGTTTTGATAGAATGGTTTTTGAACATTTTTTGAAACTAACAAAAAGCAAAATTATTGTGGAGGTTCATGGCTAACAAAAGTCTCCATTTTTTTTTAAGAAAAAAGGAAATTGTGACACCCGAAAAGGGCGCGAAACGTTCCGAGACTTTCGTGAAACGGGAAACGGGCCCCAGGCCTCGCAGGCTACTAACTTACCAGCCTTCGTAACTGCTGCATTTGAAGAATTTGTTTCCGCTTTTTTTCGAAACAGATATTTTCCACCAATCGAAAAAAAGCCGAATTAACTCATCATCATTGGCGACCAAAGTCAGGAGCTTTTTCTGGGATGTCATGTAACTACTCGGTAAAGATTTTGTAATGAAGCTGTCAGCTACAGATTTTTTCAAATTGGCTGAAAGACCAAACTGGAGAGACATTTAAAAAATAAATAAGAGATGCTGTACTGCAAAAAAATTATTTATTCGTGAATAACTTTTCGTTTCTTTTCCTATGACAGAACTGGTTTCATCATGAGGCTCATTGTTTTTGACTTGTTCCTCCTGTTGCTGATGTTTGTGAAGACTGAAGGCTGTTACAAGCAAACAAATGGTTGCTCAGTTCCAGGCAAACTTCCATTCTTCTACAAGAATAATTTTAAACGAGCTTGCGATAAACATGATGTCTGCTATTTTTGTGTAAGACTTGCTTTGTCTGATAATTTTAATCAGTCAATTATATTCGATTCCAGGCATTTAAATCAATTTAACGCCTATTCACCCAAGTGGCGGGAAAAACACACCATTTCACCGACAGCAGGGTGAATATTGTTTTATCACATATCCTCACTGAACTGAATATTCATAGTCTTCCCAAATCGTGCGGCATTAAGGGATAGAGAAAGTGGTCAACTAGTCTTCGAATGCGTGAGAGTGAGCCAATAACCTTACTTGGCATTGGTAGTCTAAATATGGCCATGAATAATCACGTGTTTCACAAACTAGCCAAAATATGCGAGAAGGGGCTTTCGATATGTAGCCTTTACCCGAGGAACCTTAAAAGTCTCCCAGATGAAATTAGAAAGAAAGCATGCACTTAATCCTCAATTATTCTGAGACCGTGAGTGTTGGTCCGCTCGCGACCTCCCGCACAACAAGTCCAGGCCACGACTGAGCCAAACTAGTTTGCGTTCTTCATTTTTCCGCTCGCACCAGTACCGTTGTCTCGCTTCTACTGCTAAGGTGATACCAAGAGAAAATGAGGGGACAGAGAGGGAAGCTCCCGGTCCAGCCCTTGGGATATGTCATGTCCACGAAAGTTATTTTTAGACGAGCGAAAGTCTTTGTTCTAGCGGAAGTCTGTCTTCCGAGACGTCCGCATACAGGTCAACCTCGGTCTGATGTTTGAAAGAAAAGCAAAGATTTCATGTAATGGCGGGCGAAGTGGACTTAACGTCTACGTGCGGACGTCTCAGAAGACAGACTTTCGCTCGTCTAAAAATAACTTTCGTGGACATGACATATCCCGGCCAACACCCTGAGCCTCCCTCTCTGTCCCCTCATTTTCTCTTGGTGATACCTAAAACTTAATTCGAGCAAGTACTTCACTTTAAGTGTATTTTCATTGTTTTCGCAGGGGGAGTATTATGGTTGGAGTCGATACCGCTGTGACAAAGCTTTCCTTCGCGACATGCGCAATATCTGCAACCGTTTGAGTTTTTTCAAGCGTGGTGCATGTAAGGTATTTGCGCAGGGCTACTATCAAGCTACTCGTTCGGGAGGAGCGAGCCATTATTCAAAAAATTCTCCGGACTGGTGTAAAAAACCGTGTGTCAAACGATATGGAGACCCAAGGCGATCGTTGAGAGGTTAGGACTCAAACCAGATGGCATCAGATACCAAGAAAATCTTTTAGTAAGAAAATAAGGGATGTCTCTGAACGAATAAAAACACGATTGACGATTGCACTTTGCATTTTACGTTCTGAATGTGCTGCAAATAATTCCCTATTGCCAGAAATTAATATTAACCTTCCTGTTCTTTCCGTCCCTGCCGTTGATTTTCGCAACATCATCATGATGTCAATAATAACTGAAATTTTAAAATGAGTAGTATTTCTCTGTTTTTTCTTTTTTTAATTTTTATTTTTACTGGGTTGCCAGTATCGCAATCCCAGTCGGAAAATGAGTAATGTTTCTCGGTATGGCAATCTCAGTCGGAAAATGAGTAATATTTCTCTGTTTTTTCATTTTTACTGGGTTGCCAGTATGGCAATCTCAGTCGGAAAATGAGTAATATTTCTCTGTTTTTTTCATTTTTAATGGGTTGCCAGTATGGCAATCTCAGTCGGAAAATGAGTAATATTTCTCTGTTTTTTTTCATTTTTAATGGGTTGCCGGTATGGCAATCTCAGTCGGAAAATGAGTAATATTTCTGTTTTTTTCATTTTTAATCGGTTGCCGGTATGGCAATCTCAGTCGGAAAATGAGTAATATTTCTCTGTTTTTTTTATTTTTACTGGGTTGCCAGTATGGCAATCCCAGTCGGAAAATGGGCGATATTTGGTCATTTTCTTTTTTTCCTTTTTTTTCCGTGTCGGTAAAAGTCTTGCCTGTCACTCCCCTGCTAAGTGGTCTCTTTGTGCATAGAGCCCTCTGCGCGTATTTTCTTAGGATCGAGAGGGTAGTGGAAATGGGTAGATTTCTCTGGTGGACACAGTAGAATATTTAACTTAACCTGCAATGGCGTCTAAAGTCTTGTAACGCGAATGGTGTTTTAGTGGATCTTTAAACAAAATATACCCTTATGGAGCTCAATAATGGCAAGTCAATTGGATAAACAACACAGGCGCTGAAAAATAAATATCTGGAATCTTAAAAGCGACGAGTAATGACTTCGACAACAATCTATCGCCCGTCAAACCGAAATGAAAGTCAGCTATATTTCTAATATTTTACCAAGTGTGCTGTTATATAGAACACTGAAACCAAATGGAAAATTCCCTGGTAACTTATGGGTTCAACGAAGACAGAGTACGAATCAAACACCTTAAGTGGATCTGTGATCTCTGTTGTCTGGCTTTTGTATAATTTTATTTGTACTGAACTCTGCACAGTCTTCAGGTAAAAAAATAATTGGAAATGCGACAGCCAAGAATTATTTGAAAGAAAGCTTGTCGTCTATTTTGTGCTTCATTATTCAAGGAAAAGGTTCTTCATGGAAACGGCTTGATCCTGAAATTTATTTTGTTGCAATATTTGACACAATTGAAATAGGACCCTAGGGGTTGTTGCATCTGATAGCAAAAATGTTGATTGTTTCAAAAAAGTTTTCGCTGGAAAAGGTAGCCTTTATGAATTCATCATGTTTTACAATATGCGAGCTTAACTGGATAATTTTTATGGCAATAGTAAAGCATTTTCGGGTCAAAATGAGGTTAGCGTCTTTCTGGTGTGTTAACTTCATTAAATATACCATGTGCGCCTCGTGAGTTTGTATTTGCCGTCTGCCGTAACCTTGATTTCCACTCTCATAATTACCTCCAGAACCTACTTCTTGCGTAGAATAAGCTTTTAGAATGATGTTCTTGTCTTCTGTGGTGATACTTAACGATTCGGAAACATTTTGTGAAAAAAATATTTATAACGGGTCACACGCGCAACTTGATCGCCCGATTATGCATAACATCCACTTGGCCTTTTGACATCCCTTTGAAAAAAACTCGTAAAATATTCGCGGACCGGTCGATTACTCTGAAATTTGAAAGCATGATTGCTAACGAATTGAGAAAGATTTTTCACAATAACTAAAAATTCCTATGTTAAGTATGAGAATTCGACGAAGAGGTAAATGCGACTAAATTTGTTGCGTGCGTTGCTTTTTTTTGTTTTGATTGTTGTGCAAATTTTGACATAGAATATTAAATTATGAAAAAATATCTACGGATAGATCGTTAAAAAATCTTTATTTTTAGCGGTTATTTGAACAAAAAAGATGCAACGCTTGACGAGAAATAATATTTTTGTTAATATTTGAAAGAAGAAAAATTTCGCCGCAATCGGGACGCAGTGAAAATGAGATAACAAATTTGCATACCTGCGTTGAAATATGATACGCGAGGAGACATGAATTTTATTTCTTTGACAAATGATTGACAGGTAGCCAAGGTTTTAACCTCAGAAAAATAGCTGTTTTGTCATTATAGTGTAAGGTGAAGTTTATTTGGGAAGCCAACAATATGTCTTTAACTTCCTGGTTAATCCAATTTATTGCTACGACTCACTAGTGCGAAAATTGCTTACATGAAACTCACGCTTTTTGCGAATTTTGAGTGTCATGAAATTACATCATTTGCGTGACAATATATCCCTTTACTCTAACACAAAAACATTCAGATTGTAACAAACTTCATATTCATTAACCATTTCTTCTGCTTTTGTGCTTGTCAGCATTGTCATCTGCGATAATTTGCAAGTCTGTTTTTGTATCTCATAGATGTTCAGATTTTCAATTATATGGCTGCTCAACCTCGCCATTGTGTAAATAGTTCACCCTGAAGTCAAAATAGATACGTTTCTCAGGAACCCGACAGACGAAATGTAAATATTCAGTGAAATATTACAACAAAATTTTAAAACCAAAGACGGACGTTTCTTGGCTAAAAAGTACGTTGTTTTACTCTGAAAACGACGAACGATTAACCTTCTTTCCCGTAGTTCATTCAGTTGACACAAGGTGATCACGTGCACCTTTATGGTTGCCTAGCACGTGATCGATTTCTTCCTTTTGACCGAACATCACGACCTTTTATAGTCTCCTTCGCAGCCTAATCAGGGTCGTCACGCAACGCTCCTCCCCACTAAAATAGTGGGGAGGAGCGTTGTGTGACGACCCTAATAACAGCTGCGAAGGAGACTAGACCTTTTACTTCATTCATAAAGTAAGAGACTGCAGAAATTTTCGTGTTTTTACGATTGATTGTCACGAATCTTTCGATGAGAATTCGATTCAGAGTTATATATAAAAACTATGTTATTTTGTTTCTTCATTTGTCTTTTGCCTTGTCTTTTACTGTTACCTCCCGGCTTTTACGGTACTTTTTGGTGCAAACGTAAAGCCAAAAAATGTTTTGACCTGGCATCAGATTAGACTAAAAAGATGAGGAATTATGAAGCGTAAACAACATCTTAGTGTGTGCAGTAAACGTTTGCTTAGTGCAACTGCAAGACATGCATGACATGCAGGAAAACGTCCGTCAGAGCAATTTGCAATTCGTTTTTTTTTTTGCAGACTATTTATTTAAAGAAGAAACGAGTGAATTTTACTCAAGAGCGTGTTTTGTTATCCGCAAACTGAATTTATTACCAAAGCTTAAAAAACTAAAAGACCTCAAAATGGGACAGGACATTACAAAATAACTAAAAGTGTGAACGTGTGAGTAAAAGGGACTCTACTGGCACGACATCTGGGTGACCCCTCAAATGGTGTTAATGACCCCCGACTTGAAAAAATTAACTGGAATGCTGCAGTTCAATACCACACAATTCAGTGCCTTCTGTTTTTCTGTAACACGTACAACAGGCAACCCAGTGTACGCTTCACGGAAGCGTCTAGTTTGATCATGAGTCACTTGAAATTTTCTGCAAGTTCAACGTGTAAGGTGTAAGACCTTAGGCGAATGCGCGTTTGCACACGCAGGTCCAACTGTTTGGAATGCTCTGCCATTATCACTTAGAAAATATGATAGTATGAACTTTTTTAAAAACGGATTTAAGACCCACCTTTTTAGGAAAGCGTTTTATTAGGATATTTGTATTATGTTTGCATTATATTTTATTATATTTTAGATATGTTTACATTTAATTATAGATAGTTATGTACGATTGCAATATTATTTTTAGATTGTAAAGCGCTTTAGAATATTTTAATAATTAAGGCGCTATAGAAGTTCAATATATTATTAGTATTAGTATTAGTATTAGTATTAGTATCAGTATTACTTTACTTTACTATCTACAAAAAACGCTTGTTGAGGATGAACATGCGTTTACGACATCCCTAGCGGCATGCAATTAAGAAAAAAATCTATGCACGGAACCTTCACTCTAACAGTTTACTTTTATGATTTTCGATGGATGAGCCTACATCTCGTTATGGTGACCGATTTATCGAAATTAAGGCATTTTTCCACTGCCATTATCTCCTAAACAAAGTCGGTGACCCCTAATTTTTTTTTTTCATTTTTGGAGCATGTACTTTATGACCTAACTCTAGCCGAAAAATGAAGAAACTTTCACTGTAGCAAGATTTTAGCGCAAACGTCCTTAAGATGAATCACAGGCAGACAACCTTATGGATGCGAGATATCCTCAACTGAAGACCTATCTATAAGTGAGAGAGAAGGTAGGAAACGCTGAAGATGGGAAAGACAGCAATGGAGAGATATGATACAAACACTAACCAAATAAAGATAATGCCTGCTTCAAACTTTTACAAAAACCTTCTATCGATCGAGCCTGTCTTGGGTACCAGTCCTTCCCCAACAGGTCACGCAAAATCGAGACAAACTAAATTTTCCAAGAGCTTCGCAACATCACATCGATTTTACTCGTTCAGATGATCAGTGACCCCTATTTTTTAAAACATTAATCACTTGCTCTTTTTTTCAAATTTTTCTTTCCGCGTGTCCTGAGTTCCGGAAGTAGTTCCAACGGGTAGGGCTTGCGAAAACTCTCGTTGAGGAATATATATATATATATATATATATATGGAAGAGAACTGGCAAAGTAGACAGTACTAATAAAAAAAATTAATAGTAATAAATTAGCAAGTTGACAAATTTACATAAATATACAATATTATTTGCAGCAACGAATTACGTCTACATAAGGAGCCTCACATTAAGTTCACCAAAAAAAACCTTATAATAATAATAAGGAAGGGAATATAATTATTATTTTTGGCTGTCCAGGAGGTAGCGCTTATACTGTTTAATAAATAAAGGAAAGGTAAAGTTTTAATGTTATATGGTATATTTTCCCAAATTCTAGAAGCTGTTGGTGTAAATCTAAGACTGAATGTCTTCCATCCGTTGGGATACTTGTTAACTAAATGGAACAAGTTTTGACGATCTTTCAGTAAGGCCATGTCTACCTCCAAACTTTCCTTGGCTTTAACAAGATCTGCGCGTTCAAACGCATTACCAGGGTCTTCCATCGATTGTAAAATGGATTTGCTCTTCTTTTAAAAGACTGGAGGCCATCTTTTTTGAGCCTCTTAAAAGGAAACTGAAGGCAACAAAATAAGCATTTTTTATTTCCATTTAGATCATGCACAATAATGTTTTCAGCTTTTTTTCTGGCATATCCGTCGTTTTACCACCTTAAAAAAGTGTTTTTATTCCGCTTTTGGGCTATCAACATTGCGGCTCAGAATGGAGGAGTCAGCGGTCATTTTTGCAGCTAATGACGTAAGATATGGGGAAGACATGAGAGAGCGCCCCATATAGAAGCAGTGTTTTGACTCATGCTTGACGAGAATATTGAAACCGCAAAGAAACAGCGAAGAAAATATCCTTGTTTCTCTTGATTGCGAAATCTCTCTTCTCCATATCATACGTCACAGCAGGCCGCTGGTTTAGTTTTTGAAGCCGCACTGAAAAAGCGGGAAAAGCCCAACTTCGAACGTACTTTTCTCGCAAAAAACTGAAAACGAGAAAAAAATAACCCCACAAACTTAACTTTACTTATGTTAGGCTTTCCAAAAACAATGTTGGAAAAATAGCTGATTTTGGCCTTCAGTTCTCCTTCTATTTCTGCCATTTGCTCGGCGGCAATTGAATCGATTGAACTTTTCAACTCCGAAGTGGACGTAGAAACGATAGCACTAAACTGAGAAACTCTTTGTTGCTTTGCGCAACGAACTCCGTGAATTCGGCCTCATCCATAAATAAAACGCAACTTGACTTGTGCACTCGGCGAAGGCTTGACCGTAGAATGCCTCACTCGATTAACGGGTGCAAATATACAAACAGCGATCACGTGGCACTCCAAGCGCCTACCACTCTCAACAAGGCTTTTGCTACGTGCCGGCAAAATAGCAATTTATGCTAATAAGGACTATCACAAATTACATTTTCCAAGCGTTCACCTTTCTGTTGATTTTTCCAGCGATAGTAACCTGCGATCAAGCCCAATTGAGCATCGCTCTCATGTCCTCTCATGTTGGCGATCTATTCCTCGTCGTCCCCTCACGTGACGAAAATGAAGCGTGATCGTAGGCTACGGCGATAGAAGCCTGTTATGTAAAAACCGACATTGTCATATCCATCTGACATGTCCCTCGTCTCCAGGAAGACTTTCACACTAAATCGTGATGTTTGCTATCACTGTCACCGTACGATCACACTGATACTCACAATCATGCATTGCTTCAATTCTTTGAGTTATTGATTGATGAAAATCTAAGTTGGAAAGACCATATTCATACCCTCACAACAAAAATAAGCAAAACTGTCGGTTTAATTGCGAAGTTAAGACATATTGTTCCAAATCGAACTCTTCTTAATATTTACAAAGTCCCTCATTGTACCTTATACAACATATGGATTAACTTCTTGGGGAAATGCATCTGAAATAGTTCTTCCAGGTGATCTGGAGACGTAATTTGGAGGACTGGGAAGAAAAATTTTAACGCTGTATCCCACAACCGCGCGCGGCCTTAGGTTTCGTTTCCAAACTCCCCGCGGTATTTCCATCGCAAAACTCAAAAGATCATTCCGTGTCTACCACATTTCCTGTTACTGAATGAACATTCAAGTAGATCCGACGAGATCTAACCTCGCCTCTGCTATGTTGAATTCGCGGTTGTGGGATACGGCGTTAAATTTTTTCTCCCCAGTCCTCCGAGTTACGTCACCAGATCACCTGGCTGTCCTTCAAAAACGTGCACTCCGTCTTATTCACTTTGCTCAAGCAAGGGAGCATGCAATACCTCTTTTCTTGGAAGGAAACCTTCTACCGCTCGAATTCCTATATTATGAGAAAATTGTTAATTTGATGTATAACACCTTATTCCAAAATGGCCGCCATCTAAATATTCTTTTGTTTTTATTCAAATTAGACCCTTGATGCCTCGTTCTTAAGCTTAAAATTCAAAAGAATATTTTATCTTGAACGGAGGCAACAAGGGCCAATTTGTATGCGCATAAATCAGCGGCCATTTTGGAATAAGGTGTATGACATCAACACTGACTAATTTTGCACCGATTAAAATTTCGAATTTGTTTTCTAAAATTGCTAGTGTTCATTCTTACAGCACACGCTCGTCAACATCCGAGCATTTTTTTTACCAAACAATCCGCGTAACGTTCGTGGCCAAACGCTCGCAACATTTCAACGCAAAATCTTGCAACATTGTTGGGCACAACATGTTGCATACGTTTGGCCACCCTCTTGCGATATGTTGCAACATGTTGGATGATGTTAGATCAAATTTGAAAACGGTTAAATTTTTCGTGCAACATTTTGGATGTTGCATGGTGTTGTACTCGTTTGGCCACGTTTACGCAACATTGTTGCGCTAAGGCATGCGCGTTAGGTACACTTCTTGCGTCCAGGGGCCTGGGGCACGTGAACATTGACATGTTGCTTTGAAAATGATGAAAATGTTGCGTGCCTTTGGCCACCCCGTTCAACACATGTTGCAAGATGTTGCGTTGAAATGTTGCGAGCGTTTGGCCAGGCCTTAATTAAAGCCTTTCCACGTGTTGGTGTTAAAATCTGGAAGGGGAAACCAACTAGTCTCAAAAACGTATCCAGAAATTCTTAAAAAAAAAAACACTCTTATGACAAATTTAATTGAAATTCTAGAAACTGAAAACTCCTATGTCGAGATGGATACCTTAATTAACAAGATGAAAAATCAAATTTCTAACTGAAGTTAAGTTTAGTCTGTAGTTTTCCTCTTTACATATTGCTCTTTTACCTAGACTGCTTTTTTCTCCCTTTCTCCTAAATCCTTCTACCCTCTAAATATTTGAAAGCACGAAGAGTAATGTTTACATGTTGTTGTTGTATGTAATAATCATTTATTCCTTTAAAAAAAAATCTATAAATAATTTTGTGTACAGTCTGCCTTGCCGCGATTAGTTTTTCGCTATTTGCAAGCCAGCCTAGCAATAACTTGTACAAGGAAAGGTTCGTTTATACAAACGTTGGCCGTGTAGCACTTATATTTTAGACAGAGTTAACTGGAGAGAGTGTTGTGTAACGTGAAGTGCTATATTTCTATCCCATATGAACCATGTGAGCGTTAGCCCTACTGATCGACCTGGGCCCACACAAGGACAGAGAAAAACTCTGACCAGGGTTCTCTGTCCTTGTGTGGGCCCAGTTCCATCAGTAGGGCTAACGTTCACATGGTTCATATGGGATAGAAATATAGCACTTCACGTTACACTACCCTCTCTCCAGTTAACTCTGTCTAGCAGTAACTTGAACTGTTTGCTGTAAACAAATAAGACTTCAAAAAATTAAAACTTGAAGCGTGTAATTTGCAACTCTTTTCCTTGCAACAAAGCTGGGAATTCTTCGACGTCAATTTTATGCCCAAATATGGACAAAAATAAGATCGAAACTGCATGCACGGGAAAATGCAAGAGCTACGTCGCATCCAAACTAAAAAAAACCCAGCTCTAAAGCAGAGTTAAACGCTTCAAGGTCATGAGATTCTGTTCCCACTGAACGCATTTTCTCCACCACCAACACAAAAAAGCTTCACCGAAGAACTGCAGTAGTTTGCTCGATAATCCGTTCTTGTTAAAAAACGATCATACAGACGAATCATCAGTCTCTTTGAATGTATTTAATAAAACGGAGTTTACTCACTAACCGCTTAAAATTTAAAACCACATCACCGATAAAAAAAAGTTGGGGAAAAATTAAAGAATTAAACAACAGTGAGCGCGCGCAAACCAGCGTCATTTTGGCAGGAAAAACGTAATACCGTCGTCATTTTGCAAAAATACTGTCGTCCCAAAACACGTCGTCAACACGGTAGCAGTTTTGGCATTTTTTGATTAGGAAAAGCCGCTCAGGTACCAGCAATAAGAATAATTGAGCAACCTATGCTACTAACAAAGAGTAAGATTAATCGTCAGGGTTATAAATTTGTAAGTATTTTCGCTAAAAACGGACCGTCAAATCTCTTACTGGTTCACGTCCTCGTCGCAGAATCTACAAGGTCCCTAATGTGACGTATACGGTTGCCCATTACCTTAACAGGAAGAACTACTGATAGGGCTACCGTTACACGCCACAATTATTCAAGATGGTGGCGCACCGGAAATTTGAAAACAAAAACAAGCGACTATAAAGTTGATTGTAAACATTATGTTCTATGGCTTTAAGTTATCTTTTGTTGAAATAACGGCTCCCTTTAATTTCCGTCTTCATGAAATGCATTTATGATGCCCCTCATCACTCCGGAGCCAATAAATAACGAATTATTTCTACTGCCTGTACAATAAATTAAACACTGCCTAAAGGTCTTGATTGTTATCGAAGGGTGCGTTCGATTGAAAGACCATATTCCGGGAAAAATATACGTAAAGTGATGATTTCAAACGGCATGTTTTGGCGTTTTAAAGCAACAAGGATAATAAAGATATATTTAAAATAGCATTTCAGCAGGAGTTTGACAATTTTAATGTGAATCTCCTTAAAAACGAAGGATTTCTACCTCCTATTCGAGAATACAGTCAATCGAACGCGCCCTAACTATGACCTACTTCAATACTATTTTTAATGAATTTTGTGAATATATCAATATGTAACGGTTCTTATATGCGTAATTACAGTACTTTCACTTTCTCATAAAATCGTAAATCAAACAAGTCGATTTATCATGTTAAAGGTTAAGTAGTTGCTCCAGTCTCCAAACACAGAGTAGTGCTATGTGAACAGATACGATTGCCCGTTTTTATCCGGTGCCAAGATACGACTACGCGTACGGTTAAGACAACGCCACAAAATAGAGCGTTTTCACATGACGTCACGGCAGCCATGTTGGTGTTCCAAAACAAAGAAACGGCGGCCATGTTGGTGTTCCAAACTAATCCTCTGGAAATTGAATTCTATTTTTATGCAAATAGTTTCTTTTGTTTCATCAAATTAGCATTTATTTTAGTCACGTGAGTGAAAACGCTCTGTAGGAATATCATTGGTTAAAAGAGGAAAAAAAATCGTACCGCACGCATTTTAGCCCATTTTTGCGTTATTCTGCATAACAACGACGTCAAATCACCAAATTTGAGGTTCTGGCGACAACGTAGGCACACAAATGTGAACGTTTCATTTCCTATTTTTGCTCTGAAACCGCTGGTACATATTTAGTTTTAGGATAATTGTACGACGTTTTAGGAAAATTGCACGAAGTAAACGAGATGAAAAATTGCGAAGGCTTGGGATTGTGCAATGTTGTATTTTGAGGTGACGTTTTTCGTCGACGTCGCCGTCGTAGATCATAAAAGTCCCTACAGTCGTGGCACGGCATGCAAACGGAAGACCTTAAACAGCAATGACCAGAACCAGGTTGCTGACCAGCGGTTTTCGTTAAAACAATGGTTTTCTGGGGGTGCTTAGTCTCGCGGGCTCAGACAACCTTGGTTGTGGTCATTGTTATTTAAGGTTTTCCCATGCAAACGGGCATTTGTATCTTTCCGTTTCTTCACGGTTACGATTCGTAACCCTAGGGCCTATCCCGACAACACGCGATGGATGACCATAAATTTACATTATCAAATACAGTTCCAGAAAGAACGGAATGAAAGTTATTTGACTTGGGTGCTATCAGTCACTTGTATAACTTTTATGATCCGGTTCAAATGTGCCACAAATGCAAATGAGCGAAAACAATAGACTTTTCTCATTTGCATTAGATTCGGAACATGTGAAGTTCGACGTTTGACCTGGGCCTACAAGATTCATCTTTTCGCTCAAGATTTCCAGCCGGAACGGGCGTAATTGACACATTACGTAATACGTAATTAATGGCCGGAGCGGGCGTAATTAATACGTAATTAATGACTGAACAATGATCTGAGGCCTTGGTTTACATGGAAAAAATAGAGAAAAGTTACCCAGGCTAGGAGGGCCACCAGACTGCTAGCAATCCCTTCTACGTTCAATCGAGACAAACGACCGAGCAAGACTTGGGGACGAAGCGCAACCCCTACCGCTGCGTTTTCGTATGTCTGGAGAACCCCAGACGATCGGGGATTTTACTGTTTCCCGACCGTCCCATATTTTGCCGACCAATGAAAACTAAAAATCGCAGACATCCCCGATCCCAGATTCTGCGATGGTCGGAGATTATTCACAACATATGAAAAGTACGGGTCGTTAGTTCCCACCTCACAAATGAACAATGGCGTCTGTCACTGTTTATCAAGAGAGCTCTGAAGAATGTTATGGATTCCTCAGATCTCTCGCAGAAAAAGCAAGAAAAGGGAATGAAATATCTTTCATGAATTTCGTAAAGGAGTTTCCCTGTATATCAACCGTGCCTGTGCCCGCTAAACCTTGCACTGACAAGGGAAAGAACACAAATATATTGAGCGCTCCGCAGCAAAAGCTCATGTGGATCTATGTTGCTGTTGCATCAAGTTTTCCCGTGGAAACCAGGAGTATTGCGGCCAACATCTGGCGCTTTTTTCGATTTCTCGTTAACATCTGGGACGGTCTGGAAATAGTGAAATCCCCGATCGTGTGGGGTTTTGCCGACATACGAAAACTAGCCTTCCAGTCGATCTCAACCTAACTCCGAGGCTTTTTCTCCGAGTACTCTTGTTTTCTTCTCTCATCATAATCGACTCCCAGCTACAACTAGCTCGGGCATGTGCCTCGCATGGGTCTCCCAACAGTTCTCCCTCTCCCCTTCAGATGCAAAACAGAATAGACCAAACCGCCTAACTCAATGCTGTACCCAATTCAAACCCTTTGGGAATAAAACGTTTTGTTACAGGTACTTCCATGTCATTTAAATGTGACTGCTATATTATAATGCAAATACAATACACAAATAATCTTATCGGCGGGAGATTGTAATTGCGTACAACATTTGGTCTATTCCCATAAAATTGGGAAGATCTTCTTCCCCAAGCCTCCCACGACCATTTCTTCCAACTGCGTGACAAAACAAGATATCGACGACGTTTGCACGACGGCACCGGTAGATTGCATGACATGGTTACTGCGCATGCCTGTATGGGCACTTGCCGGAGTCGCAACAAAGACGACGAAGTTGGTGACGGCGATCTGTCGGCGTCTTGAAAATAGCAGGACGCGAGTGTCAAAGCTAAGTTTCTCTTGATGCCTCAGTTGTTTTTGCCAAATAAATCAAATATCACATACGCCTTTTTTTGTTTTTAAGCGAGGACGAAATTCGTCATCGCTTTATACTGGGAGGAGAGTATCGATTTGTGAAGATGTTTGTGAGGGGTGAAGCTATATCGAAGGCGTTGATCGAGGATCAACGATTGTAAGCTGCATGCTTTAGCAATACAGAAACAAACCTAAACATTCATTACAGCTAACCTTAGGCCTAAAAACTCTTGTTTAGGTCTAAGTGGGTCTTGTTAAGGTCTTGTCTGTCCGCCATGTTTCAGCCAGAGCTAATTTATGCGAAATTGTAAATGCGTAAACTACAGCGACGATTGGCCAACCGTAACCAAGGAAACGCTGTTTCCCGGGAAAGTGTTTCTAAAAATAACTAGGTCTATCAAAACGCCCGATCAAGAATTCAATTCGGAGAAAGGCTCCAACCGGTGGGCTCCTGACAGACGAAATTAAGAAAATGCTTCAAAAAAATAGTGGGTGAATTTTTCATAAATGAGGAATAAGCATTTTAATCTTGATGCGTTACCATGGTAATAGCCTAAAAGCATAATGACTGTCAAAGATATAAACCTTCGTGGTAGCACTTATCAGTGACCAAGTTTGAGCTTCCAGGCAAAAACTGCATAAACATGGAAGGAATGGACGTATAAGCAGCCATTCTGTTGGAATTTGACACTACCGAGGAAATGGTGAAATATTTGCAAAACTTTAGTAGAGATAGAGCTGACAATAAGAGAACTCTTCCAGCAGTTCAACATCAGCACCGCGCAAAACTCTTGCGATTACGATGATGATAATAATTTTGTATAAAGCTTGCTTCACATAGGTTGCAGCCAAGCACTACTCCTCTACAAATTAGGAACACTACAGATCAGGTCAAATCACATCATATCAAATCAAACTAAATGCTGCATGATTCTTGCCAAAAAAGGAGAATCCGAAAGGAAAGGAAAGGAAAGGAAAGGAACTTTACTTAAGTGTCTAGTTGTTCTAGCGCTGGAGTACTAATTGGGGACACTGTAAGGTGAAATTAACAATTACTGCGCCTTTCAATAACATGCGGACTCTTACATTCAAAGGTCAACTGACAAATGCGTTTTTCGCTACCGTCAATCAAATGTTCGGCGGCTCCTCCTAGCTTCCGACTATGTTGACTGAACTGGGCTCAATGATGTGATTTGATTACCGCGCACTCGACAGTAGTCGGAAGCTCGGAGGAGCCGCCGAACATTTGATTGATGATAGCGAAAAACGCATTTGTCGGTTGACCTCTGAATTCAAGAGTCCGCATGTTATTGAAAGGCGCAGTAACGCAAATCAAGTCAAATGTTGGTTTTTGAGGGGAGGGGAAAACCGGAGTACCCGGGGAAAACCCCTCGGTGCATGATAGAGAATCAACAAACTCAACCCACAAATGACGCCGAGTCTGGGAATCGAACCCGGGCCACATTGGTGGGAGGCGAGTACTCTCACCACTGCGCCAGAAACGGCGGGAAAATTTGCAGCATGCGCACGAACATCGTCGTCTTTCCTGCGAGTATCGTAAATTCAAATTTCTAAAGGATGGCGAGCGACACGGGATTATAACGTGACCCAACGAAGCCGTCGTGCGAACGTCGTCGATTCGTAAGCTCCCTATTGACTCAAAAAGCGCGCGTCTCGCATTCCCATACAAGGGAATGCCAGCAGTCTACAATCGTCACCCGCCAAACCAAGTTGCTGTCACCACAGGTGAGTCAACGTTTTCTACAATTCCTTTAAGAAGTCATTGAACCTTTTACACAAGAATTAAAACGTTGACTCGGCAAAAAGGCGACTCAGTACCGAGAATCACCGTCTGACCAGAGGCCCGTTTCTCGAAAGTCCCAAAAACTTTTCGGGCCCGAAAAGCCATTGGTGAAATTGTCAACCGCTTCTCTTGGAAGGCCGATCTTTTAACAAGTTTTCAAGATAACAAAAAGCAAACTGACCGTGAAGTTTGACGACTTAATCCTCTCCGTTCTTGAGATACAAAGGGAATTGTGACACCCGAAAATGGCCCGTAAAGTTTCGGGACTTTCGAGAAACAAGCCCCAGAGCCAAATCTTTAAAGGGGCTGTGTCACGAAATTGAGCCAAATTCAGTGACTGGAAAGTGGCAACCAAATCAAGCGAAACATAAAAATAACTACTTAGAACATTGAAGAAAGGTTTGAATAAAACAGCAAATACAAAAGGAGGTAGGGATGGGCAAAATTGCAATTGGGGATTTTGAAATCTATTCAGCCTAACAGTTAACTAACTATGTATGCTCGACAGGCATTGTTTTGGTCGCGAATCTTTGATTTATGTTGTTTATATGGGTAATCAGATGGTACATAATTTCACGCCCGTTTTTTCATGGGTGACAAATTACTCCTTAACATTCAAACCTGGAGCCGGTTGCTCGAAGACTGGTTAGCGCTAACCGTTGGTTAAGAGGTATCAGAACCTATAGGTTTCCATGGTATTTAACGCCGGTTATCGCTAACCATGCTTCGAGCAACCGGCCCCTGGACGTTATTTTGGCATTGCAGGAAAAAAAGTTGCCATGGCAACATTGTAAATTTCGCGCCAAAAGTAAGGAGTAAATTGTCACCCATGTTATTACAAAATAATTTATAGCTTAAGTAGAGGGCGAGTAATTGGAAAAACTAAGCAAAATCAACTGCAGTGCCTTGACACAGCCACTTGAACACTTCAATACGTCTACCTTATTACCTGGGGCAACATTCCTCCCAATAAGCAGGGTCTCAGGAGCTTTTCAGGGCAAACAAAACAAAGGATTGATAAACACCATCGCTGGGCTACTGGTCACTGAGGGTAGGACTTCAATGAGCCCGGGAAATTCCGAACTGACAGTCTGGCCCCACCCTTCCTCAATTCCTCCTCTGCACTGGTATTGGCCTGTGTACAGCCGGTCGCTCTCCTCAAAAAAAATTCGCGAGGAGCGACTGTGATTTACAATACAATACTTTATTGACACTCCTCTTTCGGGGCTTTTCAGTTGTGCGCTTGGAAACCTGAATACGAGTTTTCAAGTGATTACTAAGGTAGCACGAAGCACGTCCAGTCATACATTTAAACTTTAAAACGGCGTCGCGAAAGTGAAACCTTGTTAAACAGGCAACCAGCGCAACTCTTTCAGAGCTGGCGTAACATGATCGAATTTCCTTGTACCTGTGACGATGCGCGCGGCAAAGTTTTGGACCAATTGCAATTTAGGGATATTATTTCCTGAGGTGCTAGACCATACAGATGAGAGGTAAAACAGCTTAGTGAATACTAAAGCATTAATAACTATTAAAAGCAGGTCGCGATTAAACGCATATTTGACGCAACTTATCCGACTAAGACTCGACATACAGGATGAAACATTTTACACTTTTTAAAGTATGAGTTTCAACAGCGAGGTTTGGATCCAGTGTAACCCCGAGGTCCTTAGCGAATGATGCTGGCGTAAGTTCTTTCCCCATTAGAGTTATTTTAAAATCGGGAACTTTTGCAGTCAGTTTTCTACTTCCGAACACCATAAGCTTCGTTTTTTCCGGATTTAAAAAAAGAAAATTATCACAACACTAGTTGCGTATAAGGAAAAGATCGTTATTTACCGTTGATATCGTGTTCCGTAATAATTTTGCACAAATTATTGAGTGATCTACGCTAACCAAAACTTGCGTAGCTTACATTCTTTGCGATGAACTCTTTAGAAAGACAAGCCTTCAACCCGGGGGTACGGAAAGACCCCGATCTTCAAAGCAGCCCGAATTATTGTCGATGAGCTGTTATTTCCCTCCATATCTACAAATGTCAAAGGATGCTCTCAAATCTCCCAACGCTGGTCCGAGCAAGACGTTGGGACTACAATGACTGGTAAGGGAAGAGCGGAAGGCTTTTTCCAGTCAGCCATCTTTGGAATCGTGCTATTCACCTCGTGAAGGCACGTCACGAGAGCCCTTCGCTTCTACAAATGTACGTAGAATCGATTTCCACTCACACTCCATAGATAATAAGTTCTCTAGTACTTTAAAAGTATTGCCCCTTCGACCATCAACAAGATTTTTATCCGTACTTTTTACCATGCACAAACCACTATGTACACACGAACTCATCGTAGGATCTTTCACGGTGTTGTTGATGTAAACGAAACATATTGTTTTGAGAAAAAAAAGCCGAAATAAAACCAAAATTTAAAAAAAAGCCAATCAAAGCTCGTTGTATCAATGATGTAATGATCGGGGTAATAATTAATCAAATCATTTTCCACACATTCCTGGAAAAATCACGTGGTATTGGATTACGATTATCGACGGTAAATCACAGGCGCTCCTCTCCAATTTGTTTTTCGGAGAGCGGGCGGCTGCACACAGGCTACACTGGTATTGGTCCAACGAAAGCCAATCGTTGCTTAATATAGGCAGAATCACCGCAAGTAAGACTCGTTTGCCCTACTGTACACACTAAACGCCATCAGGTCACTCCAGAGGAAACCGAACAAGTCATCGTTAAAGAGAACAAATACACCTGGAGTCATCCGAGGGGAAAGGAATCCGTGGCTGGCAATCTGCCCAGCACCATGGTATCTAATGACAGAAGATTGATAACCAGGTTTAAAAGAAAACCAAATATTACCTACGATTAGTAGATCATCTCATCGGTGCTGCCTTTCTCAAACAATCTCATCTGACTGAAACGTCAAATTCCAAGGTATGCAGCCAGAACGGATGCATGTTCGAGAGGTACACTTGCACAGCACCATTTCTTCCCCCCCCCCCCCCCCCCACCCTCCACCGTAAAAAATAAAATAAAACATCCCCTCAACTCATGCAGAGCTGTCTAGTTGAAGCAAGCGGTTCTAAAGAAAGCAAGTTATTGTTAAAACTAAAGCTATAGTTCTTGGCACGACAATGAAAACAAATTAAGGTAGAATTTGGAAAAAAAGGTGCGCCCGTCACTGAAGTGAACCCAATAATGAAGGTGAAAAGGCAATAATTGATTAAGGGTTTCTGTCAGGTAGAATCTCACCGTACTGGCCTATCGAATGACTATGGGGACAATGTATATGTTTTTGTTAGCCAACAAGAAAGAAGGCGTCCTGTAACCGGTCGCCTTGCCCATACGTTCGAGGTAATTTCGCCTACACATTACGTTAATTCAATTAAAAGTAACTTCAAATGTGTAGGAGAGTTAACTTAATTTGTGTGCGAATTAACTTCGAATGTATTCCCGAGTGAACTTCAGTGTGGGCGAGTCAACCGTTGGGTGAAGTGACCGAAATTCCGGGAAGGGGGATTGTGTATGAAACAACCTTGGGTGAGTCAGTTAAAATCAGCCGCATTAACTCCGATGAACAGTGCACCGGTAGCATTTAAAAGGAAGACACTAGACAGGAGCGTCGAGACTTTGGGTCTTTGAATCGTAACTTTGTAAGCTACATTCAAGTACATTTTGCCATGGGAGATATGGACCACTGTAAATCACGTTCCCACCGTGCAAATAACATAATACTCCAAAGTCAAACGCGAATGCTCAAGTTACAAGTAATTCTATACTTCCGCATTTTTGCCTGGGCGACCTAAAATTTGTCCGGGCAAGTATATCATAAGACGTCCCGGCTGACGACTTTGATAAACAATGAATATGTGTCCCTGCGGATATAACAATGAGATTTGCACTGTGCATGATAAACGTCACCAAGTGTCCAATATTCCTTTATCTTAACTTAACATCACGTAAGTCAAATGATGATGATAAAACGCTGGCGTTAAACGCTACAAAGTGTTCCCCTTATACCACCTCTCAAGAAGTCATAAACTTATCCCAACTCTTCCTTTTTCACAACCCGAACTTGAGACTTCACACTTAGGGAAGTAAATGAGTAGTTATCCGTTTTGTGGGTAGGGTCGTACCTCTTGTTGAACACTATATTTCATTGGCTGTATAGTGTCGTACTTTTTATTGTTTTCTGTGCTAAATCCATTGTTATCTTTGTTCGTTCTATCCTGAAACCCGTTCAATGCGGTACGACTGGGCCCCATTTTGTGTGTTCTTTCATAAGGCCCATGTATCTCTAATATGCTTTAATTCTGCAGTAGTAAAGCTGATATCATTTCGGTACTTCAGGAGTGTCTGTTCTTGTCATGTATTATTCATTGTATCTGCTGTTTAGTCTGGCTGTTTCGGTTGAGGAGTCAATAGCCCCATCACAGAGCTGATAGAGAGTTTCAGTCGAGTGTCGTAAAACCAAAACCAAAGTAATTACTTTGGTCAATCAAAAAGGACGGAGACAATCCAGTAAACCAATCAAAACTCAAAGTAATTAGCCAGGTTTTAGACTGGCCAGTTCTAACAATTGGAAAGCGCCCTAAAACTTAAAGAAACACTTCGTGTTGGATATCAAAATTGGGCAGACATCTAATTTGGTGCAGTTGTGGACATAAGTGGACAACTCATAAATGATGATTCAACAGAGAGATTTAACATCACGTTGACAGCAAAAAGCAAACAGCAAACGACAAACGCCAGAATGGAATTTGCGTTTTGCCTAAAATCAACGAAGCTTGTTTAATTTTAGAAGTTAGAGAATTTTTTTTTTAGAAGTTAGAAAAAGAGAATTTTTATGCTTTCGTGCCAAGCAGCCGCTTGCCATTGGTTGTATCACGCAAACGCGATAAAAAAATCTCTCCAACAACTGTTGCATCGCACCTGACAACTACACCAATATAAAGAACAAATGACTCATACTTTGATTGATAAAAGGGTGGGAAGTCAGTAAATCTTGCTTCAATGACATTAGGCAGCTCAAAGGGCCGTTGTTGCCCCGCAGACACTGGTAACTCTTCACTGACTGGCCTTCTCAGGTCAACTTCAAAGGTTAACTTTCCTTCTGGAACATTAGGGTCTCCCTGTTGACAAGGAAGCAGAGGGTTAATGGGTCACCTGTACTCAAACGATAATCTGCACTGACAAACTTTAAAGCCCATTGTGGCCTTATGTTTAAGAAACAGTGGCTTGTGATCAAACAGGGCAGAAGCTGGTTTACCATCAATTCTTCATCATCATCATCATATCTTTGTTTACCCTCGGATTTTAGAGTGGCTTGGTGTAGCTACAATTTCTAAGTGTTTACAAGAGAAAATGAGGGGACAGAGAGGGAGGCTCCCGGTGCAGCCCTTGGGATATGTCATGTCTACGAAAGTTATGTTTAGACGAGCGGAAGTCTTTGTTCTAGCGGAAGCCCCTTCCGAGACGTCCGCATGCAGGCCAACTTCGGTCTGATGTTTGAAAGAAAAGCAAAGACTTCATGTAATGGCGGACGAAGTGGACTTAACTTTTGTCGATGAAAACGACTTTCAGAAACGCGGAAAATGTTTTTTTTGGTCTGTTAATTCCAGCTGGGAAATAAGCTCCACTATTTCTGTGGACACGAGTGACTCGCTGGCTGACATCAGTGAATTAAACGGAGAGTGCATAGTGCATATGTCTATTTTGCGAATAGTGTGTGGTTTCTTTTACATCCCACAGGATTATGAACATTGAAGCTAAGGGTTGTGAGACATGGCCTACGGAGTAGACTAGAGAGTTCAACCATTTGCAGATGTCATTACAAAGGAAGCATTTTCTCCTCAGTTATTTAAAGACCTTGAGTGGCGGTCCGGCCGCAGTTTTAATTTCGTGACTTCCCGCAAAGTGGTCAAATGCTCAACCAACTGCGCCAACCGGTCAGCGGGTTTCTTTAGTTACCAGCCCTCGCTTAAACTCAAGCACAACCCTTGTAACTTTGCTCTGCAGCCCCAAACCCAATAGAGAGAGAAAGTAAGGACAACTTGTCCAAAAAGAATCTACCACTGTGACTTTGTCACTATAAGAAGTTTAGTGCGAAAAATGTACGTACTGTAATCTTTATGCCAAGTATTTTGTCCTCAGCAGAACTGAAAGTGACCATTACTAGTTCCACACCATGACTGCTGTATGTGCCCTAGAGAAAGTTAAAGGGAACCTCCACTAAAACAACAAAATAACTTTAAACCACAGAAGATAATGTTTACAATTGGAATTGCTCAATCTTTTTCCAATGAAAGCGTTTGTATTCGAGAAAAAGAAATTCCAAAAACGCTTATTTTGGCTTTCAAATTTCCCGGGCGCCGCCATCTTGAATAATTGTGACGTAACTTGGTTGCCCTATTGTTCTGATACAAAGAGCGATTGTTCTGGAACAATAGGGCAACCAAGTTACGTCACAATTATTCAAGATGGCGGCGCCCGGGAAATTTGAAAGCCAAAATAAGCGTTTTTGGAATTTATTTTAATCGAATACAAACTCTTTCATTGGAAAAAGATTCAGCAATTCCAATTGTAAACATTATGTTCTGTGGTTTAAAGTTATTTTGTTGTTTTAGTGGAGGTTCCCTTTAAAGAAATGAATGCAATGAATACAGAATAATTCCCTTAAATTAATGTAAGCACCTATTCCATTCTAATCGTCCAGTTCAACCATTGCAAAGTTTACAATGTCATACTCCAAGAAAGCAAACGTAAACTGAGTTACCATCTTTTCTGTATGACCTGAGAGCCCAAAAGACGACAGACAATAAATAGGTACCTTAAATATGCCAGGTTTTATCACAAGTTCCTCATCAGTCTGCTGCGGAAGTTCTAGTGCTTCAAAGTCAATCGGCATTCTGTGAAAAATGAGAGATTCTTTTCCTTTCTCTTTTCCAAGTTTTCAACAAGACGTTCATCTCGTCAACCAGGGGGTAATAATATTCACCGAAGTGGAGGTGGCTAGTGGTGGATATTTACTGAGCCCCAAATAATAACTATTCTTATTGCTACAATAATTATAATGATAATAGCAAACTACTCTGTGCAACATCATTGTCATCAGTCAAACTAAACTGTACACCAAGATTATCCATGCCACTTTTGTCATGGGACCTCTAACTGCACAAATTCTCCAAGTATGTAAAAGTGGTCATACCAGTTATCATGTCAGTTCGAAGAAGTAATTTCTATTAGTACATACTAAAACAGTGGATAGCGTTGAACGCGCTGGCTGATTGGCTGCTCAAACTCCAGATATCCATTGCTATTCACCTCCGAGCAATTCGCGCGGAGTTTTTTGCGCCCAAAATTGTTGTAATCTTTGCAGGAATAAATGAGTTTAAATCATTCTTTTGTGCTATATTATCTCACTGTTTTAGTATATACTAAAACAACTATTCATCTCAGTGTCGGTGGCCGTGGTGGATCCACCATAAGCCACCTTCCCTTTTGACGAATACTTAACATTAGTATTATCATCATTATTGCTTGTTTCACGTGGTCCTCTGAGGGGATGGATTGTTTTCATTGGTCATGTCTTCCAAATAGATGCTCATTCTGCAAAGACCAAGATTGTTTTTCTGTGACCAACCTTATCATTTCCTGAATCCTTTTATGATACGTCACTAGTTTTTCTTGCATTAACTTCTTTTCAATACAAGAGGCTACGGGTAGCCTACACTATGTTAAAAGGATTTTTCCTTTAAAGTTCACAGTATTTCTGTGTTCTTCGTAGGTTACAGTATCTTGGTTAATATCCAGTTTCAATTCCGTAGTCCAAAGTCCTATGTCCACAGTCCACATTCTGTGACGCAATGATGGGGTTTTTGTGCCATCGATAGTCGTTTACATTTAAAACTGTTGTTAATGGAATTGATTCCAATCAAAACCAGTAAACGGATGCTTTACAAGCTACGACAGTATTTAAAAATATTTAATACTTTTTTTAAAATAATACTGGGAGAATTATAAAAATATGAAATTAGTCTGTTAAGCATGCGATGTTGTTGCTGTTACTAGCTTGCTTTAGAAGAAGCTTAGCCAAATGTTTCTCTGTTGGCGATCAGTGTTCATGATAAAATTGATAAAAAAGGGTTTAAAACTATACTAAAAAAGTTAAGAAAGTTCTCCCAAATTTTCGCACTGGAACTGATCAGTTTAAACCCTTTCTTATCAAGCTTAGAAAAGTATGTTATTTGGATGCCAGTTTTAAATGCAGTTGCTCCAGCTTCAAATTGTACCCTCACGACAAGGTGGATTTGTTTTCTGGATGCTGACCTGTGCATTGAGTGCATGTTGACATATTTCATAAGGACCAGTTGAATCATGTGAGGTTGGTAAAACAACAGATTTTCATTGTCGTACTCGTCCTTCATCCACCTTCTAAGAAACTGCATTCCCTGTTTAAAAAAAACAAAAGATTAGGAAGGTCCCCAACAAAAATTATTCCAAGGAAAAATTGATCACTAAGCATTTGGTTTCCTAAACTTACAAATAAATAAAGAAAAAAATAACAAAAATGATAATAATGACGATGATGATGATATATTAGGAGGAGGAGTAGAAGAAGAACAAGAAGAAGAAGATTGGAAATTGATGAGGAGAAAACTGCCATAATCTGGTGGAAGAGGGGGTTTTTCACCACTGCTCCACCGTCTGCTCCCTGTGATGCTTTCGTTTTATCAGAAAATCATATTTTTACAAGACGAGATTTTAATGGTTGCTTTTGATACATAAATTTCGTGAAGGTACACTTGGGCTTCACTGTCATTCAGACACAGGTTTCAGTTTACAAAAGTAAAACTTGTCCATAGTGAATTTGGCGAGCCTTTCTCACTTTATCATGGTGAGCATTAATGCTGGTTTGTTGGGTTGCAGAAGGGGTTTGGCATGAATGCAAAAGTTTGCCTTTTTAACATCCCCATTTAACCCATTGATTCCTAGGAGTGGGACTCAATAGATTTTACTCTAAGACCAGACGATTTTAGTCGTCAATGGGGACAGTCCAGAGTGGTTCAGGTGTCAACGGGTTAACCATTATGTCATATTACCTTTTACTACACTCACTGATTTACTAGCAAATAATATGCACAGGCAGGCTAAACTCAAAGAATGAACAAGACAAAACACATCCAAATACGTCAAGAGGTTTGGAAAGAAAAATAGTAAGCTTGCAAATGCAAATGTATTTCAAGTTGTCGCTTCTTTCTTTTGGGCAGAGAGAAAAAAGGAAAGGAAAGAAACTAAAAGTGTCTATTCTGCTAGTGCTGGAGTACTAATACAATACAATACATACTCAATTGACCAATCTCCATAGGGGCTTTTCAGGGTCAATGACACACAATCAACAAAACAACAGAACAGAACAGAAACAACAAGAACTGTTAAAAATCCCAACTGGCCAGAGGCAAGCTAGTTGGCTATTTACAAGTGGAGCTGAGAAGTTGAACCAGGGACTACCAAGATCAAATTCAACTTGCGGTCAGAACAGGTCTTGAACCCAGGATCTCCAGGTCCCTCACAAATGCCCTAACCACCGGGCCACACTGCTTCCTGAATAACAAAATTAATCACTATTGGGGACACTGTAAGCTGAAATCAACAAATTACTGCAAATCAAATCAAATGTTGGTTTTTGAGGAGAAGGGAAAACCAGAGTACCCCGATAAAAACCTCTTGGTGCAGAGTAGAGAACCAAAAAACTCAACCCACATAATTATGATGTCGAGTCTGGGAATCAAACCCATGCCACATTGGTGGGAGGTAAGTGCTCTCACCACTGCACCATCCCTGCACCCTCATTAAGCGACAGCTGGAAATATATGAGAACAAATATCAAGGGAAAAAATGTGGTTTTAAATTGATTCTTTTACTTTTTCCAGTGATCAAATGTAATGGAGAAATGAAAAGTTTACAAACCTTTTCTCTGTCGCGAGGAAATTCATGTCTTTCTTGGTTACTGCACTGCAAATAAAACCTGACAACTTTCTTTCCGTCATTCTTTTCTTTCTGCAATCAAGAAAACATCAGTGTCATCCAAAGAGACTGAAACAAAATTGATTTCTTTATTTATTTTAACAAAAAAAACCGCAAAGTGACAACTACTAACCCTTTTATTTTGAAAGAGCAAAGGTGAAAGCTATTCACAAAGTTGCAACTTTTCCAGATATATTTTAGTCATGAAGTGAAAACGTTCAGTCGCAAATGTGATGGCCACAATTTCAAGCCCTGAGTGAATGACGAATATTAATAGAGAAATTGCATAATGATTACTGTAAGTGTAGCTTCCATTTCTTGTTAAATTCATTTACTCTGTTGCTCTTTGGCCCTATATACATTTTTCTACCTCACAATTAATTTTGACCTTAGCCTTGAAGGCTACTATAATAATTATATTCTGCAGCACCACATGTGGATTTTAGCAAGCAACAGTAAATAATTAAGTAAGGGGTAGCTTGTAGGTAACTATGCCCAGTATGACATATCTTGCAAAGAAAGAAGATGAAATTCCTTTTGGAGATGTTACTTGTAACCAATGATGGCCTTGATGAGGCTACATGTATTTCAGCCTACATTTTTCCCAAAAAGCGGCTCATTTAAAGCGGCAGCACTCTTAAAGCGGCCCCACTGCCACTCTTAGAAGGCAATGGGTTTTAAAAGTGGATATAGAGGTGGTCAAAGGGGACATAACTTTTGAGTGGATATAGAGGTGGGTAACCCAATGACTCTTGAACTGCCCTCCATTGATGAGCAAAATCGTCTGTCATCATTAGACAGAGTAAAATCTCACTACTAGGAGGCAATGGGTAATAAAGGGGACATAGCTTTTGAGTGAATATAATAACATGTCATAATAATAGTATACTCTAAATTCAACTGACTGGCTGTTAAAATGAAAATGATAATCCTTACTGGAAGAGCTACATGTGATAAACAAGTGACAACTGTAGATGAAAATATGAAGTTGATGACAATATGCCATGGCAATTTATTATTATTTAGTGAGTGATGCTAAAGTATGGTATGTGGTTATGTAACGCACACCACCCGTTGTCTCCAATGATGAAACTGAAACCTACATGAAGGGTTGCATAGTGAGGTGTGTCATCCCAACTGGTGTAGCACAGCACCACTGGTTTTCCCTCTTCTATTCTTATAGAAAATATACGCCTGCCTCTTAACGGACTTGTGATGTTAGGATCCAAGGGCGCACGACAGTCAAAAGCCTCAATACCACCTTGCACAATCTGCAGAAAGTTAAAAATTAAAACTAAAATAGGTGACACATGATAAGATAGCAAGGAATCCCAAACTACTTTGTCAATAATAATCCCTATGTTGAGGTCTTAAGCTAACACAGAGACATACGTAGTCAAATAAAACCTTAGTTTTTGAGGAGAGGAAAGAGGACAAAAAGCTCAGTAAACAGAAAGGAAAATCAAACAATAATTATTACAACTTGTACCCTCAAATGACAGTGAATCTGGGACACGTGGGTGGAAGGAATTGGCTCTCACAATTACGTCAACCCCACAATAAATAAATTATTGGTCCAAATCTCAAAGGTTTTTTTCTTGTAAAAATTAAGTTTGTTCAGAAGCGAACAACCATTTCATCTGTATACACTGAAAATAATACACACTTCTCAAAATCGATACCCTACTGAAGCTTTTCATTTTCCAATAATTAATTAAAACACCAAGGAAATACCAAATAAAGGATACAGATATAAATACTTTGTTGTAATACTGGTCACATGTGACATATTAGTGTCGCTTGATTGTAACAAGTAAGTATAAAGACGACCCTTTCGCATTTTATCTTTTGCCCTGACAAAAGAAAACAGCACCACCGTCCTGTAAATTATCAAGGTTGATCTTACCTTAACATAAACTAACCCACCATACGGATTAACATCACACTTCCAAACACCAAGAAGATAACCATATTTATGCAGCACTGAAATAGTAAACAAAAACATCAAAGTGAAAGCTATCTTCACCAGGCAAGACTTCTTAATTATTTCCACTTTTCAGGAAACAGGAAATTAATTTTGTCTAGTATTTATTTGGGACAACCGCCGACCGGTTGACTCAAACAAGAACATCAAGAGCCATCAACAGGTGGAAATCGTATTTACAGTCACTGTGATGGCATACAAAGTAACAGAAAAAGGTCTTGTTGAAATTACATGCTTTTAATTTTTCATCTCCTGCTCCAAGCTGATAGGTTATTTCACAGCTTCACAGTAGCCATATTGGTATACCTTTAACATTGAAACAGCCATGTTGCTGTTCATGTACCTACCAATCTTTTGGGTATATCAAGTTCCATTTGTTTTAGTAACTCGATATGACAGCTAATCATGTCATGAAATTAAAAGATAATTTTTCAAATGCTGAGTTGTTGTTGTTTTTTGGACATTCTAGTAGTTTTGTGGTTCGGACAAATAAAAGAAACATTACACTTGTCCCTTCAGAAAAGTGAATTGAAAATAAAGTTTCCTGCCCTGGGAATGTCATTCTGCCCCTCCAATAAAATCCTTAAAGACTGCCCCTGTGACCAAAAAATCAATTCATATTTTTCTTTGGATTTCAAAACTGTGTTAACAAAACACTAAGTGACCCACGTTTTAAGCCTTGATTTCAAAAAGACACCTCTTTATTTTAACTGCAATTTTCCTATTTAATGGTCCGCCATTACTAACATTATGTTCTTGAGAGAGCTGGATCAAGGAGAAAATGACGTCAAAGGCTCACTAGTTTAAGAATGCAATACGTGTGTACGCCGCAGAATTAATATGCAGCACGGGGGTTTTGGGCTTTCAGACTTTTAAACTCACGCTTTGCATATATAATAAGCTGCGTTCACACACTGAAATTTTAAGCTAGTGAGCCTCTGACGTCACTTTTCCCTGGATCCAACCGTCTGAGGTCCAATCGGTCAGTTTTGAATGTGAGTAATGGCAGACCGTGAAATCCAAAACTTAAACTCAAAGTAAACGGCCTTTGGATAAAAATCAAAGCTCAAAATTTTGCCAGTCAGGTGTTAAGCAAACACACTTTCAAAATCTGAAGGAAAAAAGGAAGTGGTTTTTTTTATCACAGGGGCACTTTAACTTTTCCCCATCTAAGAGTGAGACTCACAGATTTTACTGTCTAATGCCAGACAATTCTAGGTGTACTCATCAATTGGGGCCGCTTTAAGTGTGAATGGGTTAAGGGGGGGTGTCTCTTAACTACCGGTAACGAGCTGTTTTCTATGGACCCCTTCAAATGATCATTTCTCGAGTCCCTTTAACTCTACAGTTATAATTTTTTTCCACGTGTGTTCTATTGAACATTTGTTTGTCTGGTTTGACTCACTACCATATTTAGTAAATCACATGACCAATACAGAAAATGCCTAGAAACTCAGCAAGTTCACTATATTTTTCACAAATTTTTAACACAAC
>OX421447.1:43184110-43189110 GCA_949126865.1 Montipora capitata | reverse complement strand
TTATTACCTTGTAATGTCCCATCCCATTTTGAGGTTTTTTAGTTTTCTAAGCTTTGGTAATAAATTCAGTTTAAACATAACAAAACACGCTCTTGAGTAGAATTCACTCGTTTCTTCTTTATATAGTCTGCAAAAAAACCAACTGCAAATTGTTCTGACGGACGTTTTCCTGCATGCCATGCACGTCTTGCAGTTGCACTAGGCAAACGTTTATTGCACACACTATTAGAGGAAGGACTGAAGATGTTGTCTCTGTTTCATAATTCGTCTTCTTTTCAGTCTAATCTGATGCCAGGTCAAAACATTTTTTGGCCTTACATTTGCACCAAAAAGTACCATAAAAGCCAGGAGTTAACAGTAAAAGACAAGCCAAAAGACAGGTGAAGAAAAATATAACACACTTTTTATATATAACTCTGAATCGAATGACTCATCAAAAGATTAATGACAATCGATCATAAAAGCAAGAAAATTTCTGCAGTCTCTGACTTTTATGAATCAAGGGAAAGGTCATGATGTTCTGTCAAAAGGAAGAAATAATTGATCACATGCTAGGCAACCATAAAGGTGAACAGGATCACCTTGTGTCAACTGAATGAACTACAGGAAAGAATGTTAAGCGTTCGTCGTTTTCAGAGTAAAACAACATACTTTTTAGCCAATAAACTTCCGTCTAACTTCCGTTTAACTTTGTTGCAATATTTAATGAATATTTACATTTCATCTAGCGGGTCTGGAAGCCTTGTTTGTCGGGTCCTGAGAAACGTACCTATTTTGACTTCAGGGTGAACTATTTACACAATCATGAGGTTGAGAGGCCATGTAATGGAAAATCTTAACATCAATGAGATACAAAAACAGACTTGCGAATTATCGCAAATCACACTGCTGACAAGCACAAAAGCAAAAGAAATGGTTAATAAATATAAGTTTTTACTATATGAATGTTTTTTGGTTACAGTAAAGTGATATATTGTTGAAAAGTCTCTTTGATAAAGGAGCTATGTCACGCAAATGATGTAATTTCATGACACTCAAAATTCGCAAAAGCATGAGTAATGTACACAATTTTCCCACTAGTACAATGGAACCTCATTAATATGACCACCCTCGGCCATGGAAAATTGGTGGTATTAACGGGGTGGTCGTATTAACGAGGTAGGGTCACATTATGATGCAACATGCTTCAAACATGTACTGCACATGATTAGCTTTAATTCCATTTGAAATCAACCTTTTTACAGTTATTTTTCAACCTTACAACCGCAATTAATTGCAACTGAACAAAACCGAGTACATGTCATGTTAGATGAAAAAGCATTGACTTCTTTCAGTTCCTAAACAGATCTCAGCAGGATGTGGCCTCTTGTGAAATGTCCCCAAGAACCGTTCATTAAATTGTGGCTTACAGCATGTTACACATTAGCAAGTCAAACGGTTTTAACAAAACCTTTTTTGCTTAAGCCAATCACTTTGTACACAATCAATAACTTTTGTGAGATGTTCGCAGTTTTCATATTGCCCCCTGCCTCTCGAAAATTCAAAACATCTTGCAAGCTAGACATCACTTCCGTATATATGCAAAATTATTTTGGGCATGATATTTGCCCGAGGTGAAGATCGATTTCATCCTCACTCGCCCATCTTTGACCAGCATCATTTGTTCCTCTCCTCGTTCATGCAAGACTTCTCAAAAGAACGCATCCTCCCAGTCGTCTGGGAGTTCAAGGAAAACTGGTGGATCAAAATTGCCATCAAAAGTTTTTTCATTGAGACTGCAGTCAATTAACCAGTCAACTTACTGGTCAATTTAACCGGTCGTATTAACGGCATAATTTTATAAAGAAAATAATGACTGAGGACTCCAAAAGGTGGTCGTTGGTCGTAGTAACAAGGTGGTCAGATTAACAAGGTTTTCAGATAAGAGAATGCGTGGGCTTTTGTTCGGGCCATAAAAAAGTGGTTGTATTAATGGGGTGTTTGTAAGGCGGGGTTCCACTGTAAGTTGTAGCAATAATTAACAATTATTCGCCAAAGGCGAAGTGATTATCGGTGAATATTCACCGAGACGAAGTCGAGGTGAATATTCACCGATAATCACTGAGCCTGAATAAATATAAATACACATGTGATTATTTCAAAAAAGAGAAAAAAAAAATTTCAACACGAAATCATCTTCACTTACAGTGGCAAAACGACTACTGGCAGTCATTTTGTCCGTCGAGGTGATTATCGGCTAATAATCCGAGATAGCGAGCCAATGAGAGCGCGCGATTTTGTATAATCACTTGTGTATCTATACTAAACTGGATTAACCAGGAAGTTAAAGAAATGTTGTTGGCTACCCAATTAAACTTCATTTTACACTATAATGACAAAACAGATATTTTTCTGAGGTTAAAAACTTGGCTACCTATTACTCATGTCAGAAAGAAAAAATTCCTGTCTCCTCGCATATCACATTTCAACGTACATATGCAAATTTGTAAAGCTCGAATATTACACAACATGATGAACTCATAAAGGCCACCTTTTCCAGTGAAACATTATTTTATTGAAACAAACAACATATTTTCTATTAGAGGCAAAAGGCCCTTCCTATTTTATTGTGTGCATGAAGACAAGAAACCCAACCCTGTCAAATTACTATATGCAACAAATAAATTTCAAGATCAAACCCTTTCCTGAAGAACTTTTTCCTTGAATAATGAAGCACTAAATAGACGACAAGCTTTCTTTCAAATAATTCTTCGTTGTTACGTTTCCAATTATTTTTTACCTGAAGATTGTGCAGAGTTGAGTACAAATAAATAAAAATAGCCAGACAACAGAGATCACAGATCCAGTAAAGGTCTTCGATTCCTTCTCTGTCCTTGCTGAGCCCTTCTTTGTTGAAGTTACCAGAGAATTTTCCATTTGGTTTCAGTGCTGTACATAACACCACATTTGGTAAAATATTAGAAATACAGCTCACTTTGATTACAGCTGGACGAGCGAAAGATTGTTGTCGAAGTCCATTACTAGTCCCTTTTAAGACTCCAGATATTTATTTTCCACCACCTATCTTGTTTATCCAATTGACGTTCCATTCTTGAGCTCCATAACGATATATTTTGTTAAAGATCGCATTTAACATGTGCATTGTAAGTAATTTAATTATATGGAAATGTTAGGTATACACATTTAAGTTAGCTTGGGTGAGTATTGAAAGTAAACGTATATTAGTAGCGTAAGTATCGCCTGTGATTTGTATTGTGAATCATGTTTCTTTTGTGTTGTGTTTGGGGTCTGTCGGCAAAATTTTTAAAACTGCATGGGAGCCAATTCAGAACTACCTTAAATTTTTTGAAAATTTAAGGTAGCTCTAAATTGGCTCCCATGAATTAGCCAATACAACAGTACAACAGTGGTACAACAGTGGTACAACAGTGAGTTAGTTGATTAAGTTTTTTAAAACTTAATCGACTAACTCACTGTTGTACCCAATTCAAACCCTTTGGGAACAAGAGGCTTTGGGTAGCCTACACTTTATTCGAAGGATTTTTAGCTGACTTCCTTTAAGTTCACAGTACTTACGATATCTGTTACCGAGTCATATGACAACCAGATATTGCATTGCGATTGCCTCTGAAGGAAGAGATACATGTACCGACTTGTACTGCCTTATACAAGACAAAGAAATCTTATGCAGGCGCAGCCCGAGTGGGACCCGAAAAAGAAAAAAGGCCAAAGTCCAAAAACAGAGTCAAAAACTACACTTTGTTCTTCAAACAAAATAATAAAACATTTTGTTCCAGGTATTTCCATATGATTTAAATGAAAATGCTTCATCATAATAATGCAAATACAATACCCAAAGCAAATTGGGTACTAGCAGATTTGGTCAATTACTATAATTCTACAACAAAGAATTAACAAAGAGTTCATTTTTGAGATAGTATTAAGTAAACTCGGAATATAGGGTGTTTTTGGAGAGCTTCTATGTTGCCATGCTAACCTATTACGTCATAATAGTGGGCAGATTTTGTTACAGTGCTCAAAGACCAAAAAAATCAATATTATTGTTCTTTTTCTTTTGATTTCAAAACTATGTTAACTAAACACTAAGTGACCCAAGTTTTAAGCTTTGATTTAAAAAAGACACCTGTTTATTTTGGCTGGAATTTTCCTATTTCATGGTCCACCATTACTAACTTTAAAATCTTCAGAGAGCTACATCAAGGTCAGAAAATGACATCAAAGACTCACTAGTTTAAGAATGCAGTGTGTGTAAACGCAGCTGAATTAATGTGCAGCATGGGAGTTTCGGGCTTTCAGACTTAAAACTCACATTTTGCATATATAATAAGCTGTATTTACACCTGAAATGTTAAGCTGGCAAGCAAATGACGTCACTTTTCCCTAGATCAAACCCTCTGAGGTCGTATCGGTCAGTTTTGAACGTGAGTAAAGGCGGACCGTGAAATCCAAACTATTAGCCTTCGAGTAAAAATCAAAGCACAAAAATTTGCCAGTTTGGTGTGAGGCAAACAAACTTTCAAAGTTTGAAGAAAAAACGTGATTTTTTTTAAACATATAGTAACTGGGATGGTATTTCATAATGGTACCATAGCATTGCTGTTACAGACTTGCCAACCTGTCTCATGCAAAAACAGTGAGATTTTCAAAAATTATTCCCAATATAGTGAGAATGATGGAGAAATAGTGAGAAAATAACAAAACAACATTTTACAGTTGTGCACACATAATTTACATAATTTATGCACACAGAGCGGTTTTCAATTGAAGGTCGAAAGTAATCAGCGAACTGCTTTGGTTTTGCATTACTTCACTCAGTGATTGGTTCAAAGTTCCCGCACCACTTTTTCAACCAATCAGAAGTCAAACCAAAGCCAATTGTGGCTCGCACGTGCACATTTTCCTGCGCTTTGTGTCGGCTACATGTTATTACTTCGAGTTTTGATTGGTTTGCTGGATAGTCTCCGTCCTTTTTGATTGGC
>OX421447.1:43176610-43181610 GCA_949126865.1 Montipora capitata | reverse complement strand
ATTTGAGGTCATTACACAAGCTCACGCAACCCCAGGGCTAAGATTCCGCCCGGGTTGACGGGCAAGATAGAAAAATTCCGCCCACTCCCAGAGCCAATCAGATTGCAAGATTCGCAGAATTCCGCCTTCTCGCGCATTGAGTAAAGATAAAATTATTGTGTTTTCATCACACGCAGGAGCCCATCACCCGGAGCGTGCAACTTACCTATTTTCGTGCAACGGCGTTTTCACAAGTAAGGTTATTTTTAGATTGAATTTCCCGCTAATGAGACTCCCACAGGAGCCCGATGACCAATTACAAGAAATGAAGCTGACGTCATAGGGTCACCGAACCGGAACTGCCTTTGTTTTTTGGCATAATTCGCGGGAAGGGCTAGTCTAAAAATAAACCTACTTGTGAAAACGCCGTTTCACAGACGCTGTATGGAGGTTGCACGGTCCAGATGGGCTCCTGTCACACGTCAAATCTTCTTTTTGGACGATTTACAATTATTTGCTTTAGAAGAATTGCTTGCATTTGAACTTTACTGTTCACCCACAAATTTTGTCTTTTTTCCGTTCTAAATGGGCATTTCAGCCAAACAAAGTTTTTAAACTTTGGAAAAACATTTTAGTTTGGAATACGTTGAACTCAAAACCGTATATTTTAATGGATTTCACTTGCTTTCCTCGGCAGCATGTGTGAAGAGTTGATCAACAGACAAGTATTTAACGGAGGATAAGATTTCTTCAGGCATTCGAAGATCAATTGGCTTTATTACATGAAAAAGTGAAAGGTGACGTGGACTCGTGATCCGGTTTCGCAATACAAAATATCCATCCGGAATCGCCTCCACTAATCACATATTAAGGGGTATCTCATTACATCTATCCCCTAACAATTTATGGAACAAAGAAAGAAAAACAAACAAACAAAATATAAAAGTGTCTGTATCGTAGAGTCCATTGTCAGTCTAAGCAGTTTTACGCCATTGCGTAGTCCTGGTGGTAGCTGGGAACCCGTCTGCTACGGCTAGATCTACGCAGGCCGTTGTCGTCGGAATCCGGGGTAGTTGTTTCGGCTTCAGGGGTGTAGGAATTCTTAAAGCTGTCCTCAGTCGTTGTCTGGGGCTCGTTCACGTCATCCAGGAGCTTACTGAGGAAATGTTGGTTCTTTGGTTTTCTGAATGTGCCTACCGTTGCGCCTATACTAGGGAGCTTAAGCATGCGCGTTTTTGAGACGCGGAGGGCAACCGGAAGTGAGCTGTTTTCCCTTTTAACTTGTCTTCACATAACCACATTTACATAGCTAAGTATCTTTTCTTTATTAAAAATGATTAGTATAGAAATCTGGGAGACACCACTGTCCTGGCACGCGAAGTGTTATCTTCCGGTTGCCGTCTGCGTCTCAAAAACGGGTGGGCTTAAGCTCCCTACTCAGTCTATGTCGCCCACCTTGACTAAGTAGCCAGAGCTCAACGTATCCTTCCCGGGAAGTTTCATGCGTACTGTCTTCCCCGGTAGGATCGCCTTCAATGGCCTTGCACCCTTGTTATAGTAGAATTTTTGGCGCCTGCTTCATCCCTGCTAAGGCACGCATTTCTGCTTCTATATCGTAGCGAGGCTTCAGAAGACTATTTGCGATTGGCAGGAGGGTCTTACAGCGTCGTTCCATAAGTCGTTCAGCTGGGCTTGTTCCGATCCCTTCTGTTGGCGTGTTACGCCAGTCTAGTAGTGCCAAGAATTCTGACCTTCCTGATTCTTTGCATTTCTTGAAGATACATTCTCTGCTTTGCCATTAGACTGTGGGTACCTGGGGGACGATGTCACATGGTCGAATTCCCAGGTCTGAGCGAGGCAGCAAACTTCGCCGAGGCGAACTGGGGTCCATTGTCGGTAACTAGGGTATCAGGTATGCCAAAACCCGCAAAGACTGTCTGCTTTAAGTTCTTTGATAATCGATCTTGTCGTCACTGATTGTACGCGTGCGACTTCAATATAGTTGCTGAAATAGTCCGAGATGACCAACAGGGTACGCTTATCCAGGTCACACAAGACACCGTCCACCTTGGACCAGGATCTTCCCGCGAATTCATGCTGCTGGATTGGTGCCTTTCTCTGCTCATATCTGTGCGCCATGAAGGCATCGCATCTCGCTACATACTCCTTCAACCGTTGACATCAATGGCCAGTATAGGCAATCGCGTGCTCGTCGGATGCAAGCTTCGACACCACTGTGGGATGCGTGAGTCACGGCCATTAGTTCCTTGCGAAGAGAGGCTGGTTCGACCAGTTGACGCCCTTTAAATACTAGTTCGTCTTCATCCGTGAGCTCATCTCGAATATCGTATTAAGGATATAGGAATTCATGATGAGGGACGGCTTTTCTGTTCTAAGGCCAACCACTCTGTATCACCATACGCATTTCCTGGAAAACAGGGTCATCTGCTGAAGCCTGTTTTATTTGGCACCATCGAGCTTTGCTGACTGGAAGGTGCGGACTTGTGGTCTACTTCCTGAAGCTCCTGTACAAACGCGGACACGTTAGCTTCACGTGTGAAAGCCCTGCTAAGGGTGTCCGCGAGAAACATTTCCTTTCCTTTCAGTTCTTATAATCACGTTCAGGCTTTATCTTTGGAGATGGAGCAGCATTCGTTGAAGTCCTTGTACATGTGATGCCGCGTAGAATGCTTTACGAATAATTACATCCAGGGGTTTGTGATCTTCTCGACTGTGGCTGCATCTCTACCATATATGTATGTGTCGAATCTTTCGCACGCAAAGACAATGTCCAGTAGTTCTTTCTCGCTTTGTGCATGCCGAGTTTCTGCACACGTGAGAGCTTTGGATGCATAAGCCACAGGTTGCCCGTTCTGTAACAGCGCAGACCCAAGACCAGACTTTGATGCGTCGCTTTGAAGAGTTACTTTTGTCGCAAACGGGTTGTAATAACGGTTAATGTTAGTACGCGTCGCAGCTTCCTTTAACGGGTTAAGTGCAGCGACCTTGACCGGGTCTGCTTGCAGCCTTTCAGAGTGGCAATGTGCCCAGTACAGACTGATAAAGCTGGAATAAGCATTCCTGGTTTTATAGCTATGGGTTTGGTTTTTGCTTTAAATTGTAAATTTGCTGTAAATTAGTTTTGGAGGAAATGTAGGTCTTGACGATACATAAAAAGATCAAGTTTGAATAAATGCAGCAAATGGACCAGTCCCGACATTTTAAGATTCCGGTTTCCGGACTCTTGAAAATGGTTTCAGTGTGGACATTATACCTGAAAATGTTAATTGAAAATATGTGGCCACGGGCGATATATGAAGTTTCCAAAACGAAAACAGTTTGAGAGACGCGAAGGATACGCTGCTCTTTACGGTAACTTGATAATCATCAAACCTTTTTTTTTCTACCAAGACTAAAACCATAAAGTTAGTCTTAGGTAAAGATTCATAAAGCTTATTTGCTGCAAATAAGGTTGACAATATCTGTCAAATTCACCACTTCAAATATACTGAGGACGGTGACTGTGAAAGACCAACATGTTTGTGTTGTCAGCAAAGAAAGATCGCTTCCACTTCCAATATGCACTTAATTAATAAACACTACAGGAAAGCTAATTTAAAATCGAATGCCTTGTGCAACGTTTTGTAGTTCCCCCTCCCGTCCGGGAACAGGCCATTCTCGGGTAACACTGTGAGTCTATGTATGTGGAATTTTATGCCAGTATGTTGTGATGGCCTATTTTCTTGTCGGTATATATATTGCGTTTCACCGACTTAGTTAGAGGCTTAAAACATTACAGTATATGTACTCAAGTAAAGCTATGATCCTCGCACCTATGGACGCAATTTTAGCAATTGCGTAGAGAAGTCTGAAAATTTGAGGACTTCAGCGGGGTTTGAACCTGTGACCTCGCGATACCGGTGCAACGCTGTAACCAAGTGAGCTATGAAGCCACTGACGTTAGGGGCTGGTCATTTGTGGGTTCTAATTTCCCGTGAGGAATGAATCAATGAACGAAATTATATATGAAATGAATCATATACCATATCACCGGTATCGCGAGGTCACATTTTCAAACCGCATTGAAGTCCTGAATTTTCAGGCTTCTCTACGCAATTGCTAAAATTGCGTCCATAACTGCGAGGATCATAGCTTTACTTGATTTCATATCCGCAGTTCAGTATGTTATTCATTTCATATATCATTTCGTTCAGTATATGTACTGTGAAAAGAACATATTAAGCCGTTATCTAGAGTGTCTCTAATTGCCCTGCCCCGTGTCACGTTGGAAGGAGACGCCATGTATTTGAGAGCTTTTGAACAACAAAATGAATCAAATCAATCGCCCGCTGACGCAAATAAATCAAACGAAATGCTCAGAATGCTTATCGCAGCACATACAAATACAACTTCAGATAATTGAGTATTTTGTTCAAATGAAATACAGAACAAGAATTGCTCTAATTTAAGATATCAACACATTTTCTGACAATCTAGCAGTGCCATTTAGCTCAGCCATGCCCAAACAATTGCGTGCAAGTGAGTCAAATGCCACGGTAAACACAATTATCTTCAGATTTCATCAAAACATGTAATTATCATGTTTTCTTCCCACCGTCTTTTTACTTTCGTTCGAAGAACTAAGTATGGTATTCGGCGCTGACCCTTCTTTTTTGGTGGGAGGGGGAGGGTCGCTATTTGCCTGCGCATGCCTAAGATATCTTTCCTCGTAGAGACCATTCTCTTCACCAGAGCGTCGGGTCTTATGTCTGCGCATGACCCAAGGCTCTGGGAAACTCTTTGTAGGAGAACATGCGCCGTTATTCTTATAGCCAAAAAATGGCTATTTGAACCTTACGGCTCCTGCTCACTCATCGTGCTCACATGAATGTACCAATCAGAGACATGCGAGGCAGTGTGGCCCAGTGGTTAGGGCGCTTGCCTTGAGATCCGGATATCCCGGGTTCAAGACCCGTTGAATTTGTTCCTGGTAGTCCCTGGTTCAACTTCCCAGCTGCACT
>OX421447.1:43169110-43171610 GCA_949126865.1 Montipora capitata | reverse complement strand
CAAAAACGTTAACAAGAAGAGCTTGACAATCTGCAATTGCTGCACTATTCTGATATCTTCACAGTTATCCTTGGGTTGTCAGAAATGTTAAATGAATGAATCAGTTTTGACCTAAAAACAATAAAACTATAAAGACAGTACCCCTAGGTTTATAGGATCAGTGCTGCCTAATGAAGGCGTTGGAAAGGTCATGGAAATCAGGCATAAGTATGAAAATGTAGATACTCTTTTTTCAGGGCTAGAAAGTCATGAAATTAGAAAAAAATGGCTCCCAGATTGCGAGGCCTATCTGTAAAACAAATTAAACAACATCAGAAATATTATTTTTTGTCTTCTTATTGGTGAAGTAGTGGCAGGAGGACGAGAAAGTATTTCATAAAAGTTCTTAGTGCAAAAGGCTAATATTAAAAACCCATTGACCCCTGGGGGTTCCCCATTGACGAGTAAAATCGTCTGGTGTTAGAAAGAGTAAAATACTAAGTCTGGCTGTTTCAGGCCGTTTTGGGAGTCAAACAATTAATGGGGACATAAAGAACTCATGAACAGTAATACTTTTTAAGTAAGAGGCTATTCATTTCATAGAGAGATTTAAAAAAGTTGAGCCTTTTTTTGAAGTTCTTGGAGCCAAACATGGGGCTCTGCATTGTATTCTTTAGATGCTCAGCCAACTTCTTTTGTCTGAAACCGGAGCAATGTGCGGTTGAGTGGAGACTGGGGAAGAGGAAGGGACTGCGCACTGCTCCTAGTATCTGAGCCTGTTCACAGGCAACTTCTCTGAAGAGTGGATGGAAGACTGGGAAGGATGCAGTTTCACTGACCTGTTTAGTGATATTTTTGTTGCAACTGTTGATGGTGATACATCCCCTTCTTCTTTTTCCTTTATTCCCTATACAGTAAAAGTATTATTTAAATGCTTGCAATAATTTTTATTGATAATTCAATACGGCTATGTTACGGTTTGCTTTAGCATTAATTTTCTAAGCATAAGTGAGTTGAAGTATGGAATCTTTTGCAATCAAGCAATGAAAGCCTTACTTCATACATGCACAGACTACAAGGATGCCTATTCAGGAATTTTGTGGGAGCAATTTAAGGGAGCTTAAGAGTACTGGTCCCAGTTGCGGTAAAGGTGGTTAGACCACTCACCATCTTGTGGAAACCTCTGTTTTTACAGCACATATTTCCAGGATAGCTAGTGATTTTGAACCAGATAAGATGCTTGAAGAGCTTCAGTACTACAAATCAAGATAATAATGGTCCTTACAGTTATTCCTGCTGGTTTCTTTGCCCAATTTACGATTAAAGGCCTTGACAAGGCAAGTTTGCCATTCAATCCTTGTATGGCATTTTCAGCTTGCTGTTTTGAAAAGAACAAAATGTAATTTAACAATAATTGTTATTTTGTGATTATATCGAGAAGTGAAATTAGAAATACTTAATAAATCCTAACATAAGGTCAAACAACGAACAGAATTTTATTGGCTGGGTGCGCATATGTGTAGTCCTAAGTTATCAGCTGAGGACTGTTTGTAACTGAAATTTTAACAACCTGAGCAGACATCTCATAGTCAAGTGTGGAAGATGACAGTAGACCTCTGCTCAGCTTGTCAAAATGTCAGTCTCAGACAACAGTCCTTCTCAGGACAACACTGACCTAAACAGTCAAATTCGAAAAATCCAGGAATGCCATTCAGTAATGATGATTGACAGCTTGGAATTTAAAAAGATTTAGAACTGTTTCAGTAGGGTAAAATAATGACATGTGACTGGTGTTTTGTACCAATCCAAAATTTTGCAATAGGATCATAATAAATTGAATTTTCATTAGATTCTTACAATCTAGCTGACTCTGACTCTGACTCTGACTCTGACTCTGACTCAGGGTTGGACAGATACATGCAGCGGTTCACTCACCTCATGAGTTTTGTATTCAACAAAACAATATCCTCGAGGTTCACCTTCTTTCACTCCTGATTTATGGAAGAGTAGTTCAAAGTTTTTTAGATCACCAAAACGCTGTAGAATTTTAACCAGATTATACCTGGAAGCAAAAATAGATCTGGTGTTGAAACCCTATTTTCCTGCCTCTTGCTTGTTGTTCTAAGAATAACATCAGAGGTTTCATTCTAAAATACACTTATATTATTGTCTTTGTGAGAGTTACAGAAATAATTTAATTACTTGAAGTAGCAAATGGCAATAGCGTTGCTATTTAGTTACATGCCAGGGGCAGATTTAGGGGGGGGGGGGGGTGTGGGTGGGTTGCTGCGGCACCCCTTTTTTCCCTGTATTTAAAGAGCTTCTGTAACCAACCGACTTTCAAGTGGTACAGTGTGCATCAGGTGGTTTTACTTTAGATGATGATTAGTTCAGTTTCAGAGCTTTTCTTTTTACAAATACATTTTGCCTTGATAGATAAAGATCACATATGAAAAATTGAATATATAATTCATCTCAAATATGAAAAATTACGATAATAAGCTCACTGATTTTCAAAAAT
>OX421447.1:43149110-43164110 GCA_949126865.1 Montipora capitata | reverse complement strand
GTGGCTTCAGGAAGTAAAGCAAGTCAACCCAGAAGTTCTCCCCAGATTTGAGATGAAAAAGATGTTTGATTCCTTTGCTGAGGACTATAATACTGTGACATTACCACATAAAAAGTATGCACTTCTTCATAATAATAATTCCTAACATCACATCACGATAAAACACTCTATTTTGAATCATAAGAAGCAAGATAATATGCACTGTTTCCTTTCCATCTTCCCAGCTCTTGGGCTGGGGCTTGCAATTGACCTGAGATGGGACTCACCTTTTGACCTTTAGCCTTTTGACCTTTAGCCTTTAAGGCCCATGATGGCCCCCATTGATGAGTAAAATCATCTGGCGTTAGACAGAGTCAAATCTATGTAGCCATCAAGCAACAAACAACAGTTTGAATTCACTTTAATATATCAGGTAGAACAAGCAATTCGGTGTAGTGTTTCTCATGTGATGAAGAGATCGAGTACCCTGGCTGCCAGAGGTTTTTCTCTCTCAGAGCGACGGAATAGGTGAGGAAAAACCTCTGGTACAGGCCGTTGAGTTCTTTGAGAAGGCCGGTCCAGTGGGATGCTGTTTCATATTCCCAGAGTCAGATTTTGACCCTAGCAATTCAATTGGTTCCAGGAACTTGTCTGTTCTAACGAGTATTCTGATTGGTTTAGCAACAGAAAGTAGTTCGAACGGGTTTTCAATATTATTGCTGTCAACGTGATTTCTCGTGCCCACTGTGGTCATAATCAAAACGCTGTAAATTAAGTTACAGAAATTGAGGCTTTGAAGGCAGAAAAAGTTCAGTGGGTTCTAAATTTTTTTAGTTTTTTGTATATGTCCGTCAAAATTCAACTTCGGAATTTGACATCCAAATTTCAAATTTGAGTTTTTATATTCGACATCAAAGTTTTATAGGGAACGTTGTTTTTTTTAATTTGGCATCGAAGTAAACAAGACGAATGTACCGTGGGAACCAAAGATGCTGATTGGTAGGTTGTGTCACGTATCAATTTACTAAGTTTTTCTGTGTCAATCAAACCGGGCATGGAACTGAGGTTCTCAAGGCCTGTACCAGAGGTTTTTCTCGCCGCTTCGTGACTTGCTATTCTGTCACTCTAAGAGAGACAAAACCTCTGGCATCCAGGGTAGAGATAGAGTAATTCAAGTGATCGAGCGGCGATTAAGTTGTTCAACCCAAAAGAGACAAAATTTCGGTTTCAAAATAAATCTAGATGAAATGAAACCTGAAAAAAGGACAAGAGTACAACAAAACCCAACTAGCATAATCATTTGCAAGAGACACACCTACTCAAGATCCCCTGCATGGCATCGTGGGCAATGGAAGTAACAATCTGTAAGTGGCCACTGGGAGATAAAGGGTTTCATAGTATTGGCTTATATCATGGACCCAATGCATAAATGGCAGCCAATTCGCTTCTCCTTACATCTTTATTTCATAGTCTTGTCAGCCTTCAGTTTAGGGCAACAAATCTGGGTTGGACAACTTGGACAATGTTGCATAAGTTATATGCCTTTTGGTTAGTTTGATTTAATCCTGAAAAAAATTTTTTGTCTATAACAGTGAAGAAAATGACAATTTTTTTCAGACTGTGAGAGCAATAATTTTATAATTCATTTATTTTATTTTGTAGATTTTATGACCTGGAAAAATGGGAAACCAAACAAAGAGAGAAAGGAAGGATAAAAGCTCTGAAAAAATCAAAGAAACAACAAGTTTCTATTGAAAGTGATGAACTACAACACAAAAGTCTACATTCAGGACCAACAAGGCCTGGTAAGAGAGTACTGTAATTAGAACAAGCAGAATTTATAATTCTCTAATTTGTGTTTATCTTTGTGCTGATTAACCCAAGTACAATAAAAATTATGCATTTGAAAAATGCTCACAGGATTGTGAACCATGTCCAGAGATCTTTAACAACCTCCAAAAACTCCTTGAAGATATGAGTTTCACTTGCTCGAAGTATTTTAAAGCATATTAATTTTAAGGATTTTGCAAATCCTTGTGTTAAGAAGTTCTGTTGCATGTTTTGTGCAGTCCAATGTGGACTTTTCATTTATCCAGACAAGATGAATGAAGAATAAATTTTTCTCTATTCAATTGGTAAAAAGTATATATATTTTTTCCTATTCAAATTACTTAGTTTTTGAATTGGTAGGTTTAGGTCGCAGAATCTGGGTCCTTCTGGAGGACTCTTCTGTCTCTCAACAAGTCCAGACATTTGACTTTACTTCAAGTTTTGGTAACTTTTATGTAATTTTTTTTGAAGAACTGCTGTCAGTAGTACTGTACCTTATAGCTGAAATAGTTTTTAATCATGTGGTGTATATTGCCACGTACTTTCATGTAGCAGCAAATTTGATGTTGTAACCCCCTTCATGTCAACTACAGGAATGAGCAGACAAGAGCTTCTTGAAATGCAGAGAGTCGTTAGGGAAAGACAAGAGGAAGATTACAAGAAGAAAGCTGGCATGCAAGTGGATGAAACCAAGGGCGTGCGCTACCAGACAATACTCCCTTAATTGCTCAATCTTTGAGAAAAATGGTTAGAATATCTAAGACTTCTAAGACTGTTGAACCTGTACCGTTTTGTTCTGTTGTCATGAGATTTATTAATTTTTTTTTTGGAGGGAAAGATTTTACATATATCTGTTTAATTTTATGCAGTTTTTGCACTTGTCCTTCTAGACATTGCTGGAGAAATCAACAAAGGTCCCTGCATGCATCAGTGACTAATCCCCTCCTCAGAAGGATTCTCAATGACATAAATTATAGTATATTAATGGTGATTTTCAATTTTATGTGAAAAAAACTGCTATACTTTAAAAGAATCAGAAAAAGCTGCTACAGAACCGTACGCATACGTCGAATAGTTTAGGCTTGTATTCCCATACAAATTCTTTAGATTTCGAACACACACACACACACACACATTGTCGCGGCTCCCTGTGCCACGGCCAGTTAAAAACACGTCAGCTTATGGTACTCATTACTGAAGCGCTGGCCCGGGTTGCTCGAAGTATGGTTAGGGCTAACCAGCGTTAAATACCATAGAAACCTACAGGTTTTGATACCCCTTAACCATCGGTTAGCGCTAACTAGGCTTCGAGCAACCAGCTGAACCAGCCCCTTGCACCAGTTGTTCAAAAGGTGGATAGCGCTATCCACCGGATAAATCATTATCCAGTGGATAAGTAATAGTGAAATCAATTGCGCTATCCAATGGGTAGTGGGTAGTGATTTTTCCGGTGGATAACGTTATCCACCTTTTGAACAGCTGGGGCCAGGGGCTTAAGTTTCTTTTGTGGTTGAGACTGGTGACTCAGGGGTGTAGCAGCCTTTAAGCTAGTTCGCCCGAGCTTACAAACGTTTGGACATAATTATCCGAAAAATTTCCCCGGTGAATGATTTCTCTTTGCTTTCCTTTTTTTTTAGGAAAAGACCAAGAAAGCAAGTTAATGAATTTATTTAATCTCGCGTGGTTGTTTCGAAGTAAAGGAAACCAATTGAATGTGTGTGTCTTTTCATGAATATCATGAAAACTGAGAGAGCCGATCCTTTAGTTTGTACAGAGGTGTACGAGCGATGGAAGTAGATGGCAGCCGAGAATGTTTATTGTAGAATGTCTATTGCAGAATGTACATGTTCAATATGCACTGCTCGCAGTTAGCAAAAGTTAGTCGAGGCAAGCAGTGGTTACGTGTATAAAAGAGATAACAAGTAGACAAAGCTACAGTATTCACTGAGTCTTCAGTTGTGTTTTATAAGCAATACATTATAGAACGAATAGGTATACAAATAACTCGTGTACAAAGTATACAGTCAACAAAGTAAATATCATCTAAATTCAAATCAATACAAAGTGCAGGTGCGAGTTCGTTATCGAGCCAAGGAGGAAGGAAAGCACCAACATAAGGCAACAACGTAAGTAGGGATAATGTCCGAGCCGCAACTCCTGAATCCTACTGCGAAAGAAGGCGGAGAACCATTTATTTTCTCCTCGTCGATCACCTTGTACAAGAAATGCAAGACAGGCTGCTGTCGTAGGAGGATCAATTCTTAGGACAATATCTTGTCCCCAAAAACTGAGCTACGTGCATGTATGCTCAAGCGAAGTTTGGGATAAGGCATATGGCACATTCAAAACCGATCTATCTGAGAAGAGAGAATATGATACTGAGATCCTTAGGTGTAAAACAAAGTGGTAGTATTCTCCTATATCTCCTGGTGATAGCCAAGCGACCCTGGTAGAAACCTTGGACAGCGCAAATCCAGTCCTCTATCCAAACGTTAATGCGGTACTCGCCATTCTACTACGTATACACCCCTGACTTTGGCGGGGATATGATAATCCAGGACGTTTTATGCATGTCGACATAATGTGGCTTGTCATAACAAAGCTGCGCATGAAAGTTTTCCTAAATTTGTTCACTTTCTTGTGACAATTTGTAAATAAAATAAAATACATGCATCTATTTTATGATGCATGAAAAGGCAAATTAGCTTTTTTAAATAAGGTTCTTTTGATAAATACAGGAGGATAATGTAAGGTTAGACCATTATTCTAAATTGTCACCAACGTATCATTATTTTGCACTTACGTTAATGGATTTAAAGCTACTGGCCTCAGTTTTCTTCACCTATTCTTTTGTTCATATTAGTATGGCTGGAAAGGCTCATTAGCTATTTGCGCGCCATTTTTTGTCTACTGCGCATGCGCAGCTAGACACAATGCTGTCGAGTTGAGCAAGGTGAGATTTTTCCGTTACTAATCGGAACCAATGAAAAGTCTCGGTACCTTCGGAAGTTTTCGTGTGTTGCTAAAACAGTAGTCGGTGCACGGTAAATACGTCAAGTTTAAGTTTGTCAAAAGAACTCGTCAATGGTTTGAAGAACGTCTCTACATGCTTAGAATATGGAGAGTTTTACTCAAAAGCCGCTGGCCTCTCAGAACTCCTACCCATTTATTGTCTGTTTTACGGCCAATTACAAACCCCATCTTGGTCACTTTCAGATTTCAGTTTCAGTTTTTATTATGTATTTTATATAAAATATCACAAAGTTACGCAATGCTCGCAGTTAGCAAAAGCTAGTCGAGGCGAGCAGTGCTTACAAATATATTCCAGATAAAATGGTTACAAATACATAACTACACATTCACATAAAAAAATAAATTGGTTTTAGAATACAGTTAGTGTGCAGTGGAGAACAGCTTAACACTTGTACAGTATAACATAAATAAACATGAAAAAAGTAATTTAAATTGAATAAATAAATGACTAACTATATGAAATGATACTAAACTGAGGAGTCAAAATTTGCCAATATTATCGAAACATCAATGTAGTCATCATATTTTAGTAGTCTTTGGAAGAGGATATGATTAACATTATTTTTTAAGCTGGATTTTGACATCTGGCGCACTTCACAAGATAAGCGATTCCAAATTTTAACGCCAATTCTTGAGAAAGATCTTTTTTGAATATCTATTCTCGAGCGTTTAAGAAAATAATCTCCTCTTTGCGATGATCTCGCCTCGTAAGGATGAATATTAGCTTGATGGGTGAATAGGTTAAATATATTAGGTGTTAAGTTGTTTGATACGTCGTGCATCATCATAGCCACAGATTTAAAATAGAGCATAATCTAAAGGAAAAAGACGAGAAGAAATGAAGAAAGGTATTGCATGAGATTTGTAATCAGCAAAATACATTAAGCGAAGAGCTCGTTTTTGAAGGGTTAAAAGTTTAGTTCTATGAATTTTTGCAGCATTACCCCAAGCTACTATACCATATATACTTTTGGGTAAATGTAATTCTAGCGATACCAACTAAGTCACTTTCTATTTATGCATAAAACTTACATATAGTCTTTTAATTGTCATTTCAAAACGGAATGTAATGCGACTAGTGAATGTTAAATCAGCACCGCCACAGTTCTTTCTGTAACAACTTTTTTTACCGATAATCTTTCCATTTTCAAATCCCACTAGCCAGAATATTTTTACCCCTAAAAACCCCGACAATTTGGGACCCCATTTGTGAAGCGCCAACTGCGTCCAAAAGCGATCGCACGGGCCGAAATCAAGGGGATAACTCGTTTGGTATGACGCTCCAGCGCCATGTCTGGAGGTACTGCGTTTTTCTCTCTTGTTCAAACATTCCGTCAGCGCTTCTGGCTCTCGGATACGTACGATACCAAAAACAAGATGCTGGTTTTTTACAAGGAATTGACATTTCAGTTGATTCTAGTAGTGGTGTACGCCCCTTCAGCACACTTTTGACGGTTGGAATTGGAGCACTCTGATTGGTCGATTCAAATTTTGGCGGGAAATTCAAACGTACGTGAGGGGGGACATTCAAATCATGACGTCACAGACACGTGACCCCTCCCTTGTGCGGATCCTCAGGAAACAGGTTGGGGTGCTTTGCGTAACCCTGTTGGAAAATCAAAGCTGGGCATGAAATGCAAGCGTGCGTTAGGCGGGACATTCAAAATTCAAACAATAACGTCACATGGGTCGAGAGAGGGATGACGTCACAGAGTCCCAATACCCACACGGTCAGAAAAAACAATACAGGATATTTTTCTCCGAATCAAACGGTTTAATGACTAGAATAATAAATGAGTATGTACAAAAGAAAAAAGCATAAAATAATGTCACACTATGTACAAGAAGAAGACGGTGCCCGCACACGCACCCAAGTTTAGTATGATCCACGCTGATTTTGGATGTGGCCGGCCAATGAAAACAGAATCGTCCCACCGGTCACATCCGAGTAGAGTCTCCTTAAAGTCACCTCAGTTCCTTAGTGTCCCTACTCAGTCCACACACAAAAGTTGGCGCCCCGCACACGCACCCCGCAACTTGACAGATTAAAACTCGAGGAGCTCCCGGAAGGACATGTCCTCGAAACAGGATGTTTCTGCAAAGAACTCTACAGCCGCTCAAGATCCAACACGGTCTTTACGTTCAAATTGCGCGACCGCGCGAGCCAGATCAAAATCCGGACCTGGACGAACCACCACTAGCGTTTTGGATGCGCTGTTCACGCTCTCAGGCCGCTTGACGCTGTTCGTGGTCTGCCTCTGCTCGCGCCTGAGAACAAGCACGATTTGTGCGGCATCAACAACGGGTTCCTCATCCTCCTCTTGCGCTGCTGGTGGTGGTTGCGGCCGTTGTGCGAGACGTGTGGATCGTCGTGCAGGTTCGGGGCGGGGCGGTACCAGGTCGTTTAGTTCCAATATCACGTCGCAAGCGATGGACGATGATCCTGCGGGAGAGGCCCGAAGCAATAACTCGTCTATCCGGTCGGCGGCATGACAACGTGAATGAAAAAAAAAAGATAAAAGCATTTAATGAGAGAAAAAGAAATAAATAACGAGTTCATAAGAGAAAAAAACCCACCTGAACTGGAGCTTGACGCTTCTTAACCTGCGATCAAGCGTACTTTTCTTGAGACAGGGCGCTAAAAAGACGAAGACGAAGACGAAGTCTTAGAACATTGAAAACACGGACTTCCCGAAACGGTAAAATAAGCTCAAAAAGGCATAAGAATACACCAGAGCTTGGGCTGCCTATGGTCTCTCACAAGGTCAAGTTCAAAGTCAACCTCAAGGGTTTATGTGGTTCGTTTGTTCAAACAAAAATAATGATGTCTTACGGACTGTTCGGAATGTTTTTTTTACAGCAAAAAGGATGGGAAACATACCATTTGATGATTTCAGACCATTTTAGAACTACCGCTGGAATTAAACATCGAAAAAAATGGAGGTTCATGAGGAACATAAATATTTGTATGCCAGTTGTTTTTTTGTGAGCACGTGCTCGGTTAAATGTCACTTCATTTTTTCGCGTTGAACATCGCGCTAGATCATCAAATTAAAGCTCTTATGAATGAAAAATGTCATCATTGGGAGCTAAAAGTTCGCAAAGATGGGTTTAAAAAAATCACGGAGGATTTTTTTTTAACCAAATGCGAAAAAAATAGTGAAGGTCACCCGCATTCTCCCCGGGAGGAAAAAAACACGGCGGAAAAAGGCTAAACACAAGTTGTGATCTTTCTTTTCGTCATATATATATTTACAAGATTTCTGAAACTATTTACAAGTTGAAAAACGTCTATCAGCAACTATTTACACCGAAAATTGAAGTTTTTTTTTTTAATTTCTGAAATTTCACAGAAGATTCGTTTTTTAATTCAAATGTAGTGATCATCCCAGCCATCCGCAACCTCCTCGGGAAGGAAAAAAGAACGGAAAAAGATCATGCAAGCTAAGTACAAGTTGTGATCTTTCTTTTCGTCACATATATTTACAAGATTTCTAAAAAGTTGAAAAACTATTTACTAAAAAAGGTTTCAAACTGTCTATTTACAAGTTTACCTCCATTGAGGCAGGAACAAAAAAATTGACCGCATCCAGGGCAGCGACGAAGGTCCGGGAAGTAATACGCTCTCCGGTTTCCTATTTTATGGTGGCATTGGAAAAGTCCGGGTTGGCTTCTTGTGGGCGGGTTTGTCGTCTTGTGGACCGCGAAGGAAAGCCACGGACAGATGGCTAGGTTTTCTAGGAGAAAAAAGAAAGAAAAAAACATGAGTCTCCTTGATGACAATCTTCAGGTAAGGGTTGTAGGCAAAACTCACCAATCTCCTCCACCAGGGCTTTAATTTTATCCCGGTGCTCTGCCCGTGCCTTCATTTTAAAAATCTTCTCTTGCAGCTCTGGCGGGAAAAAGTCCCTGTAACTTGCCATCTTGAATTGAAGTCTCTTGGACTCGAAAGCGCAATTTTATACCAATCACCCGACCTCGTTTTCAACCGCACTTCCCGCAGAGGGACTGGGGCAGGACCCCCTAAAAAACGCCACGTGGGTTTGAGAACCCCTTTCATTCCTAGTTTCAGAGGACTTTGAGGAGCCAATGGAGTCCTACTTTTTTAAAAAAGACACATAAAGGTCCGTCATAGAGAACTCACACATGAATGTCAAATAATAAGAAAAACAACGGGTGTTTTACATGCGTTCGGGCGTCTGACTTGCTAGAAATCGTTGAGTCCGTTCGTGATTGATGTAGCGGGTATCATAGGCCAATCGTCTTTGACTGCGTATCCATTGTACAAAATGGTAGCATTCCACTTGAGGGCAGTGAAGCTGTAGAGGGTGCTCGTGTTGTCCGCAGGAGTCACATCACTACTCAGTCTTTTGGTGCCACGCACGCGCACACCCTGTAACTATTTAAAAACTCTCCAATGACATGCTTCGCGCAATCAATCTTTCTTTCATATTTTCAATATGGTCTTTGTCCGTAATCTGTTTTTGCACCCATCGATCATGAAAGAGTACCATATTGTATTGTTCTACTGGAGGTAACATCATCTTGCACTCTTCACGCCAAGATTTTAGAATATCATTTCTGTTGACCGATACTATGGCTGCCTTTACACACGCATCCGTTTTTTCTGTTCTATGAAGCTTTGAGTAACACTCCCAAGCTTGATTTTCATGGATTTTCCAGAACGCTTCTATTGTATCCTCACGCATTGGAAGGCGACATTTCTTTCTTTGGAGATGGCGCTCATGTAGCTGTTGCTTTTGAAGTAACCCGTATAAGTAATTCAACAGACAAACCTGAGGTCGACGGTGCGCTCATTTTACTCCCCCCTCTCCATCAGTGCTCCGTTTTACGGGTATTTAAAGCTACTTAGCTACACGGAAAGGAAAGAAGTCGAAACAAGGATGCGAGATCCGGGAATCGAACTCATGCAGGACCTCTTGCACCAAGGCCGCGCACTAACCGACTGTGCCATCCTTGCTCCTTAAACTCGAACCATTCTTTGAAACTCCGAGCAGCGAGGGGTAACTTCGTCTTCATCCACCAAGTTTGTGCTAGGAATCCTTTCGAGACAATCCCCTGTCATTTTTCTCTTTTTAAAAAGAGTTCTTGACACCTCACTGTAGAAATGAACGTTTCTCATCATTGGGTTAAATGAAAAAAAATGGAAATCCGTTCAGTAGGCGACCATGTTGTAAAAAGAGGGTGAACAGAGGAGGGTCGGGAAATATATAGAGAGGTCGCGCACGGGATTGGCCGAGAGGGAATGACATCACACACGGGGATTGGTTGAAAACGATGACGTCACATGGACCCAGACCCCTCACGTTAAAAAAATGGAAACGAGGCCATCTTTAATAATTTAAAACAAGACAAAAATAGGATTTTTTTTACGAATGAAACAATTTAATTAAAAATAAAAGAGCTGTTGACAATCGGGAACTTGGGAGGCGGCCTTGTGCCGAGCCTCGTCCCGGTTTATTCAAGCCCGTGTCCATAGGTTATTGTAAGCAAAAATACAAAAGTCAAACAAGTCTCTGAGCACGTTCCGTATTCACAAAATAGGGAGGCATGCATTCAATACACAAGTGCACAGTCGCACAAACAACCTTCTTTAGTTTGTACACCTACAAATCGTTCAATTGTCATCATTATTTTGTTCTTCTTCATCTTGCGTTGCGATGGGACGCGTTTGGAACTTCCTGTTCAATAAAAAATTTCCGTCTCTACACAGCCGCGTCTGTTGCCTCTTCAACATCCATTGAATCCTCCTCCATGAAACGGTGTCGGGTTTTCATAACGTCTTTATGCACGGGGTCATGCTTTAGACGCTCAAACCAATGGATATAGTGCAAGTACAGCCCTCGCAATTTTCTTCTGTAAACGGGTAACAGGGCATTGAAAGCTTTGGCCTCAGCTATCGTTTCAGAGACCCCCTCCTTCAAGAACTGGTTGACTTTTTTGTCATAGGTTGAACTCAACGACTCTTCCACCTCTTGGCGCAGAGTTTCCCAGGGATCGTGGTCATCCATTTCCCTGTCACTAACGTCTTCATCCTCAGACTCGATGACCATGTCCGAGTCCGAGTCCGAGTCCGGTGCGAGTGACTCAGAATGAGTTACTCATCTGCCCTTGGAGTTACTACTCCAAAATACTCATTGCGAGTGACGGGGCGAGTGACTCAGAGTGAGTAACCATGAGTTACTCATCAGCCCTTGGAGTCACTCCCCCAAAATGAGTAGAGAGCACACTGAGGGTAAGGGTGAGAGATCCTAGGTATAGCCTAGGTTTACTCTTGCGCGAACCAATAAAAGGGTGAGACGGCGGCTAAGATCATCAGAAACGAGAAGCCACCGAGGAGGACAACGTGGTCTGATTGAGCTCCGGTTGCTTTCGTTGACTTAGTGAAGTGCGTGCCATCTACCAAAGAGTGTATCAACAAGACATGGAGGCCACACTCGCAGCACTGATTCAAGAGATCGAAAGGTTGAAGCGACAAGTGAGAATCCAGAAAGGGAACAAGCGCGAGCAACTCAAACGATGGCGAACCAAAAACCCGGACAAGGTTAAGGAACAAAAGAAGAGATGGAAGGACAAGACCGGACAAAAAGTGAGAGACCAAAAGAGAGCAGGAGAAACGATCATGACACAACCTCCGCTCGTGACAATGCCAACGTATACCGTGGAGACACCCTGTGTGGTGACTGTTGCAAACACAGAACCAACGCGACAGCCTAGCCAAATGAGTGAACCAGACGGGGTTAAAGCCACCATCCCAAAGGAAGTGCTCGTTGGATTGGCAAACCCATCGAAGCCAGTGGATGAAATGACAGCAGAAACGATCCTCGCCTGCCGACGGAAGGACAAGATTAAAGCGAAGAGGAGACAATACTACCACGGAAGCCCGGTGTCAGGCGTATGCCAAACAGTACTATCACAAAAACAAGGACAAAATCAGGTAGAGACAAAAGCTATGCCATCGACAAAAGAGGAACAAGCTCAGAGAGATTCCACTTTGCTCAACGGACGAGACAGAGCCCTCATGCCTCGAACCGAATGAAACCCTTGCTGAAACTCCCCTTTGAACATAGGGTGTTACGAATGGTCCTCGAATCAAATAATAAAAGCAACGAGGTGGGTTTAGCTCGTGTCTTTCTTTTTCCAAAATACAAACGTTGTCAATTTTTGAGCAAGCGCGGTGTGGGGCAGTGCAAACTTCAGGAACCGAACGGTAAAAAGTTGGCTTCGTTCATTCAAGGGAGACCAAACAAGTGCTCCAGGAAACGCGTGTTACTCAAACTGAGGGAGTCACTCCGAGCACGTACTCATGAGTAAAATGAGCAACTCATGAGCAAAATGATCAACCGGTGAGTAACTCCGAGCAACCCTGAGTAACTCAAATTGGGGGAGTAACTGTAAGTACCCCTCAGTAAACCTGTTCGACTCTCCGAACGTCTCCGGACACTTCCAACCAAGAGCCATAATTATGGCTCTTGTTCCAACTGATGAGGCGGTCGCTTATACGGCAGCGATCGTCTTAAATCACACAAGGGCCCGAAAGGAGGACGAGCACGAGCAACGTATTGAAAACATTCTGAGGGAGGTTTGGGTTCGTCCTGGGTAAATATTGATCCAAAATACGCAAATGAGGAGGGCAAAATGACTGGTTTTACCCCTAGGGCCGCAAAGTCCTGGTGACGGGTGACGGGTGGCGGGCATTTTAAGATGGCGCCCGATCATGCCCAATGGGGCTGTAAATTTATCATTTTTTTTTTTACCACAAGTGATAGAAGTTAGAACTTTTATCAAATATATATTGCATTCAAGCTGGTGTTTTTTTTTTCTGACCGTGAGGGCATTGGGACTCTGTGACATCATCCCTATCTCGACCCATGTGACGTCATTGTTTGAATTTTGAATGTCCCGCCTCACGTACGTTGGCATGTCCCACCCAAATTCGAATTTCCAATAGGGTTACGCAAAACACCCCACCCTGTTTCCTGAAGGTCCGCAGAGAGGGAGGTGTCACGTGTCTGTGACGTCATGATTTGAATGTCCCACCTCACGTCCATTTGAATTTCCCGCCAAAACTTGAATCGACCAATCAGAACGCTCCAATTCCAACCGTCAAAAGTGTGCTGAAGGGGCGTACAGCACTACTGATTCTACAGGGGTTTCATGCAGACTGGGGCGCCTAAAATGCTTTGTTGTCACTTACGGCATGGAGGTTCACGAGTGAAGTTGTCTATCTGGCCTTTCTGTGGACGAATTCCAGGACCTACCGATATAAATTGGGCAAGTTTTGAAAGCTAAATTTTCAATCTATACTGTATTTTGCTGGTAGGACTGAGTGGCCCGACACTTACAAAAAATCAAGGAAATGAGAATCAGGGGTCTTCCTTTGTCATGGAATGGCATAATTACCCAGAATTCTTCTTGGGCATGAACGAGGTAACTTGTATTTGAGAAGCACGAGACTGGCCCTCGTCAAAGGGCTAAAGCGCGGCCGGAAGAAAAAGTGAGAAGAAAATTTCCAACCAGACTCTAAGGAGTAGCCCTGGTGTGTGCTGTTTCAATGTAGACTTTTGATTTCTAAACAAGTTTTTATTATAGAAAATTCGCGACAAGGTAGTGCTTTTGTCGCTGTTATTCCTCGTAGCAAAATCTGGTTTTCGTATTTTTTCCTGAGCTGTCAAAGGAACGGCATATGTAAATAAGAGAATAGTCAAACTTTGCATCTTTATGCAATAAGCGCATTTAAAATTACTGTATAAAAGTCTGTTTTTTAATTATTTCCCTGCTACTGTATGTGAAAAAATATTGTGTTTTCTCTCTGATCTTCTTCTTAATATGATCTAGTAATTCTGCCGGGAACTTTGTTGAAAATTCAACCCCATTATAGTCAATCCAGTCGGGAAAATGCCACCCCATCCAGCGGCACATCCCCATTAGTCCATTAATAGGAAGTACCTCCCAACCCCTGGGCCCAGACACCCGACTCTTGCGCATCAAACCAAAAGCTTCCTCGCAAATTATCAAAAGAGCGTAATTTAATTATTTACTTATTTATGAATGTTCGAGTCCTCAGGGTTTCGTCCGGGTGTTGCGACCTTGTAAACAACCTTGTTGAACATTGCGCGTGTCTGCCGACGAAAGAATCAAAATGAGTATTAATTGTTTCTTGTAGAATTCCATTGTAGTACAATACATGTAGTTAGCAAAAGCCAGTAGAGGCGAGCAGTGGTTACACATGTATAAAAGAGAGAACTAGTAGAGAAAGATACGGTATTCAGTTGTGTTTTACAAGCAATACATTAAAGAACGAATAGGTATACAAATAAGTAGTGTACATAGTATTCAGTCAACTAAGTAAATATCATCTAAAACCATATCAATACAAAGTGCAAATAAGAAAAGTCAAAGTATAAAGATATTTTTGTTATTAAGACAGGTAAATCAATATAGTCATTTTCTTCTTAAAGTCTTCGGAGTAGGATATTGTGGATTTTGATTTTAAAATTGTTTTTGGATAGATGGCGAATTTCACGTATTGGTGTACTAGGCGATACGGCCCTGACCTTAAACAAAGGCGGAAAAGCGAGAAAGAGTGTGTGACCTTGTAAACAACCGTGTTGCGCGTATACCGGGCTTATTTAGGAAAGGAAAGGAACTTTATTTAAATTAAGTGTCTATTGGTTCTAGCGCTGGAGCACTAATGGACCAGTTTCGTATTCTAACGGTTGGACTGGATTTAGCATGAAATGGAGGTTAATGCGGGCAGATCTTTTCAAATACAAATTAATTTCAAATGCAAATTAATTTGCCCGCATTAGCCTCCATTTCATGCTAGATCCAGTCCAACCGTTAGAATACGAAACTGGCCTACTGGAGACACTGTGAACTGAAATTAACAATTAACGCAAATCAAGTCAACTATTGGTTTTTGAGGAGAGGGGAAAGCGGAATACCGGAATACCCGGAGTTAAGAACCAACAAACTCAACCAATATGACGCCAAGTCTGGGAATCAACCCCGGGCCACATTGGTGGGAGGCGAGTGCTCTCACCATTGCGCCATCCCTGCATCCCGAATTAATGACAATGATATAATCTGTTGATCAAAACGCATTTGCTGAAGGATTTCTTATTTAATGCACCA
>OX421447.1:43136610-43139110 GCA_949126865.1 Montipora capitata | reverse complement strand
TAAGGCATGTAATAAATTAGGGGTGGGGAATTGCTGCATGCGGCACCCCTTCAGCCCTGTGCTGAAGCCCCGTTAGGGAAGAAGAAGGGGGGCATGTTGTTCTACTGCTGGACTGGGTTAACTTGGCCTCAGGACATTTTGCCAGCCACCATGCCCGCCTTGCAGCACAGGCATGAGGCACCCCCTCTGTGTGACGACATTTTCTGAGGCTCCTCATCCGGTCCCTCCGGTCGGTGGTTTCATCCGAGCCTTGTCGGCACATTCCCTTCCCAACTTGGCCCACATATTGTGTTCTGTGTTGTTTTTCTCGAGTAATAACATTAAACAGTGATCAATTTATTGTGTAAACTAGGATTGGGAAGCCTAAGGGTGCTTTCCATTTGACCAGAAGTTTTAGTTGAGAATTTTGATAATTTCATGTGGTGAATGGAACAGCATTTTCCAGGTGGCCCCTCAACTATGATTTTTATTTATACAATGTAGTTTTGCCCCAAAATGTAAGCTGCAATTGCATGCGTGGAGGGATGGGATCATAAAGTTCCGGAATTCTGGGACTTCAGGACCTCTTCACAAGGTATACCAAAATTTCCGAATTTTTTCCGGAATATTACCATTCCAGGGCCAACATCTTTGTCCACTCAAAACCAATGTCCCTTGTAACCCATCCTCTCCTAAGAGTGATTTTACTGCAACACCAGACAATTTTGCATGTCATTGGCAGCTGCTTCAGGGATCAAAGAATTTAAGCTTGCTGCTTAATATGAGGCCTTTCATGGAAAGGAAAATATTATTATTCCATAAAACACAACGGCATTAAGAAATGCTGCTTCAATGAGAAAACTAGTTGGCTATTTACAAATCCTGGTGGAGTTCATTTCAGGACAATCACAGACAACTCAAGTTGGAGGTCAGAGCAGGGTTCAAAGGACAAAAAATATATACTTACACAAGAGTTCGCACAAAAAATCAGAGTTATTTTACCAAGCATGACACTCGTATAAAGCCACATATTGCCTCTGGTTAGGATAAGAAAAAGAATACCTTTTTTTATCAAGGCTAAATGTTGCTGTTAGAGGTTCTCATTTCTCATTCTGTATGTTAATAGTTTTCTTTCATCTTTTTTAGCCAAAAAGTCTTGGGTTTGTATTGGAAACATTTTTGTCAAGCTTCCAAACAGCCATGCCCATGAAATGTTACAACAAGGTTAGCAAGTCTTAGAGTATCTTGACCAAAGCTATCCTGGTATGCTGTTTATTCTGTGATTTATGTTTATTCTGCAATCATCATCTTGTATGTGGTCATCTTATGTTCAGTTCAAGACAAGTCCATTCCAATACAATTATAGTTAAATGTTGGAAATCCAGAATTCGCAGTAAACATTCACTGTGATCCAACCATCGTGCAAAGTGAAATCATGGCCATGATTGGTGTTCACTCGTACAACCTTTTTCAATCATCATTGATTCTAAGCAAAAGAAGCAAACAGGTACCACAAGAATTATCATGTGAAATAAGATGAGTAAGATGTCATGCATTCCAACTAGATATTGCTCGCAATGAAAAGACGAAATGAAAAGTCAAACACTGCTTGAGTAAAATAATGTTATTTTCTTTCATTGTTGTGGAACACTCTATGGTCTAGTGGTTATCAAAATCTAGAGGTCTCAAACTCAAATCCTACTGCTTTCCTCTCCAGAGAAAAAGGCGACTCAATATTCCAATGGATTTAAGATTTTGAAAAAAATTACACGAGAAACGATATCCTACTCAAGTACAGGAAAATTGCTACCCAAAGGATAAAACAAAAAAATTAATTTATGTTGAGCCCAAGCGTATACTTTTCAAAGATAAGCAATCAGCAATATTTGTAAAAAGCTTTAAAATACAAAGCAATGTATGGTGTTCTTTTTCAAATTGAAGATTATCTCTGAAAAATGCACGGTTACCTCCAATTTTCTTTTTGGATTCCAAGAGCACTTGCTAAGTTCCACTTTTTCCGCATAGTTTTAAACTGTGCAATAATTCCCCTGTATGAGTGAGCACCACCCATAGGAAACCCAAGTATCTCAAGATGCACAGAATGTATGCGCAATAACAGTAGTATAATATAGGCACTGTCCTTAATAATGCAGAAGGATTGCCATGACCAATTTGAACAAGTAATTAATGGGTCTTGCTTAGTAAAGCAGCCATGTACAGATACATGTAGTTTCTTGTTTCTACAGATCAAAAGAACTTGGATGGGGAAATAAGCAACCTTCGGGAGGATCTTAAGCCAAAGGTGTCCAAACTTCATGAGCTGGAAGGTTGGTTGCAAAGTCTCCTTTAGTCTTGATTCTATAGAGTTCAATTTTTACTTTTCCAACATTAATGCATGCCTCGAGGTATTGGAAAACAACTTGTAAGCAAGTCAAAGTCTTCACTTAAATTTGTGATTCAATCCACTTAGCTCAGTTTCAGGGGATGACTTAAAAGAAATTCACCCATTTTGCCTTAATAT